>JAJJWX010002815.1:0-212507 GCA_023529315.1 Papaver bracteatum | reverse complement strand
GGGGTTTTACAACGCTTTTCTAAAAATTGTAGAAAGTCCTATGTTATACATCTGGTTTCAAAGGAAGAGTTGTCGTATATCATCACTACCAACACTTAGGACCAAGGGGTTGCGCTAAGAAAACAAACGACAACTCTTTAAGAAAAAGAGTTGTGACGACATTTAGCTAATAACAACTCTGTTTTATAAGTGTAGTGACTTAGCCTATCACAACTCTCACAAGTGTTGTTGAAGAACAAAAAAATATGATAATGAAAAATATGTTAGAGGGAGATTCGAACATGAACCTACTGCATGGAAGTCTAGCTCGTCAACCATCCTTTCAGTTCACCAGTTTTGGTTTTTTTCATTTTTTTAAATAGAAACCTATAACAACACTTATAAGTGTTGTTGAAGTAAAAATATATAATGTTGGAAAAAATGAGGTTGGGGGATTCGATCCTGAGCCTACTGCATGGAAGTCTAGCTCATCAACCATCCTTTCAGTTCACAAGTTTTGATTTTTTTTCATTTTTTTAAATAGAAACCGATAACAACACTTATAAGATATATTATGTTAGAAAAAATGAGGTTGGGGGGATTCGATCCTGAGCCTCGGGCATGGAAATATACACCACTAACCATCCTACACAATCACAGGTTCTGTCAAGTTTGTGGTTCTTTAATACACTAACTTTATGACAACCCTTCATAAGTGTTGTAAAACAAAATGTAATGCCAAAAAATAATGCTCAGTGATCGTAGCCATAAACAGTAGTAAGCCTTCTCGAAAATTACTTATTTCCGATAAGGGTAGTCTGGTCATTTTCACAGTCTCCATAATGTTTATTGCACTTATTTCCATCAAGGGTAATATGGTCATTTTCACATTCTAAAATATTTACTTTACCTATTTCATAAGGGTAGTCTTGTCATTTTTCGCTCATATATTTATTGCACTTATTTTCATTAAGGGTAACTGGTCATTTTCTTACATTTTATAATATTTACTTTACCTATTTCCAATAAGGGTAGTCTCGTCATTTTCACGCTCTCCATAATATTTATCATGACTTATTTCCATCAAGGGTAATATATTGGCTTTTCAAGTGTAATATTTATATTACTTATTTCGATAAGGGTAATCCGTCATTATTAAAGTTTCATAATATTTATTGTACTTATTTTCACTAAGGGTAATATGGTCATTTTCATAGTCTCCATATTTTCTTTACTTAAGGGTAATATGGTCATTTTCATCTCAATGAGAAACCTCAGTCCAACTCCTAGTAATATTTGGACCTTTGATGTTCAAATCGATAAATTTCATCTTCAAATGATGCTAGTATGGATGCTCATACTTCCTATCAAGTTATAAAGGGTAATATGGTCATTTTCACATTCTATATTTACTTTACCTATTTATTACACTTATTCTATCTGAACGAGAAACTCGTTAACTATAATAATATTTTGAACCTGATGTTCAATTTGATAAATTTCGCTTTTATGTTCATCCCAATCCAAAACTCAAGAATAGGCCTGGTTAAGGTTTTGAAATATTCAAGGAATCTTACATGTAAATGGATGGATTCATCGTTCTTACCAAGTTTCACTCACAATAGTCCACCATGCATACAATGCCAACAGGGCTTGTTTAAGGTTTCGTGAAATATTCGATGAATCTTACCTATAAATGGATGAATTCATCGTTTTACCAACTTTTCCTAGCTTTTTATAATGATTCACTCAGTGGTCACGTTTCAATCTCGTGAGTCGTTATGATACAAGATACCAAAATAGGTTTTGTTTAAAGTTTCGGGGAATATTCAAGGAATCTTACATGTAAATGGATGGATTCATCGTTTTTACCAAGTTTCCGACTTCTAGTAGTCCATTCACAATGATTCGATCTTGAGCTGTAAGTAATGACATAATATGCCGTAATATGGTTTGTTTATTGCTCCGGAGAAAATTCCATGAATCTACTTGTAAAAGGATGGATTCATCGTTTTACCAAGTTTTCTCGATTATAATAGTCCACTTCCTGCACCAGATTCGATCTCGTAGCCAAAGTTATGCATACAATATGCCAAAACAGTTTGTTTAAAGTTTCTAGGAATATTCCGAAGGAAACTTACCCGTAAATGGATGGATTCATCGTTTGACTGCTTTCGACTTAGAGTAGTAAACTCGCAAAGTTTCAATTTCTGAGCTCCGAATTGCATACAATATACATAACTAGGGTTTGTTTAAGGTTTCGTTGAATATTTTAAAGGAATCTTTACCCGTAAATGGATGGATTCGTCTGCTTTTACCTAGTTTTTGACTTATATTAGTCAACTCGCGGCTGTTTGATTCTGAGTCCGGTTTGCATATAAATATTCAAAAATAAGGTCTATTTAAGGTTTCGTAGAAAATTCAAGGAATCTACTTTGTAAAAGGATGGATTCATCGTTTTACCAAGTTTCCGACTTATATTAGTCCACTCCCGGCCAGATTCGATCTCACCAGGTTATGCATACAATATACAAACAGGTTTGTTTAAAGCCGGGAATATTCCAGGAATCTACCCGTAAATGGATGGATTCGTCATTCTTACCAAGTTTCGACTTAGAGTAGTCAACTCGCGACCATGTTTCTACCTGAGCCTCGTTTGCATATAATATGTAGAAATTAGGTTTATTTAAGGTTTGGGAGGAATATTTCATGAATCTTACCCCAAAATGGATGGATTCATCGTTTGCTAAAAATTTCCTCACTTAGAGTAGTAAACTCACGTCAGGATTCGATCTCGAGCCAGGTTATGCATACAATATGCCAAAACAGGCGTGCTTAAGGTTTTGAGAATATTCCGCGAATCTTACCAGTAAATAGATGGATTCATCGTTCTTACCAAGTTTCCCGACTTCTAGTAGTCCACTCACATCCATGTTTCGATTTCGAGTCTTGTATGTATATAATATACCAAAACAAGGTTTGATTTAAGTTTTGGGAATATTCAAGAATCTCACTTGTAAATGGATGGATTCATCGTTTTTGAAATTTCCACTTATAGCACCACCGCTACCAGGTTTCGATCTCGAGCCTGGTTTGCATACAATATGCCGTAATTGGGTTTGTTTAATGTTTGGGGAATATTTCAAGGAATCTTACATGTAAATGGATGGATTCATCGTTCTTATTTAAATTTCCGACTTATAGTAGTCCACTCACGGCTAGGTTTCGATCTCTGAGCTTCTTGGTTCATATTTTGTATGTCGTTATACCACATTTGAAGTTCTAATCAACCTAAGCTTCATATTTATCGATTTCAATGATGTATCATGCTAAGTTTTAAGTCGAATCGACTATGAGCTTCCATATTTATCGATTTCAATGATATATGATGAAACGTTTGAAGTCGAACCCTCCAAAGCTTCTGGTTCATAGTTTTTATGTCGAATACCATATTTGAAGTTCAATCAACATTGATCTCAGATGACTTTTTAAAATTACTTCATGACCTATGGGATAGTCTAAATCCAAACCGAAAGCACAAAGAGAAAACACAAAAACACAAAGAGAAAGAACAAAGAAACACACCATTTATCGACCATTTTTCATTTTCCCGATTCATTCTTATACATTTTTTAGATTTTTTTATATCGAATATCGATAACAATGCCATAAATTTATTAATATTTTTTTGAAATTTTTTCGTGTCGAAGGTTGATAAGATAATCGAATAATGAGTTCAGATAACACAACGAGAAACACATGCTCCTCAATCCGTATGACCACCCCAAGAACAATCTCAACCGTCAAGATCTTCCCTTAATCTGTATGAGTGGGGTGAAATGAAATCTTGTCCGTACATTCTTTTGGTCGGATCACCTAACCCTCTTCAACACTAAGAACTCCAATTTCTATCAATTTTCCCTTTCTTCCTCTCGTCTCTCTTTCTTCCTCATTGCGCTTCGCGCCTCTCCTTCTTTTTTTTTTTCTCAGATCTAATGCTTGGTGTTGATATTTACTTCTTCCATATGGATCTGCATCATACCCATCTCTAATCAACATCATAGAAACCTAATTTCATCTTCAATCGAATATCGAGACCAGATTCAACACCCCATCTCACTTCATCTCCAATTCAAGTAATCATGGTGACACGGATGAGTAAGAAACGAAAGGTAAATTCTCTTTCAATCCCTCTTTCTCTCGTCACTTATTTCGATTTTGAGTAATTTTTAGGCTGAAATAAATTGTTGATTTGATGGGTGGAGTTTATAATGATATTAAAGGATGGTGTCTGATTAAGACCTGCCGATTTCATAAATGAAGAATGGAAGAATATGGTTAGATGGATGTTTGTGAGAGATGCAGGATATTTGGTTAGGTCATAATATTGAAGATTGGGTTTGAGTTAGATTACGGATTTGGTAGCAAGATGAGTTCTATTTGTTCAATTCTCCTGTTAATGGAGACAATAAGGGAATTTATGCTACTAGGTGGAGATCTTATGAAGGACATGAAGGATGGGTATTTTATGGTGAGTCGGGAGTATGAGTTCGTGATAATTTGGGTTATGTTTGATGCCAAATTACAAGACAAGAATTTGGGATCGATTTGGGTTCTAGCAGTTAATGGAGTTACAAAGATGTTCTCTAACCAACCACAAGTATTCTTTATCATTGTGTTGAGTCCCGAATGTGGAATGAATCCGTGGTTGTAGATGTTTTTAGGGTAACGGAAATGATGTGTTGATGTGCTTTATTATTACAGGCAACTCCATCCACAATATCCCTACAATGAACTGGAATCCATTGCTAATGAATTCCACAAACGAAATTATTGCTATCCCAACTCCAATAATCAGCAACATTACGTCTGCAAACAAAATAAGATGCTCCAGAAAGGCGCCTGATGACCCTCTATTTGCTAAGAGACCTTGCAATTCAGCTTCCAAAAATGTGTACTGTTGGTTTTTATTTACTTATGACTTCAAAAATGTTTTGCTTCATATTTATACAGGGAGGCGAATTGGTTGAGCCTGTATTATCTCCAGGAGATTTCAATTGAAAAACGAACTAGTATCTGCTGCCATTGTTGTATGGTCATGAACTCGGGAGGAGTTATTATAGTCAGGAGTGATATGAGACAAGTGCTGGATGATGTTGGTGACTGGTGCAAGTGGGTCTGGGTTCGTGGTCAGCTGGTTATCATGGGTGAGACAGAATATGGAGTTGGTACTATTGGCGAGTTGGTTGAGCTAGTTCAGAATGGTGATGTTTCTAGATTCTCTTTTTTAGTTTTAATGATATCTTTATATTCAGCCGTTGGAATACGATGAAATTTTCGTATGTTGTGTTTCGTTAACTCATAATGATATAGTCAAAATTTCATGACGATCGGGTCCTGTTTACTACTGCCAACATTGCATAATATATGGCTACATTCTGCAGAATTTATATCCCCCAATGTAGCCTATTCTCAATGAGTGCGTCTCATTATCCATATATAGGATGAAGCTGAATTTTTAACATGTTGTTTATCTATATGTAAGAAACTTACTGTACAAATTTCATGAAGTTCTGATAAGTTTAGGTACCCCAAAGTGTGTTATATTCGTAACTGAATTCTGTGTGTTAGATGCTGAAAGCAGCCATGTTGAAGTGGGTATATCTTTTTTCTGAACCGTTAGAATCAAGTGAATTTTGGACATGTTGTTTCTCTATATGTAATGAACTTACTGCAAAAATTTCATGAAGTTATGATAAGCTTAGGTACCTCAAAGTGTGGTATAATCGTAACTGAATTCTGTGTGTTAGATGCTCAGTTTCTAAACCAGTTGAGTGTGCTATTTTTTTCCTCAGGGATGCATAATTTTACTCCTAGGACATACTCAAGGGAGACGCATAGATTGTTCAATGCCGTTGAAACTATTCCATGTGTTATAAGGCAAAGTAGGCCTTGAATTGGATTCAAAGGTATTATTACATCTCCCTGTGATTGACATGTATTGTTTACTTCCATGAACTTTGTTATATTTATTTAAGAGAGTGAATGTTGAAGGCTTAGACACATGAGTTATTGTATTATAGGTTTATTCTTATACATTCTAAAGGATTTAATTTATAATGGATGTCTTTTTTCATGCAAATTTGAATATTTCAAATTGAAAAACTTCGTTTTTCGACAACCAATCATCATGTTGTCTGCGAAACTGTCGTCAATGAGCAGGGATTTAGAGGATACGTCCTTGACAGGAAATGTTCATCTATGTCTCCTAATTAACGTGTTAAAAGGGCTTAGTGTTTTGACTGATCGTTTAGGATTTTCGGCCTTCAACGTCCAATATGTCGTAAATGAAAACTGTAGATTCGCAGTTCTGGACCATCTTAGCACACTCGTTTCACAGAATAAATGAACTCCAAATATGGATTTTTAAGATGATTATGAAAGGTGATTCTTCCTACTTTCTAAATTGGGGTCAATCTCTAAATTACGACTTCTAACGAATCATATGGAGCCTCGCCAATGCGGCACTGTCTGACGCTGTTTTGCGACGTTTACGTCCGATTTTTTTGTGTAGTCTTTCGCATCCATTCCTTGTATTTTGGTTTCTTGTAGAGTTGGGAACTTACTAACTGATGGCTCGTGTTTATTTTTGCAGGTCTTGGTCAGTAGCATCTTTCAAAATCAAGATAAGACAAGAAATCCGAGTTGCAAGAATTACCGTAGGGGAAGATTGACAAGGTTTGTTTGCAGACTCTACAAACAAAATATTGTCTCCCAGATTTGCCCTGGATGTTGTTATTCGTGTTCTCTAATTGGTTCTAATGTGAAGTTTGGTGGATGTGGGATTGATGAAAGGGAGAACTATGAGTATATAATTGTTGGTGGGATTATTCTTCACAATTGAAGTGAGAACCTATAGATACAAGTATAGGATCCAAGGAGCTAAATAGATTTGAATGAGGGTATAGCAAAAAAAGGATGAAGTAAAGGAAGCTTTTGACTAGTGATTTGTAAGAAGGAATTTGGAGCCATGTTTACTCTCACTGATGAACAAGTGGGATTGATGCAAGGTTCAGATCATGAGAAATGAACTTGTCCCATCTCATAGGTTATAGTTTCTCTTTTTCTTTTCGATATGATTTTTTGTCAGTGTTGTAGTAGAAATAAGAATCAACGGTAAAAATCTTAACACTGTAAGGTTGTCATTTTTTGCAAATTATAATGAATGTAAATGTGTTGCACCGAAGATTAATGTGAATGTGAAATACTTGGCAGATTAATGTAAATGTGAAATACTTTAGAAATTCGATTCCAGCTATAATTATTTTTTTTCAAAATAGTTTTATGCACACAACTTCTAATAAGAGTTGTGTTCCATATTTCAACTACACAAACCAGAGGTGGTGAAAGAACGTCTTTACAACATAACTAGGTGATGTCCAACATAGTTCTACAATTCTAACAAATGTCGTGCAAATCTTATTCATAATAGTAATAAGTGTTGTGTTACATATTTTTACGATACACATCCTAGGTTGTCTAAGATAGACATTCAACTTATACAAGTGTTGTGTTACATATTTTTACGATACGCATCCTATGTTGTTCAAGATAGTCCTACAACAAAAGCAAGAGTTGTGTTAGGCTTTCAAAAAAAATCAAAAGAGAATCACAACTTTGACAAAATATTGTCGAACCATGAATCACAACACAATTTACAACTCTTAGTCAAGTATTGTAGAAAATCTTGGACTTTCTACAATACCCCCCTTCCATAACCCATGAAATGGAGTTGTCGTAGGGGTACTACAACTCTTAAATTGTATTGTAAATGTTGTTTTTTCCCGTAGTGCTAGTTGAACTGGTGTTTTCCTTCGTTCATCTATATTCGCATATTCAATCAAAGGAAACACCTTTTTATTCAATTACAATACTTATTCACAGTAGTTCTTTAAAAAAAAGAAAAAAGAGTTACTAATTGAACATTAGTGATTAACTAGATTAGGTGTATCTAGGGTTCCTAACTTTGATGGTTTTTGATTTTGTTAAACGGTGAAGAAGAAAACAAATAAAAATAGTAGTATTTATGGTTAGAGTCGATTTGACTTTTGTAGGTGGTACATAGGAAAAACTAGAAATGAAATCTAAATATATTTTAGAAATTGTTAGACAGATGGGAAATAAAAAAAATGAGTGTGAAAAATAAGGAAAACCAACATTTATATCATACCAAAAGTTGATAGTAATGATGATTGATGTACTACTAGTACTAGAAGGACCCTAATGTACCTCAAGGTCCCAAACAAACATGATAATGGTGGTGGTGGTGGGTGGGGTTCCTTGGGAATAAAATCAAAGTCAAGGCATGAAAAGTTCTTAAAATACATAGCCAATATATTTATAGGTTCTAAAGTCCAAACAATAATAATAGTGCATCTCAAGATACTTTCAACCAGGTAGACAATCATTCTCTCCATCGTATTTTTCCTTTTGTTATAAGATTTTGTAATTTTTTTCTTAGGTGCACACCCTTCAGATAAACCTCACAATATGACTAGCTTATAGACTCCTGTAATCTAGAATTTCATTCGTATTTTAGTAATTTTTGTTATGGGGAAAGCTGATTCGTTTAGGGAAGATTGTTTTTTGGAAAAGACTATAA
This sequence comes from Papaver bracteatum, assembly GCA_023529315.1. Classification (NCBI taxonomy): domain Eukaryota; kingdom Viridiplantae; phylum Streptophyta; class Magnoliopsida; order Ranunculales; family Papaveraceae; genus Papaver; species Papaver bracteatum. The sequence goes on along the minus strand of JAJJWX010002815.1, from coordinate 203,866 downwards.
TTTAGAGCTATTATAATGGAAACTATTTAGTAAAATTTATGTTTTACAAATTACTTATATGGCCGATTTACTCTCCGAAGAGACATCGTGATATAATACTATTTGAATGGAATCTTCACCATCATTACCTTAGCTACCCGTCCTTTGTTGATTAAAGGCTAAGAAAAGAGGTATGAAATCGCAAGGATTTACACATTATCAGATTTTAGCGGCGAACTTGATCGTAAATCAAAAGGTATTGTAGAGACTATTGTAGATGTAGAAAATCCTACTACTACATCCAATGAATCTCAAGAACACATACTATAAGTAAACAAGCAAGAGATGTAGAAAATCGCTTCATAAGGTGACATGACATTTATAACACAAAATGTGGTAAGTGTATCAAAATATCCTTCACCATCTGAGACCCTAAGGGTGACTTATCCCTTTGGTACGGTGACTCTTCCATTAAAACCGTAGATCCGATAGGTAGATGGGATTAAAATTTCATCTAATATCTCCATTATTTTAAACGTGTCGTAGATGGGGACTTCAACCAAACTTCCACTGTATACTAATATCCTCTTGAGTCCCCATTCTTCTATAAGGTGATAACTAATGGGTCTCCATGCGCTTGGATGTTATCGGGACATCTTTTATGTAGAAAGTGATCGGCAGATCATCCAAGCCTCTATTGGTAAGGTTTTGGCACACTAAATATTTCCTTTCCATCTCGATCTATTTTGTGGTGGCATGATTTGCCATTGCACGTAGGTCTGCTAGTATGGTTGGCATGCTTTAGCGCAGTTGGTGTGGCTAGCATGATTTGCCACTGGCATAGAGTGCGGCTAGGCATGATTTTCCATTGGTACATAGGTGCGGCTAGCATGGTTGGCATGCTTTGCGATTTGGTGTCCGGCATGATTTTCCATTGGCACAGTGTGGCTAGCATGTTTGGCATGCTTTGACGGTTGGTGTGGCTGGGTATGACTTGCCATTGGCACAAAGGTGCGGCTAGCATGGTTGGCATTCTTTACGCGGTTGGTGTGGTGGCATGATTTTCCATTGGCACAAAGGTCGCGCTAGCATGGTTGGCATTCTTTGGCGCTCTATTGGTGTGGTCGGTATGACTTGCCATTGGCACATAGGTGCGTCTAGCATGGTTGGCATGCTTTAGCGCCATGTTGGTGGGTCAACGCATGATTTGCCATTGTCACACGTGGGAATTAGGGTTTGGCTTGTCGAACCCTTATTTGAAAAAGATACCCCGATAATTATTTAGAGACACATTAAAGGTTTCAGTAAATGTGCCTAGTAAATGCTTGTTACCTTAAATGTTGTGACATCACTGTCTGCTAGGGTTTAGTGTTTTACGATTTTAACCCCTAAGCTAAAAACCACCATCAACAATTATAAATGAAATTAATATAAATTAACGTATGTTATGTTGATTATACCATTTCCAAGGATTCAAACAAACCCTAACTATTTTATTTGTATTTCAATCTCCTCAATCATCTTAACAGAGTTCTAGCTAAATATAGTTTGGAGATCCACTTTTATTGATAACATGTTTGAACATCTTTTGTTATCTTTGAAACACAAGATAACCATAACTATAAACGACTTCATTATTCACCTTTTCCCTTCCTCCTCTTTATATAACCGTAACTCATGTAAAAAATATGATATATTCCTGGGGTTGTGTGTTTATTTTAAGGAATTTTATAATTTATAATGCATAATGTGATAAATTAGGGTCATCGGAGAATAAATCACACCTTTTATTTTTATCATTTATATAGTCATTCTACTTTATGATATACTAGGTTTGACGTTAAATCGAGGTTAAACTTTAACTTTTTTGGCGTCAAATTCGATTTTAATAATTATCTGTATTCTAAATTTTCATATTAATATTCGTTCAATATTCTCAACTCTACCAGGTGTTGGTAGGTGTCCTTTAATTCTCAACCAACCGTGGAGAACCCATTCGATAATTTACCCAATTAACCTTTTTGATTTTGGTTACAAAAGTTATGATTTACAATCTTTTCACGATCAAACTGATTCTTTGATCATGTGGATTTTTATTAATATGTGCACAGTTTCATGACATGGCGCTTTTTATCTCCTGTGACTAATTCTCTAAAGAAGTCAAACTTTTTCAACTCTCTCTGTAGTCCCTGTTTCTCAGATATGCGTCGATAACATGTACACTAGCTCTATGAAATCTCCGCAATCGCTTATTTTGATGTAGTAAAGAAGATCTTGACTTCCAATTTTGAGTTGATTGTGCGTGATTCAGTGCTAGGAAGAGTAACCAAATTAAGCATGATCTAGACTTCCTATTGGCTATTCCTATTGTTGGTTTAAATCAGCAAACACGCGTAGGAAGTTCAGTGCGATTTTATGTTATAGACTTTGGAATTTATATGTTTGAGTTGGATAGTTTGTGTCCCTTCCAAGCAAAAGGGAGATGGACGTGTTTGGGGACCATGCCTTCCATTGTGCGAATGAGGTCGGTTTAAAGTTTAGCCACGACTTGGTTCGTTATACTCTCGTAGAGACATGTGCTATATCGCGGATGGAGTACCTGAAAGGAAAAGAGGTGTACTTGGGTTTTCTTACTGGTACTTTCCGAGACCTGGGACATCTTTACTCAATTGGGATAATGGCTCGAGATGTTTGCTTGGATGTGACGATTGTTTATCCTTTTGGCTGGAGGTGGAATTCGTTCATTGAGTCGGATCATGCCATCAAGGATGTAGTTGCTCACAAAAATTCCAAATATTTAGAAAAGTTCACATAGAAGGCACGGTTTTGGCGCTTTGGACTTTACAACTCTTGCCGACTTGAGACGATACTATAATATTTACTAAACGACTCACACAACTACATGGCCATCCATGATGCTAATGTTCGAGTAGGTGATTTCTTATTTTATAAAAGCTAAGTTGGTAATACAAAAGGGGTTGGAACCCGCTTGTTGCTTCTACTTCACAAGTTTCTTGTCCGACAAGGATCTTCTCGACTAATTTATCTATCCAATTACTATATTAAATAATATTATATTAATTTCGATATTAAAACCAAAATAATTCTCCAAGAACAAGTCTAGTGGAGCACTTTAATTTACTCATTCGCTTGGACGCAGATGGAGTGGACAAACCGTATTCTACGGATAAATAAACGAATATAAATAGTATAATTCAAGTTAAATGAGGTCCATTTAATCAAATAATCATACAAAAAATTATACCACTTGATTATCTTTGCGATCGCTCAAAGCATGGCAGACGCTCTTCCAAGGTTTGGCGATATACCGAGTTTCAGACTACCAATTCAAATGGAGTCTGGTCGTAGTAGGAGCAGTACCCGCAACAACAATATCCCAGTCAAGTTTTAACTAACAAGTGTATGCGAAGATCATTGGCAGATATTCAAGAGTGACGAGTATGACATCACCAATCACGAGAAAGCGGAAAACTAAGCAGTTTGAAGAGAACGTGCAAGAAACCCTTATAAGCTCAGAATGACGCAAGATGATCCAAAATAAAGGGTTGACTTAGCTATCATCCACTCATATAATACCCTATATAAAGAACCAAGTAGGCTTTATAGAGGGAGAGATCTTTTGTGATAGTATGAAAGCAAAGAGAAGAGAAAGTAGAATAACTCTTGTTTCCTTGTACTTTATCATTCTTGTAAAATTCATAAAAGAAGCAATAAAAAACTTTGTGATTAATCTTGAAGTTTGATTAATCTTTGAAATCTCGATTAGGGTGTGATTAAAATATGAAATTACATAATGTCGCTATAAATGGGAGAATTTGTTTGAAGATCATTATTGTGGATTTGGAAAAGTTTGGAATAAATAATAAAGAATTGGTGTTGTTTTTAACATATTATTAAAATTGAAAAGATGGTGAGGAGAAGTACAAGAATCGGGCTGGAAGAAAGAGAAATGAAATTGGAGAAGAAAACGAATCCAACCACCAATTCAGCAATAATACAAGATATAATCAACGATTATGATACAAATAAAGTGTACACACTTCACAAACTATTTTCAGAGGAAATGGAAGAAAGACAACAATTGAGACGAATAGAGAGGGACAGTAGTAGAAGAGGGAATAATTCATGGAGATGAGGAGAATGAACTTGCTATAGGCATTAAGACAAAGGTTATTCAAGAAATGAGATTAGAGGAAGAAGAGCGTATGATTAATACACGACAAAATCATGAATTAAGAATGGAAAATATAAGGCTACAAAATACGAGGTCGAGGAGTACCACAAGATAAAATTCAAGATCAGTTAGAAGAGAAGCGACATACGTAGATTCTCCTATGGAGGATATTGTCGAGATATTCAAGAATATAATCCTAGTAAAGGACATCATGAACAAAGAGAAATAGCCCAAGATCATTACGTTCAACATGGCGAAAATTACCAAATGAACAAAACAATAGAGATCGTGGGAATGAACAATGTCGCGAACGAAATAATCAAGGTGGCGAAGAAAACCGAGAGAACGAAGGAGGATACTATATGGGAGAGAAGTACAAAGAAATCAACAAGCAATTGAAGATGAAATTTAAGAGGTATAATGCCGCACAACAATTTATAGCTTATAAAGAGAACGAATAAGGATGAGGGCGGAAGTTGAAGAACAAGAGTTCCAGGAGGCTATACGTCAGAAAAATCATGATAACCGAGGGAGCGTGAACGCATCGCAACAATGATAACATTAACGAAGAAACTTATAGAACACAAGGAAGGATTGAAAGGAAAGAAAGAGAAGTAGCGAGGAATGAACAAGGTCGCGATAAGAGAAATGAGAGGCACAATCATGCGAACCCACGTAAGGGATGAAAGAAAAAAATCGCAGGGGAAGACGAGAAGAGGATGATGAAGAGGAAATAAAATATTTACTCAAGGCAAACAGACATGAACATAGGATAAGAGAAGTATGTTAAAGAGACCAATGGACCAAGAGTCAAATGTGAATAAACAAATTCTAAGATAATTGAGATATGAGAGGAATGCACAACAAAAGAAGAGAATGAGGCAGTAGAGACAATTGGATGAAGTAATAGAAGAAGTCACAAAAACACCATTTACACAGAAGTACAATTTTAGAGAATACCACCAAAGTGTAATCTCGCCAACATTAACTAGCATCTTCGATGGAACAAACTTGCAGTCCAATATATCAAATCTTACATGAGATGCATGTTACAATGGGAAAACCATGACGCCGTGTTGTGCAAATAATTTGCATCAAGCTTGATAGAGAAGCGTTAAAATGGTTTTACTTCGATCTACCAAAGGATCCCATAACATATTTCAATCACTTACAAACGGTGTTCTTAGAGCTTACATAAGTAACAACTCGTCGCGTCCCGGAATTGAAGATGTATTTGGATTGAAACAAAGAGTTGGCAAAAGTTTGAAGAACCTAAATCAGAGGTGGAAGACAATATGTAGCAATATGGCTGGGCCGTGTGGATAAAATATACCTTATTTTATTATTCATCAATGCAATGTTCGTGACAAATTTGTTGTATGTTCAAATCTTTAGAATTAAGAATACTATCACAATGACCTGGTTAAGTAGAGTACCAAGAGGAATATATTTCTCTTGAATAAAAAATAAGGTGAGATGGAGTCGCATCCCGGTCATGAACAAAAGTTCAAAGGTAGAGAATGCAAGATAATTACCCAAGTTAACAAAAACATAGGCGAACACTTCGCAAAAACAACAGGAAAGGTGATGGTCGAAAGTTAATAGAACCTGGTAGAAATGGGAAGTCATGATCAAGAAGAGATTGAGAGAGAAGGAAGATTTTATAGTCATGGGCGAAAATAACAAGATTGAGAGACTTAACCATCCACAAGAAACTTATGGAGGTCATAAGCACAATATCCTAGGTGACAAGGAGCTAACAGTAGTATGGGAATAAATAAAAATTCCTCCTCTAAATGCTAGTGTAGTAAAGATATGGGAAGCCATAATCTTGATGTAAAAACATCCCAAAGACATTAGAAAATGGGGAATAAGCCACCCCTCGACCCATAGAAGTCATGAATTCTGCTCATATCACCACTTTCATGGACATACGACAAATGATTGCAGAAATATAAAGAGAATTATCCTTAGAATGATAGACCAAGGCAAGTCAACCATTTTATGTTAAGGAAACCACAACCTTTACCATTACCACCACCACCAAAAAGACCGTAGAGCAAACGCGCAGCAAAAGGAAGAGACATGTTTGTAATTGAAGTTTGAGCGAAAGGAAAGAACCTATTCTTCATTCTATTGTACATTCGCACAAAACAATCGAGGATTTTCATGATAACGTTCCGAGCATAGTTTTCGCAAGGGATGTTGATGATAGAGAAATTATGACATTGCAAGGTCTCGCCACTAAAAAAATGGCAGAAAACCTATTTCCTTTACATCAAGAGATTCCTAAAGGTGGACAAATGCATGATAATCCTTTGGTAGTAAAGATAGAGATCAACCCGAAACCAAGTGATGATGAAGATGATAAAGCTGAGAATTAGTGGGCGATCAACAGAATATTGATTGATACTAGAAGTTCAGAGATATTTTATTCTACCATGCTTACAAGACTATGGGAGGAAAGGATGAGGACTTGATACCTTCGACTTACAATATCTACGGGCTTTAATGGAGCTGCGAACAAACCTAAAGGAGAGATTGCTATGCTAATTCCTTTGAAGGGATTATCTTCTAAAATGTTGTTATGTGTCGTTGACGTAGAGTCGCCATACAATGCGCTAATTAGACGACCTTGGTTTCATGGAATTCTGGGAGTAGATCAAGCTTCCATCAATGCATAAGGTTTTCTCATCCTAGTGGCGTTGGAATCATAAGAGGAGATTGGGTTGAGGGGCAAAAATGTCATGAAATTGATGTAGAGAAATATGAAAAAATAGAAACTAAGAAGAAAATTAGAAGCGTAGTGTCAAAGAAAAGAAAATAGGCGAAAGACTGATGGTAGACGAAGTAGAGCAAGGAGGGGAAGGGAGTGTTGAGAAAGAAATGTCTGCTGAAAATGAGAAACGACGAGTATTTCGCAGAGGAGATCTTGTGTTACGTTTACATCCAACTTATCAGAGGAATGGCGAAGATGATTCTGCAAACAGGTGGGAAGGCCCTTACACGGTGACAAATGTTCTCGGGGAAGGAAAATTGATCTAAAGGGCGTGAGAACTCAGAAAACAGACAATAAGAAATATCTGAAAAGTATGGTGTAAGTGGTAGTGATGGCATAAGGTGAAAAAGAGCATTCTGCAAAATGAAATGATTAATAGCGTATGAACTCAAAGAGGCACAAGCATAAGGTAGCAAAGGTAATAAATTTAAGATGTGAAATGAGAATGAAATTGACGAAATTGAGAAAAGAAAGGAAGAAAGAAAATTTGTAAAAATAAATTTGAAAAGTATTTTTTATTGACCGGCTAAAGCAAAAATGAGAAACTACAACACATCCTTACAAAAGGAAACAGAATCAATAAAAATAAAAGAGGCACCTAACTATGGCACACACCCTAGTTCGCAAATTTTTTCAAAAAAGGAAAATGTAAGACCTAAAGTGCATCATAGAAGAGAACCTATTGCACACTCAGGGTAAGGATACAACACCCCTAAACCGGGTCATGGAGATTTGGGGTCAATAAAGCCCATCCAGAGAGGCGCCTTGATAAGAACGTCATTTTCGCCAAGTTAACTTTTTTCGCTCAAGTTGGGTCTCAAGAAGGGTTTTGTGGAATTTTTCTAAAGCTTGAGCACCTTGACTAGTAATGCGATCTTTATCATCTATAAGATTGTTAATCTTGATTATTAACCCATTAATTTCATCTTCGAATCAAGATAGCGACGCTTAAAACCGTTATTGATTTCAAGATGGTTCTATGGTCAATTTCTAAAAGGTGGAATTTAGATCTCGAGCTCATTCAAGGAAAGAGATTCTGTTTTTGTCATTTGTAAAACTGTTTAAAGAAATTTTAAGGCACTCGAGAAGGGTATCATCATCCATAGAGTGAGGAAAGGAGCGAAGAAGTGTATCTTCATCGAAAGACCATAAATGTCCGCAAAAATGGTTAATCAAATAAGGGAAAGCAATGGGAAAAAGGAGTAGAGGGAGAGAAGAAATGTTACTTACCGTAAAGTTGGTCATTCTCCTTCGAAGACTAGATATTTTGTTCTCAATGAGAAGAAGCGTTGAGTTCCAACTTTTGTTCTTCTTGCGAAGATCACCAGCTTCAACTTAATTCTTCGCTCTTCTGTAAATTCCTCTCATTTTCATTACTAGAATTGAGTTGATTATTAAGTTGGGAATTCTTCTTCTCAAAGCTTTCACATCTCTTTACTAGATCGAAGTAATCGTGACAGATGCTTTTCCATCCTATGAAAAAATATAAAAATTGTCAAAACAAATTATAATTTCGGATTGAAATTAAAAACAAGAAGAGATATGAAGATTTACCAAAATGTTGAGCGAATTTAGTAAACTCGGCATCACCAATCTAGAAACCTCGCAAGGGATTCATCATCATCTAAAATGGAGGAGTCACAAATATTCGCAATAGCTCTGCAGGTTCTGGCTAAAGGAACATTGTCCACACCTTGTAGAGAATCATAAAATACGCTAGATAACTGCACCATGGAAGATTCAGGTGAAGATCCCTCCCTTGCGAGAGAAGTCTCATCATTATCATCAGTGTTTTCACTAGAATTGAAGGAGAGGAGAGCTTCCTCCCCCTCTTGGAGGGATTCTTAGAATAAGGTGAGGAAGCTGATTTCTCCTTGCGAAGAATACCCTTACTCTTGCCTTTAGTCTTTGCAATCTTGCTAGGATCATGATTTCTTATTCTTCAACAATTCTAACATCAACCTTCGCAAACGAATGAAGATAAGAAACAGAGACACCAATAATGTTAAAAATAATAAAAAGAGTATTTCTTACTTCATCCGTGATCGAACGTTAGCGTTAAGACGCTTTGCTTCCCAATTTTGTTGTAGCTCTTTCTCAATTTTGCAATCTAAAAATTTCAAGAATTAGAAAAGAATGGAGTAGAGATATTGGTAGGCTCGGAAAGATACCTACTTATGTATAAACCGCAAGTGCACAGCGTCGACAAGCAACACAGGCAAACATGTCAAACCACGATACTTGAGAGTGTAGAAGTTGATTCTAAATCCGGATCTTCAGAGTAACCAAAAGGGGTTTGATTTTGTCGATACGACGATATGATTTTCAAGTGACTGAAATAATAAAAGTAAAAGATGCAAATAACAAGATATGTAAACAATGATAATATGGATACTAGGGTATTCAAATCCACCAATAACCTATGATATGCATTCAACTTGTAATATTATTCTGTCCTTATAGTAGATTCAAGTCTACCGTATAACTAAGGGGTTTCTCCAATGGATAATTTAATCACAACTAAAGTATTTCTCCAAAGCATTAATTGTCTAATTAAGCACAACTAATCTAAAGATCAATATTTGGTTAAGCATGCGTTGTAGCATAATCAACATAGAGATATTCTAACTACAATGGATACATGGCATACATTGTGAGAGCAAGATGTTGAAAAACTTGGATTAAATTATATCTTTAAACAATTCTAAACTTTCAATAACAAGATACAAGATATGAATACATACCAATGAGATTAGGGCTTCATCTAAACCCTAGTAAATGAAATTAGAACATGAAGAACATTACAACAAAATTGAAATTTGATAAACTAACATGAACAAGCTATTCTTGATGGATTTTCAACACAACAACCCTCTCTATTTATACACAAAATTACCTCAAGCACTTGGATTCAAATTTGGAAAGCATCAACAAAACATGTTTTCTTAATTGATGGATTGAATGGAATATATTTGGTTGTGGGAAACAAATTGGGAGTGATTGAGTGAGAGAATGGGGATGTTTTCTTTAATTGATGGATGAAATGGAATACAATGGGGGTGAGGTGGATGTTTGGAAAGAATCCAATGGGGGGTGAGGTGGAAATGGATTTGGGTCTTGGGTTTTGGATCATGGGTTTTGGATCATGGGTTGTTTAATCCCATGAATTTGTAAACAAAGTTACCACCGATGCGAGCGGATTGCAACGCTTCCAACTTTCTCTTTTTGTATTCTCAATTCTTCCAAGATTTATTTAGTACTTAAAAACACAAAATTAATTAATACAAATATTTATTCTTGAAAACTAGAAATGCGTATTTGGGATAATATATGACTTTGAAGCGCGAAAGATGAGTTAAGTGCCAATGAAAAGGTGTATGAATATGCAATATTTGGCACTCATCAGATATATGGAGGATTATAAGCTGAGCGAAATTTGGAAGAATACCTTTATCTCTTTTCTCACCAATTGAATACATATGGTTGATATGCAAAATGAGATTTTCGTTAAAGCATTAGAACTAGAGATATAAGGCCCCTTCAAAATCAATGGAAAGACGCACCCTTTATCGTCTTTTGAGTGACATGGGGTCTTATTAGTACCAAAATTCTAGTCAATATCTTGCATGAATACTTTGTCACTGGCAACATTCTCTTTCTTCTTCAAGCGAACGCCCAAAGAAGTACTTTCCTTCTTCGTGGTGATTATTTCATTAATTCTCGAAGAAGCTCTCCATAATATACTGCTCTAGATGATTTCTAGATCAGAGAATTTAGGGAATCTAAGTTCTTATGGATAAATAGATTCAAACCTCGCACTACGATGCGCGAACTCAAGTATATGGGAATACGGTCTCCACACAATTGGTAGACGGCTCGCGAAAAGTTCGCATGAGAAAGAATGTTGTAAAATAAAGGGAAATCGGGGTTGTAAATGGTATGGGGAGACCAGCGAGAAGTCAAAAAGTGAGACTATGATTTCTTCATCGTTACAATGATGATTAGAAAATAATTTTGAAAAAGAATGGAAAATGCAAAAGATCCTACAAAAAGACCCGCTACACAGCTGGTCATCAAAAAAATGCAAAAGACTACAAAAGATCCTACAAAAGACCCGCTTACACAGTTGGTCATAAAAATGCAAAAGACTACAAAGGATCCTACAAAAGACCCGCTACACAAATGGTCATAGAAAACACCCTACAAAGACTACAAAAGACCCGCTACACAGCTGGTCATCATTTTTTTTTTTTTTTTTTTGAATTTTTAATAAAGACTAAAAACTCTATATGCAAAACACACCCCCAAACCTAAATCAAACATTGTCCTCAATGTTTCAACATGAAAAGAATTTAAAACAAACATACCATGAGAACTATGTTGAGTAGAGAAAGGGAAGAGATTACCGTATGTCAAAAGCAAGATTAGAGCCTCTTTATTCAATGCTAGAATCCAACATTAACTCAGTTGATGTCACATTGGATTAGCACAATATATACAAAATACAACTTAACCGGTTCCTGAAATAAGATTTAACAATATCTACTGGATTATTATATACAAAAATTCACCATACACTATCAATCTAAAGAGTTAAGGATCAACCCAAAAGACGAAGTGCACAAAATTTAACAATCTCACAAAATTATGATATGATAGAAATGCAAGTGAGAAAGTAAACAAAATGAGATACCCCAAACCTAGATTTTTCAATAGAAATACTTTTGGGCACGAAATCTAATAATTTAAGGGGTGCAACATATGCACAAGATCTAGTTCAAAGTGGATTTTGTCAAAGTATGGATGGAGAGACAGGTAAACTCCAACCGGGCTCATCAAAGGTATTATATTTAGTCATAAAATAGTCCAAGAGGACTTGAGAGGCACACAAGCCCAATCCAAACCTTGACTTGTCCACAAAATGGGTTTGACAACCTCTGTTTACCCTAAGATACCATGTTGTGACTTAACATCGAATCATAACTCTCCAAGTTATTTTATCTGTGTTACTATATGATTCAGCTTTCCCCTAAGTCAAAACAAGTACAACATCATGCTCATGCTCATAAAACAAATCAATAAGATCCAGGTTCACAATCATCCACTACAACTTTAGTTTCATGCATATGAATATCACAAGAAACATCACGTGTGACTTAGGCATAGAATCGGACACATCAAAGTTATTTTCACCACATAATATCATTGGTGTCTACGAAGATTCAAAGATTTTCTAAGTCGACACAAGATATGTGTCATGCTCTTTTTCACAGACAATTCCACCAGGCTCAAGATCAAGATATCACATGTATATGGAATACTAGAAGAAACATCATTCATTAAGGTCGGAAATGAGAAGCCTAATGTCTCTCAAACCAAAGGTTCAACAATATTTTCAAGAAAAACATGTTCTTCTAATATAACATCATCATCATCCTCATCATCAAAAATACATGAATGCAATGTCCTATTCAAAATTCTAGTGTCTCTAGTCCATCATTTACCTCTAGATTAGGCTCATTTTTAACATTAGCAGTAGGACTAAACACACTATTTTCAGAATGTAATTCATTAGGACTAACATTCATTTCACCATGAAATTCCTCCCTCTCCTCATTTAGTGCATCAAGGATTTGACTCATTTTGAGTTCTAAACTTGCAAACCTTTGGTCAGTTAACGTTTGATATTGCACAAGGTTTCGATTAAATTCTAAAATTTCATTATGTTGTTCAATGAAAGGAGAGTCATCAACAGAGGAAATTCATAATCAATGCTATATGGTTTATCATGCAATACACTCCTAGCATTATTTTGTTCGATGAGATTTTCCTCCGCTGATTGAGAAGTACAAAATTGTTCAACTTCCCACCGTGGTGGATGATACATGAGTGCAGGGTCATTAGGGTCTATAAAATATGATCGCAACCTTCGAAAGGTTGATTATGGTCCCAATGACTATCATATTTGTAATCATGAATTTCATATTTTGGATTTTCATGATATTCTCTAGATTGCCTAAAATCATGCAAAATATAGAAATTCTCAGGAGGATGGCCTAAGCCTCCACATAAGGTACAAGCATAGATTTCAAGATTGCCTAGACGAATTATATGCTGTGATTCATGCATTTTCATTTCTAAAGCTGCAGCTTCCAGCCTTCTAACCGGTCCAAAAGTGATGATTGTGAGAGTTGGGCACTGTAAAGATGTTCATTTTCACCCTATGGTGGATGATACATGTGTGAGTAGTTATTAGGGTCCATGTATTGATGCTCAGGACTATGAAAATGTCCATAATAATCCCTATAACTAGTGACATCATGGTCTGTTGGAGTTTCATAATGTGAAGCATGCCCGTAAGCAAGCTCTATGATGGATTTGTTTCCATACCCACCTGCAGACCAGAATCCTGACATGATCTCTAAATAGCACTAGGCTTGTTGCAGAGATTGGGATGTACACACTGAAAATGACAATATATATTTTTTTTCATTATTGGTTTTTTTTTTTTTAAGCCCGTTCTAATTACCTCGGGCATACATTAGAAAAACAAAATAAAAGAAGAAAAATCATAAACGGAAGGGAAGTTCTATGCAATCGCAAAACAAGGATGACTCTACCACGTAAAACCTACCGATTTCTAGCAAACAAAAGCATGATGGTTCCACTTAGATTGTTTTCTAGACCAGCTTCTAATCCTTTGAAAGGGAATTCGTTACAATCTGAGCAAACCCCTCTGGAATCAATCCGCGTTTAAGTAAGTTAAATAGAGGCGAGGGAAGCTGCTGGAGCTTTGATACCCAAGGCCTCACCGCATTACAAGGAGGCGTAGTCACGCATTCAACACACAGAAACCATCATGAACTTCGAAGAATTCTCAAAAGAGTAACCAATATTTTTCGAACGAGTTTCCTATTAAGCTCCAGGAGAGTAACCAATATTTTTCGAACGAGTTTCCTATGTAGCTACAATGATATTGCTACAGTGATATGTGAACAGTTCCAGGAGATGAAAAATGAACAGTTACAGGAGATAGAAACTTTAACTACACCGCAACCGAGTCCCCGGCAACGGTGCCAAAAACTTAGTAGGCTCGGAAAGATACCTACTTCTATGTATAAATCGCAAGTGCACAAAGTGTCGACAAGCAACACAGGCAAGCACAAGTCGAACCACAGAGACTTGGAGAGTGTAGAAGTTGATTCTAAATCCCGATTCAGAGTAAAACCAAAAGGGGTTTGATTTTTTTCGATCGACGATATGATTTTCAAGTGACTGAAATAATAAAAGTAAAAGATGCAAATAACAAGATATGTAAACAATGATAATATGCATACTAGGGTATTCAAATCCACCAATAACCTATGATATGCATTCAACTTGTAATATTATTCTTGTCCTTATAGTAGATTCAAGTCTACCGTATAACTAAGGTGTTTCTCCAATGGATAATTTAATCACAACTAAAGTATTTCTCCAAAGCATTAATTGTCTAATTAAGCACAACTAATCTAAAGATCAATATTTGGTTAAGCATGAGTTGTAGCATAATCAACATAGAGATATTCTAACTACAATGGATACATGGCATACATTGTGAGAGCAAGATGTTGAAAAACTTGGATTAAATTATATCTTTAAACAATTCTAAACTTTCAAGAACAATATACAAGATATGAATACATACCAATGAGATTAGGGCTTCATCTAAACCCTAGTAAATGAAATTAGAACATGAAGAACATTACAACAAAATTGAAATTTGATAAACTAACATGAACAAGCTATTCTTGGATGGATTTTCAACACAACAACCCTCTCTATTTATACACAAAATTACCTCAAGAACTTGGATTCGAAATTTGGAAAGCATCCACTCAACAAAACATGTTTTCTTAATTGATGGATTGAATGGAATATATTTGGTTGTGGGAAACAAATTGGGAGTGATTGAGTAAGAGAATGGGGATGTTTTCTTTAATTGATGGATGAAATGGAATACAATGGGGGTGAGGTGGATGTTTTGGAAAGAATCCAATGGGGTGAGGTGGAAATGGATTTGGGTCTTGGGTTTTGGATCATGGGTTGTTTAATCCCATGAATTTATAAACAAAGTTGCCACCGATCTGAGCTGGTTGCAACGCTTCCAACTTTCTTCTCTTTTGTCTTCTCAATTCTTCCAAGATTTACTTAGTACTTAAAAACACAAAATTAATTAATACAAATATTTATTCTTGAAAACGGTAAAAATGCAGAATTTGGGATAATATATGACTTTGAAGCGCGAAAGATGAGTTAAGTGCCAATGAAAAGGTGTATGAATATGCAATATTTGGCACTCATCAGATATATGGAGTATTATAAGTTTGAAGCGAAATTTGGAAGAATACCTTTATCTCTTTTTCGGGCCAATTGAATACATATGGTTGATATGCAGCGAGATTTTCGGGTAAAGCATTAGAACTAGAGATATAAGGCCCCTTCAAAATCAATGGAAAGACGCACCCTTTATCGTCTTTTGAGTGACATGGGGTCTTATTAGTACCATAATTCAAGTCAATATCTTGCATGAATACTTTTTCACTGGCAACATTCTCTTTCTTCTTCAAGCGAACGCCCCAGCAAGTACTTTCCTTCTTCGTGGTGATTATTTTGTAATTCTCGAAGAAGCTCTCCATAATATACTGCTCGGAGATGATTTCTAGATCAGAGAATTTAGGGACTCTAAGTTCTTATGGATAAATAGATCTCAAACCTGCACTACGATGCGCAAACTCAAGTATAAGGCGAATACAGTCTCCACACAATTGGTAGACGGCTCGCGAAAAGTTCGCATGAGAAAGAATGTTGTAAAATAAAGGGAAATCGGGGTTGTAAAAAGGTATGGGGAGACCAGCGAGAAGCTGAAAAAGTGAGACTATGATTTCTTCACTGTTACAATGACGATCAGAAAATAATTTAGAAAAAATAATGGACTTAGAATCCTGATTAGGAATGGTGAATAATTTAAAACCTCTTTCTTTGAAATCTTTTTTAATTTCTTCAAAAGAATTTTCATATTTGCGGCCACTTGGAGGCATCTTTGTGTATGGGAATGAATAAGAAGTGGAGCTTAAAATGAGAAGGAACTAAAAAGTACAGTAGCAGAAGCGTAAGTGGCGGAAGAGTGTTGAAGAAAGAATGAAAGGAAAATAAAAAAAAAGAAAAGGAAGATTAAGAAGGATATATATATATATATATAGAGAGATCTCGAAAAAAAAAACTCATTAATGCGAAGAGTGGACATGAAAGGTTGATAAATGGTGGTTATAAAAGACGTGTCAAGAAGTAGATGGTTGAAGAGACAATTGTAGTTCATTCTCAACGTAGATTACTAATCTTGTCGTAGAGAAGAGTATGGAAAAATGTACGTGTACGGCATTTTAAAGTAGAGGTTCTCATATCAATCTCTTCTTCGCAGAGAAGACATGAGAAGAGGCAAAATATAGGAGCATAATCTCGCAACAAAAGAATCCCAGTGAAGTTTTAACCAACAAGTGTATGAGAAGATCATCGCAGGATATTCGAAGAGTGACGTAGCAAGTGACATCAACCTAATCACGAGGAAAGTGTGAAGACCTTGCGAGATTGAAGAGCACGTGCGAAGAAAACCCTTGTAAGCTCGCGAGAACGACACAAGCCAGATCCGAAAATAAAGGTTGACTTAGCTGTCATCCACCATGTAATACCCCTATATAAAGAACCAAGTAGGCTTGAGATAGGGGAAAGATATTTTTGGTGATAGTAAGAAAGCAAAGAGGAGAGAGAAAGTGTAGAATAACTCTTATTTCCTTGTATTCTTATCATTCTTGTAAAAATTCATAAAAGAAGTTCATAAAAACTTTGTGATTAATCTTAAAATTTGGATAAATCTTTGCGAAATCTCATTAGGGTGTGATTTTGGGAACCTGTAATTCTGATTGAATCGACTAAACCAATGTCCGCAATAAAAAAATTGTTCATCAACACAACAACGATATGTCACTTTCTTGACTAGTTGCAACTAGTTTATTTTCTCAAAATTAGGTATACGGATAGGTTGTAGACGTACATGATCATGCTAGTGAGTTTTGTATACGTGGGAAGGATGCGGAGAAACGAGAGAGTTAAAGTCGTTTTTGGAAGAAATTGGGACATCGAACTGGCACTTTCCGAGAAGTCGCTAAGGAATAAATTATCGGAGAAAGTACACGATTTGGTTTGAGTGGAACCTAACTTGCCCTTCTTGCTTTTCTTTTTCTAGTTATTTGTACCCAAAATAAATTCTAGGCACTAAACACGATGAAATTGATGATTTGATATAATATTAGGGTTAGTAGATGATTGAAAACAAATAAGAAGACAAGGATTTTATGTGGTTCGACGAGTGTTGCCTACATCCATGGTGGAAGAAAGAGATATTTTATTGATTGTGATGATACATGTTTTTCTCCGGTAAGATAACCTAAAATTTCATATCCCATTAGGGTTTAGGATACATGTATTTATAGTGTTTATGCAACCCTAAATTATGAGATTAACTTAATATGCAAGCAACTTGGGAAACAAGACTCTCGGAAACTTCCCGGAACCTTCCTTCATGGGCTAACGGGCTTTGACTAGCGGGATTCCCGTGTATTTTATACACCTGTACAAACATCGCCCCTCTTAACCTCCAACTTGTTGGGGGTTAAGAAATTCATTATCCTTCTCGTGATCTTTGATGATGAAACTAAGCTGCGTAAGTAGAGACATTACAAAGACGCCCCCAAGCGTGATAACTCGTAATAAAATTTGCTCACGTGCTAGGCGAGACTTTTTGCCACGTGGTGGACTTGTGATGCTCGATAGCTAGTCGAGTCTTGAGTAGAATGTAGTGTGTGCTTGCGGCTGGGGCAAGGCTTTTTGCTCGCAACGTAACAAGGCTAGCGCTTGCTGCTCGGGGAGACTGGATGTTGCTTTTGTTGAGTACGAGTCTTTGGACCAATATCGGGCATTGGGCTCATGGTTTAGACGAGACTTTGGACCAACATCGGGCGTTGGGCTCGTGGTCGAGACAAGACTTTGTGCTTTCCAAGGTGCAATCTTTATACTCGCCGCAAGACGAGATTTTATGCTTGCAATAAGAGCAAGACTTATGTGCTCACGTGCAAGGTGAGGCTTCATGTGCTTGCGAAGTGATGCAAGGCTAAATATTGAAGGGTGTAAGCAATCCTTATCTTGACCTCGATCATGTCGCTATCCACGAACCTCGGACTCGATCATGTTGCTATCCATGAACCTCGAACTCGATCATGTTTCATCACAAGTGCATATAAAAGTTTCTCGAACACTGGATAGGATTGAAAGATGATTCCAACGCGCCAAAAATCACTCAATTCGGACTTAAAACGAAGAAGTTATTGACGAAACAAGGTTCGAACGAAGTGCGCGTGATGTTGCATACGTGGCAGTGATGACTGGATCAATAGGCTGACGTGGCACTACTGACATGTATGAAGTTGCTGACGTGGCATCCGAACAATGCTGACATGTCTCGGGTGAATGAATCTTGGAGTCAATTTGACTGGATCTTTGACGTCTTGGGTTGACTGGATCAGATCTGCTGACCTGGTGGTGCTGACTGTGCAGGAAGTGCTGATGTGGTGTTGACTAGGCGCTGAATGTACACCGCTTAGTCAGCGTGTGAGAAGTACTGGATCGCTGGTGTACATGAGGCTGGACAGATCTAATGGTTTAGACCCAATTAGATCGCTGGTCTTTTTCTTTCTTTCGTAAGACCCAATTACTAATATACTTCCACGATAAAACTTCTTCAAATGGCAAGTCCATTTTTGTTCTTACAACTTTTCCCGTCAAAGTATCAAACCATTTCCTCCCCGCAAACCCTTCTTTAACACTCTTGCAACATAGAGAGTAAAAAGACGGTGTATACAAAACTTTCAACCAGGAATCAGGACTATCTCTTGAAATGGAAAAAGCTTAATTTTAGTCGCTTTTCAATTTCCTCTGCCATCTCAAATATTCTCCAGCCAAGCATAATTTTAAACAGTGACATTATTTGTTATACTAGAAGTAAGAGATAAACTTAAATTTTGAAAGAGCTAAGGGTTCATTGTTGGCCTTTTTACTTAATTTTTAAACGTAAAACATCTCTTTAACGATAATTAATCAGTTCATTATTGGTTTTTTTTCACACCTGCACGAAATGGTTTGTTAATGACTAGTGATTGAGAATTCTTTACGTGTTTTTGGTTCATTCAAATCTTCACATTCAAAATTTTAATGCCATGAAATAATTCAACTCCATATTTGTTGAAAATGAATGTTAATGGTCCTAGCGGGCCGAAGAGAAAATTGAAGCCTGTAACTGTTGATGGTCCTAGCTAGCACATGTTTTATCTACACAGAGAGAAAGAGGCAGTTTAATGTCACTTTTTCTTGAATATAGTTGTAGCTAGTTTTTGCGATAGTAGCTCGTACATACATGGGATGGGACAGTGACATATTTTATACGCGTTGCATATATACCCGAGTTTCGAAGAGAAACGGCCATTTTCATGGGGCAAAATTAAGTCGTCTTTGGAAGAAAGTTTAGGGACAGTAGGAAAGAAGTCTTTCTGAGAAGTTGCGCAAGGACAAAATTACCAAGGAAAGTGCAATGCATAACCAATTTGAGTGCGGCCTGACTTGCCTTTCCTTTTTGATTGAAGGTTATTATTGGAGCGTCACCTTCCAATAGAGGGGTTTCACTTGGATATTTAGTGACCAAAAATCTGGTTATCGTACTTTTGATTCAATAGCAATTGTCCAAATTACCATTCAATTAAAACTAAAACAAAAACAGAATAAAAACCTAATTCTTTCACACTTTCAACCATTGACTTCTGCTCTTCTTCTTTCTTCTCTTTCTCTTCTTCTTCAAAATAAATTTTGATTTTCATTTCATCGTTTTCGATTAATCGGCGATCCGAAAAATTGAACCTCTTAGGATTGAAATCTCTATGAAAAATGAGGAAGAAACAAACTAATTGCAGTGATGGTAATCAACATCTCAATCAACCCCCTGACCAACAACTTCATCCTCAACAACCACCGATTGAAGCAACTGATTCTTCAAAATTTGGAACTTCTAAAGAACAACCATGGTGTATGGAAGGTATTAATCGACAAACCCATCTTTTCTAACTCGTTTTTGTGCTTAAAATAGGTTAGATTGAATGAAATTGAAATAAAATTAGGGTTTTTATTCATTTACGTAGTGTTACTACTAGGTTGGGAACTTATTTCCTAACCATAACTTTAGTTTTTAAGAACTTACGGTTAGGTTTAGTTGATTTGAAACCGTAAATTTGGGTTTGCATGTTGGATTACGGCTAGGTAGACTGAATTTTCCAACCGTAATTAGTTACAGTTTGGTTCTATATACGATAAACCTAGCCGTAAATGTTCATGCATCTTTTAAGATGTTTGATTACGTCTAGGAAAATGAAATGTTTTTTCCAACCGTAATTTTCTTATGGCTTGGTTTAGTTTTCTATCCAGACGTAATTTGTCTTACGACTAGGTTCGATTTTGGATAAACCAGCCGTAATTAATCCTGAAACCTTAAATTTTTTTCAACTAATTGTATAAGTTTTATTTCTTGTAATTTGTAGGAGAGTAAATGTTAAAAACAAGAGAGGAAATGATTTAACGCCAAAAGATACTCCTCCTCCTCGCCATGAAGTTCATTGTGGGGTAAATTATAGAGGTATCCACAAGGATGCTAAGAAGAAGAATGATATGATTGAAGGAAGTATCTCAAGATGTCATGAACCACCTCAAGAGGAAGATAATGTTTTCCAAGACCTAGAAATTGAAGCGGATCAATTTGAACTACCAGTGATATCTAAGGTACACTTGTGATAAAGGGATACACCAAATCAAGTTGTTGAAGGCAAAAGGAGAGAAGTTGAAGGCAAAGGAAACAAGTTGTTGTTGCTTCACTGAAGCTACACCTAAACCTTAAGCGAAGGAAAATAAGCCAAGAAGAAATCTTCACCTAAAGGAAAGCATATTCTAAAGGCAAAGACATTTTTTGTTTAAGAAGAAGAATGGTAGACTTTGGGTGAGGCGCCCGATAAATCTGCGGTCTTATTTGGTTATCCATATTCATGGGCTGCTAAGGTTTGCGAAAGCAGGGTAATAATCTCAAACTTTCTCTTATTTTGCATGATTTTGTTCAACTTTTTATATTGTTTATTTGGTATAATTTATAAATTTACCAAATTTGTTGTTTATACATTCTTTGTAGGATCATGAGATTGAGGTAAAGAAAATGAAACATCAGAAGGCTGCTCATTGGCCGTTAGGTGAAGAATATGAAGCTGTTCGTGATATTGTATTGGATTCGGGGTTAGATCGTGGAAATATATACCATCAGCATGAGTTTGATTCTATCATTGCAAGTGCCTTTAGAGAGCGATATTGGCCAGAAACTGATACTTTTCATCTCCCATTCGGCAAGATGACAATAACGCCAGATGATGAGAAACAAATCTTGGACTTAAACATTGAAGGAAAAGTTGTTTCCGAAGGTTTTGACAACAACATGAGTTGGAAAGATCTTTATGCTCTTGTCAAAGACACACTTGGATGGGAGCCAGCTGAGATGGAGAAACAATTTAAGTGGGCTGGTGGAGATAAACCAAATGAACTAAGAGAAGGTCCATCCATACCTGTCAAAAAGATACCGTTGAAGAATCTGAAAGATATGTTTGGAGGAACACATAAAGCTGTAGTAGAACGAAATGAGGTGATAGATGAAAGAAGAGATCGTCATACAGCCAATGCGTACCTATTGCATGCCCTTGGTACTATATTCTTTCCTGATAACTCGTGGAACCGTCCCATCCCTTTCACTTGACGAAAATATTCCAACCATCGGACTCTTTCCTATACTTCTTGATAATTGTTTAACACCGTCTCCACCGCCAAGACTTTTTCTTGTTTTTCCTTGGGAGGGAACTTCACAACCGTTTTCTTTAACTTCCCCATCTTTTGTTCTGCATGCTTTGGAACCTTTTCTTTTATCTCCCCCATCTTTTTTTCTGCATTGTTTGGAACATTTTCCTTTAACGACTTCGTTTTTTTTTTCTAGTTTTATGAAACGAAAGACCGGACCTTTTCCTTTGAAATAAACTTTGCTTTTTGCACTTTCTTCAGAGGGAGGCTCAAGATCTTTTTCTTGTACATTTCGATGACTTGGTTCTCCTTATTTTTCTTGGACATTTCGATAACTTGGTTCTCCTTTTTCCATTTGAACTTTTCTTCGCTTGTTTCTACCTTGAACATCCTCCCCCATCTCATCCTCCGCTTCATAGGATTTTCGCAACAACTCAATTCCCGAAGGATCTCTTTTCTTTGATTCTTCCAACAATTCCCTTGCCGTTTTCCTTACTACACTCCGTTTTCCCTCCCCTTTATCTTCCTCTTAGGTGGTTCCTTCATATTGTTCCTAGTTTGTAGGTATACGAAGTTACTCAAGTTATTCAACCATATTCGCCTTTGCCCCCGTGTTAACGTATCATATTTGGCGGCTAACACTTTTTCGATGTCGGTATCGCCAAATGTTCCTCCGAAATATTGATCCACTATTGTTTCATGCAATGATAATTGTTGCCAAAAGGGATCAACATCTTGTATCAGAATAACTTTGTCATTGTAATTGGCTATGACATGCTGACATGGGAGGACCAAACTTGTCATGTTAGGAAAAACACACTATCTTCCATCAAAGTTACCCAAATCAAATTGTATCACTTCTTTCATGATCAAATCAATTGCATGATGTGACACTTGATGAGTAATACTATGAAGCCAAGGATTGTCTTTCCATTTAGAGTGTCTACTAGATCAGGTTTTTTCAAAATACTCCCTAACTCTATCGAGATCACGGAGGAAATAGGTGTGCATGGCTTGGAATACCGTAACAAATCCACCATCACCACTATGAAGCTTCTTCTTCAACTGGTTGTGAGATGATTCCACCATACTTGTAGCTTGGTTGCCGAAGTGTCTATATTGGTTTGTGAATACGGCTACGAACTTCTCTTTGTGCGCATCCAACCAATTGTCCACCAAATATTTCACCATAGTTGGATAACTTCTCAAACTAGCCAATAACATACGAGATCGTTCTTCATAATCTTCCACGGTGAGAGAATATGTCATGGATTCCCAATCCCTTTGGAAACTATCCCTTCTTAGTTCCGCCAACCCATCATCCTTTTTAAATTTCTCTTTGGCTTCCTTTTGTTGATCAACCGGTAGTTTCTTTATTCTCTCCATTTGACTTTTTTTTTAGGAAGAATGGTCTTACATTTAGTCTCAATGCTATTCCATAGGTGGAACTTGCAAAGAAGGTGATGAGCATCCTGGAAAACCATCTCTATTGCATTTAACAACGCTTGTTCCTTGTCGGTGACAATCACCTTTGGAGTATATCCCTCAACGTAGAATAACTTCACTTGTTTTAGTTCCCACACATAACTCTCTTCAAGCTCATTTTCCAAGAAGCAAAATGCGACACTAAACTGAGAGTTGGTGGAACTTTGTCCAACAATGTTCAACACCGGCATCTCATACTTGTTGGTCTTGTACGTGCAATCCATTAAAAGTACTTGATTGGTGCACCGCGCCAATTGTATAAACTCGGGATGAGCCAATATGAGATTCTTTATTTGTTCATCCTCATCTTCATTATGGAAAACCAATCAATTATACTTCTCCCCCAAGTGCCTTAATTGTTGCATTTGATTCCTATTTTCCCATTGTTGATTTTTCAAATTGTTTTTGGCATTGTAAATGGTTGGAAAAGTAGAAACATTCTTTGGGTTGAGGAGCTTTATATGACCAAGTATATCTAGGGGTTTCATACAATTTTCCGTCATGGAACTTACAATGAGTTTTTCTTCATCATTAAGCTGCGCCGCATAAGGATGGGATAACAAAGTATCCGGTATAGATGGTTATGACGAACGCATACAACTTTCTCCAAATACCAATACCACTCCTCATTTTTCTTGTTGTGCTTGAATTGAAGCTTGAACGGGCATTTAGTATTATTAGTGAAAGTAGTATTCTTCATATTCGTCTTTGGTTCATATACGGTACCCTTTTTCACATGACTTTTACTTTCTACACTACACTCGCAAACCATTTGAAAGTGGCGGTCATTTGTTGATCCATTACAAACTATAACACACATAATTAACTTGCCATGTTCACTTGTCCATTCCTGTGCTTCTTTCTTCGTTTTCCATGTCTACATGGTCCAAAAACTCAAAGTTATGAAAAAAAAACACAGTGATATGGTCAAATGAATGCACAACATATGTTTCCATTAGATTCAAAAGAAAAAAAAACACCTACTAAGTCGGTCAAATAGTGATGGGAAGAATTTTCAGTTAGAATTTCGTTCGCATTAGGTTGGGAAGACATTGGGATAGGTGGAAGCACGATCTATCAACCAAAATATCACAACATTAGTCCCAAAGAAGAAGAAAAATTACACTTACGGTTAGGTTCAAAGAGCCACGAACCCAACCGTTTGTTGAATTCCCAGCCGTAAGATATTTATTTCCAACCGTAAGAACAAGACTTATAAAAACATGCACAATTACGGTTAGGAATGAAAAAATCGATCCCAACCATAATCTCAGTTACGGTTAAGAATTCTGAAAAATACCAAATCGTAAAACAGAATTAAATACCCATGCAAAAACTATTTATTTGTTAGGTTTAGCTAGACATTTTCCCAACCATAATAAATATTTTGTCATATTCATATCCGATTACGGTTTGGAGTTCATACAAACTTAATCATAAATAAATAGGGATTACGGTTGGTTCTTAGACTTAAACCCAACCGTAATGAGAGAGCGAAAGTTGAAATATCTAATTTTTTAATGTATTTTTGCTAATTTTGAGCGAAATTGAGCTCATGGGAGATAGTTTAAAGGCATACCTGTTGATTTTCAACCATTGGTTCTTCACTTTGTCGATTTATTTCTTCAATTGGTTGAGATTCATCATCACTTTGTGTTAAACCCTCTCTACCATCTACCAAATCATCCATCTCTTGGTCTCCAACATGAGGGATGTAAAACTTGTTTTCTCTATCATACAAAGATTCACCCACCTCGAATTGGTCACTTGTTTCATTCATCTTGGTTGAGTGAATCAAAATATAAGGTTTGAAAGAAATCTCCAATTTTTTTTCTTCTCTCTAGTTTTTCTTCCCACAAAAACTTTATTCCAGAATTCACCAAGTATATAACAAAATTCATTAATTTGATTACTATCTAATTAAATTAAATTAAAATTAACTAAATAAGGGTTGTTTGGTCATTACAAAATTATTTGAGATAAAGAGTTTTTGAAATTACTTATGGGTGACCGTTTTTGTCCTATTAGGTGACGCCCCTCTAATAGAATGTGTCGCCCCAATAATAACCTTCTTTTGATTGGATGGGTGGATTAATCCGACCGTTCTCCAGTGTGTCCAACTTTTTTTTTTTAGCATTTATATCCCACCAAAAGTGATAGTAACGATGGTACTAAAAGGAGGACCCAATAATGTACCTCAAGGTCCCAAACCAACATGATAATGGAAGCTGATAATTTGAAAATATTTATGCTTTAGATTAATTCAATTTTGATGAATCTATCAAAACAAAACAAAAAATATTAAATAATTGGCTATCAGTGTTTTGAGTCGTTTGCATGAAAGGCCTTAAGAGTTAAGAAGCTTCGGGATATTGTGGGGGCATCTTTTTTTTTTTTTTTCTTGCCAAAAAAAAGGATTAATCCAAATACGAAGTATATTTTTGGAATGAGTATTGAACAGACCTTTCTTCTTACATTTGAAGTAAGAGGACCTTAAACTATCAATCCTAAATTTGGCCAAATGCCTAGCTTAGAGACACAATAATCAATAATTTCATCAGTATATAAGTTTCCTCGAACATCTCAAGAACTCTAATACGAAGTACATTTTTGGAATGAGTATTGAACATATCTTTCTTCTTAAATTTGAAGTAAGAGGAACTTAAACTATCAACAATGTTTCCATTGATTTTTTTTACTCTTAAGACCTCACTTAAATCATCTCTTATACAATAGCCAGTTTCCTAGTGTTAGATCAATCACGAAAGACCTATTTGTCATATACAATGCATTCTTGGGCATGAAACATGCATTATTTTGCAACCTTCTTCCTTAACATAGGAATTGCTACATAAACTGCCAATAAAAACTACACTAAAACCGTTCCTTCGTATACATGAGTTCTACCATTCTTGTTAAAAAAAAAAATTCCAGATTATTTCGATATAGATACACAATTTAAAAACCTGGCTAGTTTGGGGTCTAGGTATATTATTTGGGGCCTACGACTACAAGATAAAAAAATAATATTTAAAACTAAAATGGATTATCCCTTATCTAGTTATTTTACTAAATGGCTAAACTAATCATGTTAACCTAGAAATCAACTAATCTTAAATCATCACCAAAACACGAAGAATTTCTTTTTATTTTTTAATAAAACTCCACCCAAAATCATTTTACGCTCATGCACTTGTAAAATGAAAGAAAATTGATCGTAAAATTTAAGAGTTTTTTTGTGATTGTTTTCGCTACAATCGGTATACATAAATGCAAAATACCCACGTAAACCGATTGTAAATCTGGATATTTAATTTCTTCAACTGTTTTACTCATAACTTGTTCGTCCGATGTCGAAATGACCTCGTTCTTTTTGCGTTCAATTCGTAATTTCATGCTTTATAATATAAAAATAAAAATTTCAAGATTTATACAAAAATTTAAACATGGTTAATGAATCGGTTGATGGGTGCGTTAGCGTAAACCTATTGTGGTCGATGTTCATCACATCAATCCAAACTCAGTTTATGCAGATGTACCTTATCTACCGATCATGGGTAACATCATCAACAATCGGTTTAAGTTCATGGTTATATAAACCAATTCTTGTTCGGTTTCAAAAAAAAAAAAAAAATTTGATGAGAAATTTCAGAGATTCATAGTTAAATCGTTGATGAATCTCTCTTAAAAGGAACGAAATAAAGGGATTCAACTCGATCACTCGAATTTATTTTTCGCCGAAATAGTTTTAAAAACCCAAAAAAATTGAGAATTAAATTGTTGTTTTTGATTAAGTTTTAGTTTTTGATTTTGATGAATTGGGTTTTAGTTTTTTGATTGAAGATTGTTAATAAAATGATTTAGATTTTAGTATTTATTTTAGATAGTTGAAATTATTAAGAATACATAAGAGTAATTTAGTATTTTAATACACTTCAAACACCGCTTATCCTTCTTTGTTAGGTGGGTGAAGAAATCTGTTGGCCCCAAACAAAAACACGCGATTGAGGGATAGTTAAACTAATTAATATCCTTAGTTTAACTATCCTCACTTAGTTTAACTATCCCCAATTGTGCGTTCCCAAATAAGTGGTCTAGGTCCTAACCTAGCCAGGTTTAGAAATAGAAGGAAAACAAAACTACCGCTTCACTTTACGAATGTCAATAAAAAATTTATCTTCAAAATTTATCTTCACTTTACAGTCCATTTACGCCCCACCCTCCAGGTAGTTACTGTTTACGCACGTGACTTCTTTCATACACGTAGAGGTGTAAAATGTGCCGGCCCGGCACAACCCGGCACACGAAGTCGCGTGCTTCACGTGCCATGTGCCGTGCTGTGTTGTGCCAACGATTTAAACGTCTTTGTCGTCTTTTTGCTTTACTAGTCAAAAGTTAGGCACAAAGATTACCCACGGGCACAAGAATAAATAAACGCGTCTTTAATTAGTCTAGCACACGTGCTATAAACAATTTGAAATCACTTAATGTATACATTAAGTCGGACATTATCACAAAAATTTAATTAGACAACATACCATTTGAAATTATTTCAAGTAAAATTAACAAGTTTATTCAATAAAAATAAATAGTCCATCAAATATAAAATTGGATTATTGTCATGTAAATTAATGTTCTAGTTAAATATAGATGACGACATTATAACAATGATATTGAAATATATTTTCCAAATATTAAGATATTATATGTGTTGTTATAAATAAGTCAAAGAAAATGTTAAAAACTAGCTAGAATAGTGGCGCTTTTGTGAAATATACAAAAATTGTGATGTATTAGGCCTTGTTATATGGTGTACTTGTACATATTATGACATGCTTTCTTAACGTGTTGTCTTTAATGTGTCCACGTGCTTATCAGTGTCGCGTCTTTGTCTTTGTGCTCTTTGTGCCAATTATTCAAACCAAAGACGTCCCCATTTAACTAACGTGTTGTCTTTGTTGTCTAAGTCACGTCTTTGAGATGGCTGTGCTCAAATTTTAGCGTGTTTGTCTTTGTTTTGTGCTCGTCTTTGGCACAGACCCACTTTACACCTCTACATACACGCAATACGCTGTAACCCAGGTAATCCAACTGTACTAACAGGCCTGGCCGATAGCCAGCTGTAGGCCCATTTATAGCACATTAGCCGTCGCACAAATTTTCCAATAAGTTTTGAGCCGTAATCGTATTTTTCTTGCAGTGGCATAAGTGCATAAGTTTCTTTGGTCTAGAAGTGCACTAAAACGCACATGCGCAATCCTCTTTGTGAAGAACCTTTGGCCAAGCAAGCATAAGATTGTGAAGAATTTGATCCGAACAAACAAAAAGAGATTAATATCTAGCAAGCATCCAAGCACTCACATATCAGCATGAGGCGGCATCAATTGCTCTAGCAAGCATCCAAGCACTCACATATCAGCATAAAATTGATCCATTCAAGTGACAAGTAAGGGCGAGTTTGATCACTTCTTCAAATTAAATGAAAACTTGCCTCGGGGAAGAAGTAATCCATTGCCATCAACCATCAAACACTGCTACACAAAGTTCACTATCATAAAACAACAACTCCTCTTTTTGTGATCGGTGGGTGGAGATGGTGGCGGGTGAGAGATGAGGATGAAAGTGACGGTGGGAAAAGAATTTAGTTGTTTTGTTGTAGGGTTAATTTTTTTTGGGTGTGAATAAAAAGTCAACAATTAGTATTTAGGATATATTCTGAAATATACGAGTGGTAAATAGGATAAATGAGTGTGGCAATCAAGGTGGGTGGCAAATAGGAAAAATATGAATGTCAAATATATTATTAATTATGTATGTAAAAGGTTTTTTCACATCTCTTATACAATTAATTATGCATGAAAATGCTTCGAAAAAAGAAAAAGAAAAGAAGAAGAAGCATGAAAATGGTTTTTTTTTCTCACCTCCGCCAAAATGGTTTATTAATGACTAGTGCTTGAGAATTTCTTTACGTGTTTTTGGATCATTCAAATCTTTGCATTCTAATTTTAATGCGATGAAATAATTCAACTCCCTATTTCTTCAAAATGAATGTTAATGGTCCTAGCGGACCGATTAGAAAACTTAAGCCAATGACTACATTAAAAGCACATGTTTTATGTACACAAAAAGAAAGAGTGGCAGTGTAATGTCACTTTCTTAAATATAGTTGTATCTAATTTCTGCACAGACTACTGTAACAATAGGTCGTACATACATGGCGCGGTGACATGTTTTATACGCGTTTCATATATATACCTGTGACTAAAAGAGAAACGGCCATTTTCATTGCGAAAAAAATTAAGTCGTCTTTGGAAGAAAGTTTAGGGACAGCAGGAAAGAAGGGCTTCCGAGAAGTTGCGCAAGGAGAAAATTACCAAGGAAAGTGCAATGCATATCCAATTTGAGTGCAACCTAACTTGCCTTTCTTCATTGATGAGATGGATGGATCAATCAGATTGTTTTCTAGTTTATCCAACTTTTTTTTTACACAAACTTGGTTAGAAAGACCAAAATTAACAATTCATGGGTAAAAAAGACATATCGATTTTGATACTGTTTAAATGGACAAAAATTTAAAATAGCCAGGATGTAAACAGTTTTATCCTACCCATTTTTTTTTTTTTTTTAAGTTTTAATTTATATCAGGATGCATCCAGTTTCATCCTCGCTATTTTTTAAGTTTAAACCAGGATGAATCCAATTTCATCCTTGCTATTTTTTTTTGTTTTATTTCACCCATAATAATTTTTACTCGTCAATTAGAACCATGTTTTAAAAATATTTGGACAAATGACTCATCTTTCTTATTACATATTTATATCCCACCAAAAGTGACAGTAATGATGATTGATGTACTATAGTACTAAAAGGAGGATCCAATGTGCCTCAAGGTCCCAAACAAACATGATAACGGAGGCTGATTGTTTGAAAATATTTATGTTTTGAATCTACTAAAGAAAAAAATAATTAAATAATTGGTTATCAGTGTTTGAATCGTTTCCATGAGAGGCTTTACGAGGTATGAAGCTTCGGGATATTGTGGTGGGGCATCCTAGTACTTTTCTTTCTTGCCAAATACTTAGAGGAATAAAAATTCACCAAATACTTACAGGAATAAAAATTCAGATTAGGCATCAGAATTGGAATGGAAAGTGAAAGTTCTTAAAATAGTTATCCTTTTTTTTAGAAAGGGAAATAGTTATCCTTTTAATCAGCATAACCGATTAGATATAGGTTCTAAAGTCAAAACAATAATTAGAATATCGCTGTCATGGTGGGGAGGGTCGACCGAAGATCGCTAATTGCATAACGCATTATACATTTATTTATTTTTGGAATGTTATATTTGGCTGCAAA
Source organism: Papaver bracteatum (assembly GCA_023529315.1). Classification (NCBI taxonomy): domain Eukaryota; kingdom Viridiplantae; phylum Streptophyta; class Magnoliopsida; order Ranunculales; family Papaveraceae; genus Papaver; species Papaver bracteatum. The sequence goes on along the minus strand of JAJJWX010002815.1, from coordinate 173,108 downwards.
ATTATGCATCATTTGTTGTGATTTCCATTGTCGGTATGCATTAACTTTTCGAAAATTGTGGTTAAAAGGATGAACACCTCCAAATTTCTCGTGAAAACTTTATATTTGATATTGTTGTTGGTACTCATTGTGTAAATCTCTTTAAAATCTTTATAACGAGATATAATTTGTAAAATTTCAAAACACAGATTTTTAGATATGTAATATTTTTGTTTGTTTATCGATTATACCCTTCAAAAAATAGGTTACATAAGGAGTTATAATAATTCGAATTAAAGAAAGGGTATTTTCAGTTAGTTTTACATAGTAATCTTTTTATCAAGTTGCACATTTGCGTTAAGCTTCATTTTACAAAAAAAATGTTTATAAAAAGAACCCCCTCCCTTCGGACTCTCCGATTGGTTGGCCCAAAGAATAGTGCACCTTAGCATACTTTCAACCAAGTAGATAATCACTCTTTTCATATATATTTTTTGAATGGGAATCATTCTTTTCACTGTACTCCTCCTGGTGTTCTAAGATTTTTAATTTTTTTCTCAGATGCACATATTTTATTAAAAACCAGACAAAATTGCTAGTTTAGAGACTAAGTAATCCAAAATTTCATTCGTATTTAAATTTCCTCAAACATCTCAAGAACACTGATACGAAGTATAACTTTGGAATGTTAAACAGACCTTTCTTGTTACATTTGAAGTAAGAAGACCTTAAACTATCAACAACGTTTCCGTTCATTTTTTATACTTTTAAAACCTCATTTAAATCATCTCTTATGCTAGAGGTGTAAATTGGTATAACAAGACGAGCACAAATGACCAAAGACCAAGACGCTAAAATTTGAGCACATCCCAGCCCAGCACGACACAACACATTAGTTAAATGAGACGTGCTGGGTTTGACTAATTGGCACAGTAGCACATCACGGCACGCGGCACGTATAAGCACGTGTCCCAGCCCAGCCCATCACATTAAGAAAGCACGTCATAACATGTACAAATACACCATATAACAAGGCATAATACATCATATTTTTTGTATATTTCACAAAAGAGTCACTATTCTAGCTAGTTTTTAACATTTTATGCTGACTTAATATTTGGAAAATATATTTCAATATCGTTGTTATAGCGTCGTCACCTATATTTAACTAGAACATTAATTTACATGACAATAATCCAATTTTATATTTGATGGGCTATTTTTTTTTATTGAATAAACCTGTTAATTTTACCTGAAATAATTTCAAATGATATGTTGTCTAATTAAATTCTTGTGATAATGTCCGACTTAATGTATAAATTAAGTGATTTCAAATTATTTATAGCCCGTGTGCCAGCACGGCACAACACGACACGTTTATTCATGTGTTGTGCCCGTGGGCTGTGTTGTGCCTAGCTTTTGACTAGTAAAGCACAACACGGCACAACACGTTTAAATCTTTGGCACAACACAGCACGGCACATGGTACGTGAAGCACGCGACTTCGTGTGCCGGGCCGGCACGTTTTACACATCTATCTTATGCAATAGCCAGTTTGTTAGTGTTAGATTGATCACGAAAGACCTATTTGTCATATACAACAAATTCTTGGGCATGAAACATACATTATTTTGCAACTACTACTTTTATTGCTGCTCATTTTGTGGGTCGACTATCTGCACACTCGGCACTTTAATAGTTCAACCTTCTTCCTTAACATAAACCTCAAGGAAAAACTATATTAAAACGGCTCCTAAAAACGGCTCCATCATATGAGGGTAGGTTCGGCGCTTTTTTGGGATTAGCATGAGGCTACCTTTGGGCCCATCATCGGAAAAGATACGAGGGGCAGTTTCTATGGAGTTCGAGGGGACAGTTCGTTAAGAATTATCGTTTGATTATTTAGACATGCGGATACACAATTCAAAAAAAAAAGCGGAGAAAATTATTTAGAAAATAATTTCATATTGGTTGATAATTTTTTTTCCTCGAATATGGTGTACATAAACATGAACCGATGAACGTATCTTGTGACGAAGGCATCAAAGTTGTCAATAATTTGCTCTTTACAAAGATGATAATTTTAGAACCCTATTTTGGGGACCATGATATATTTTGGGGGACCATTGTCTATTTTAGGGTAGGGTGTCCTTATCAAAAGAAAATTCTTAATACCTAAACTACCATTTTGATTATGTTTTGGTTATGATTAGTGAAATCATTAGTGAAATGATTAAGTAAAAAAAAATATTAACCCACCACCGCCGATTACCACCAGCACCACCACCACCTCTGATTACCACCACCACCACCGCGGATTACCACCACCACCAACCACCGATTACCACCACCACCAACCACCACCACCTCTATATATGTAGTTTAATTTAAATCATTAACGAAGATATTCTCACAAACTCATTGCTTGTCATTCGTTTTTGGTTGAAAAAATGAGAAGTATCAAAATGAGTTGAAAATGGAAGTTGCAGAGAGGTTTAATGGAGGTTTTTTTCTCTCCAAAGACAGGTTCGGTTACATCGCAAAAAAGTCTTAGTAAGAACTAAGAGTTCGGTTATCATCAGATTAATTTTTCGAATCAACTCGAGTTCGTTCATTCGCAAAAAATACTTTTAACCGAACTAAGGGCTAATTCCATTTATGCATTTGCAAGTGCAGTTCGGTTGGATCGCAAATATTGTTAAGTTTTTACTTTAACCGAACGTTTGCCTAATTGCATATATGCATATACAAGCTTAGTTCGGTTGATTCGCAAAATATGTTGAAGTTTGCGAACCAACCGAACTTCTAACACTAGGTTACTTTTAACCTGCAATTCGCTTGGGAACTTGATTGCGTTGAAGTTTACGAACCAACCGAACATAGATAAATGAGTTCGGTTAACTCGCAAAAATAATTTTAAAACCGAACTCTTCTCTATACAGCCAAATGTTGAGTTCGGTTTAATCGCAAAAAAAACAAAATTCTGCGAACTTACCGAACTCTGTTGTTTAAAGTTCAGTTACAACGTGGTCTAAATCAAACCGAACAAAACTCACGTAAACTCAAGTATAGTAGTTCGGTTACATTTGATTTTTCATCGCTAGCCGAACAAACAAAAACTCCATTAAAGCTACGTTGATTTGCTGTGATTTTGGATTTATTAACCGAACTGCATTTGCAGAAAGTTCGGTTACATGTTCTTCATATAATAAAACCGAACTTTGTTGACATGGTTGAAATTTTTTTGTTACAATTTTGATGTTCAATATATTATAGGCCGTTCATAGCAACATTCACTAAGTTACAAGCATACTTTGGCACCCAAAGGATGTTTTTTCTCCATATTCACCCATCTCAAAATAATTTTTTTCTCCATCTTCTTCTTCTTCTTCTATCACTTTAGTCACTCAATAATCGGAGGTGGTGGTGGTGGTGGGCGATGGTGGTGGGTGGTGGTGATAATCGGAGGTGGCGGCTAGGTTAGATGCTTTTTTTTTTATATTAGATTAAGTTAATTTCAATTATTAGGTTAGGGTTAATTTCAATTAAGGTAAGGGGCAAATTAGTAATCTCGGGATTCTTAGGACAGCCCTTAACAATTTAGGTTAGGGTGCCTTAAAAATCAATGGTCCCAAAAAAAGGGTGGTCCCTATAACGCGGTTCTAATTTTACATTCCCTTTGTGCCCCAGCCTCCGGTTAGTTACTAGTCACTGTTTAGGCATCTTATACGCTGTAGCCCATATAATCCATGTACTAACATGCCTGACCGATAGCCAGCCGAAGGCCTATTTATAGCACATTAGGCGTCCCACAAATTTTGCAGGAATTTTGGAGTGGTTATCCATTTTTTCTGAACGCGCGATTGGGGATACTTATATTAATTGGGGATATAGCAAAAAAAACAAAAACGAAGTTTAAGTTTAAATAGTAAATCAAGTTCACCCCGTATCCATGTATTTTCACTAATTCCTAATCTATCCCTCATTAATCAGATTTAATTGTTAATTGTTAATTAGTTATGTTAATTGATTAGTTTGAAAATGATTTATAGAAATCATTATCATTTTGGAGAGATTAAAGTATGAATGTTGGGTTCAAAAATTTTGGTTGAGAGGAGTGACCATAGTGACCAAAGAGATGTCTATGAGTCTTCACGTTAGCAACAATTATGTCTTTTATGATGAATCTTCTCCAGATGTAACTTTGGATTCATCATGGCTGCACCTGCAAAACATCGTGCCAGCATTGATATAACTGTGAATACCATGCCGGAACAACCTAAAACGACATGGTATTCATAGTTATATCAATGTCGGCGCACCATATTTTCACGTACCAGGGAATATTCAACCAACACAGTGTGCCGGCGTTGTTGTTGGTCGTCCATCCATGCCGGCATTTGTTGGAAATTTTCATAAATGTTTGCCCATTTTGTTTTGAATTATTTCTGATTTTAATCAGTCCACTGCCGGCACAGTTAGTTAATTCTCGGGCATGCCGGCACTGCTAACGGCATAGTATGTTGCTTAAATTTCGTTGCCGGCACATGATGTAAAGTATCCAGAAAATTGAATTTTTTTTCACTTGAGTACCAGCATTGATAGATTTCTATCGAGCATGCCGGCATTTAGTTACGACATTGAATATTAATTACCAAGCATGTCGGCATCAATTCCGACATGGTCTTCATCAATTCCGTCATGGTCCTCATCACTTTCGGCGATGTAAAAATTTATTTCCGACATGGTCTTCATCACTACCGGCATGGTCTTCATCTATACCGGCATGGTTTTCCCCACTTCCGGCATGGTCTTCATTACTTCCGAATGTAAAAAGAAAAAAAATATTTTCAAAGTGAGGAGCCAACAGAGAAGGAGAAGAGAATTTGAAAGGGAGTGGAGAAAATTTAGAATTTGAAAGGGACCGGAGAATATTTAAGTTTCAAAGCCGTAACCCTAAAAGAGATTAATAAGAGGTGAATATGGAAATGAGGGATATGGTTTTGTTTTTTTATTTTTATTTTGAGGGAAAGGTATTTTTGTATTTTTGTTTTCTAAAAAAAAACACCCTTAGCAGACACTATTGGTTGGGGAAAGTAATTTATATCTCCCAAATAGTTCAAATATCCCCAATCGCACGTTCTTTTTTCTTGCAGTGGCATAAGCCGTAAATGCATGTAAGTTTCTTTGGTCTAGCTAGAAGTGCACTAAAACGCAGATACACAATCCTCTTTGTAAAGTACCTTTGGCCAAGCGAGCATTAGATTGTGAAGACAATCACGTAAATAACTCCATATGGATCTACCAGAGAAAGTATAGATCTAATTGGAGTGAAACCTTGCTAGCCTTTTTGCTTTTATGAGATGGATTTTCCAGAACTTTCTCTAGTTATAGTCAAGACTAGGTATCAACCCGGCCTACGGCCGGGGCTCAACCTTTTGGTGATCGGCTGACCATTAGGGTAGCGGTCAACACCATTAATTTACAAAGTACTTAATTACCCAAACAACGACCACACATTGTTCAAGTCTCGGCAGGGAAAGTGCCATAACTGAATAATAACTTAGAGACATCTAATTAAGGGCTAAAAATGATTCTACAAACTCTCCCTTGAGAACCAAATTTTTCGTCAGGGCCGGCCCTGAGGCAAGGTCAACGAAGGTTGACTTTGGGGCAGCAGCGACAGGGGTAGCAAAAATTGGATTTTCTCTAGGGGGTTTGTGATAAACAAAACGAAAATGAAGGCTTAAAACGTGAGTACAGAAAGTAAAAAGCATGTATAGGAAGAGAAGCAGGGGGCATATTATGAATAAGGACTTATTTTAAAGGCTTATTGCTAAATATATCATATATTACATATTTTTCTCTCGATTTTTCTATCAAAATCTCGTCTTCTTCCTTCTGCTTCATTATTTCCTTCCCTGCTCCTCTTCGGCTCTTCCACTTGAGGTCTTGATCCATTGTTGCGATACCACCGTCTCCACGGTAAGTAGAATCAAAAACCAAATTCAATCATGAAGCATAAGATAGATTGACATTTATATATTATAATTGATTTTGCATCTAATCTTTGGTTTTCAGTTAGTATAACTTAAGTGTATTTTTAGGGAAAAAAGTTTTAAACCCCCAATTCAATCCTAAGAATAGGTTATCATGTATGTTCTATGATTGATTTTAAATGTTATCTTATGATTGATTTTGAAATCTATGAGTGAGGATGAATTAATGAGAGCATGTGTTGCACTTGAAGGTTATTTGAAGCATGGCACATCTAGTGATATTGATGGCAGGGAATTATGTATGGAACTAATCGTCATGCGAATTATACTACCTAGTTGGTGTAGTAAGCCAATCGATGTCTTACAATTTTTACTAAGAATGGATGGTTGTTACCCTAATGCATGGATTGCTTATAGGATATTGCTTACAATTCCAGTCACAGTCGCCTCCGCGAAAAGAAGTTTTTCTAATCTAAGGTTGATTTTCTCGTATCTTCGATCAACTATGTCGCAGGAAAGACTAGTAGGATTATCTATGTTAGCAATTGAAAATGACATGGCTATGCAAGTTGATTTTAAAATTGTACTTTCTGATTTCGCATCCAGGAATGTAAGAAGGGTCATTTTCGAATAGATGGTAATCTGTGTTATTATTCGAATCGAATGAACTTTTATTATTATTGTTTTTTGAATATATGTTCTGTTGAGATATTTGACAATCTTGTGGAAACATTTGGGAATTTAATAAATGTATTTACAGGATTAAATATGATAGAGAATGAGGTTAACATAGTTTGTACACCACCTTATGCTCCTGACTGTAGTTTGCCGTATGTAAGGGGGCGGGGGGAAACATTTTTTGGGTATTCTTTGGGGAAACAAAATGCCAGGGCCGGACCTGTTTTTCGTATATTAGGAAAGTTAAATTTTCACTCCCATTACCACAACAAAAAAGTCCAATACACCACCCCTCTTTCATGTCCTGCCATATCAAATGGAACCAAATAAATTAACCTAAGTTTATGGATGAAAAAATTAGTCATTTACCTACTCACTCGTTAACACAATGCATTATACCAATGAAAGAATAAGCACAAACCACAAACAGACATGGTTTTAGAACCCGAAGAACTCAACTGCAGTACATCTTAAAAAACAAATGAGACAAATAGAGACACCGGTGAACTCAAAATGGTTGCCACAAAGCAAGTTTACTGGTAGCGTTTCATATGAATTATAGTTATATCATATATTCCTAAAAACATGTAAAATAGTCTACCAGTGAGTTGGTGCTAGTAACCAATATATATTCTCAAATTGTAGCGTTTTAAAATCAGTTTTAAAATCATGAACCAAATGAAGTCCGAGATATAACGAACTTACTACTTACATTTATAGCAATGGAGACTGAGGTTGGCGATTAAACATGACTTATGTGGAAAACATAAAATTTATGATCAACTATTCAACACTGATTTGAAATTCATTGAACATGCAACCTTTTGGGGATGATGCCAGGCTCGCTACCGATGCATCACAGACTCGTATATATGAACAATGAATCTGTACTCTTTAATTATCCCTATGTAAACGCATAATTCTTTGGTAATCATCAACATAAAAACGGAATTAACCTAAGTTTAAGGATGAAAAAATTAGTCATTTACCTACTCACTCGTTAACAGAATTCATTATACCAATGAAAGAATAAGCACAAACCACAAATAGACATGGTTTTAGAACCCGAAGCACTCAACTGCAGTACATCTTAAAAAACAAATGAGAAAAATAGAGACACCGGTGAACACAAAATGGTTGCCACAAAGCAAGTTTACTGGTAGCGTTTCATATGAATTATAGTTATATCATATATTCCTAGAAACATGTTAAATAGTCTACCAGTGAGTTGGTGCTAGTAACCAATATATATATTCTCAAATTGTAGCGTTTTAAAATCAGTTTTAAAATCATGAACCAAATGAAGTCCGAGATATCAAGTACGAACTTACTACCTACATTTATAGTAATGGAGACTGAGGTTGGCGAGGCAACGGGACTTATGTGGAAAACATAAAATTTATGATCAAATATTCAACACTGATTTGAAATTCATTGAACATGCAACCTTGTGGGGATGATGCCAGGCTCGCTACCGATGCATCACAGACTCGTATCTATGAACACTGAATATGTACTCTTTAATTATCCTATGTAAACGCATAATTCTTTGGTAATCATCAACATAAAAACGGAATGTTTTGTGGCCTTAGTAAATGACCACAGTTCCTTCGAACACAAAAAAGAATGTAAGGTATTTTCTATTACCCAATTCTCCTTTAATGTGTTTTTCTTCTTCTTGAAGCGTAGACATCCTTTAATAATAAACGCGTAAGGAGATAATTTGCCTATAATTCTTCTAGTCTTTTTCTATCCTTGTCCGTTTTAATTGTTGCTACTTGCTATTTATTCATCGTTTCCGCGTGTACATATTATATACGTCCCATTCTATGTATGTCATCTAGTGTTATGTCTACATAAACAATTTCCATCGTCTTCCTTCTCTAATACATAAGTGTTTAGCGAAGAATAATAAGTTCAAAGACGTTATAACTTGATAGAGAATATTCACCATGTAAAAAACATGGTGTGATTATTTTGTCCCAGAAAAGTACTGGTTAAGCTTCTAGTATATGTGTACACCAGAAACAGCTTGTTTCCATCATGTACCCCTAAATCGATATATCTACAAACATGCGCATGCAAATCTCCAGCATGTTTAAGGAATCCTGATTGTTTAAACTATTAACCCTAGATTAATGAAATAAAAATAAGAAAAGGAAGGATATGTTGATCCTATTTATCGCATGGACTCAAGTTGAAATCGATGATTGCACATGTAGGTAGGAGGGAAGTGAATTAAACAGGAGTTCTTGGATATTAGGAGTCTGTTTTGAATGAATTATGTATCAATGTTTAAATCCGTAATAAAGTGTCTTAAGAATTGTTTGGTTAGCAATGACGCTGGTAGGGGTCTAGGCAGCTTTATTTTTCATAGGTTGGGTGTATTTATTCAGAAAGGGGTTGGTGCTCAGCTTGTTGCTCGACTTCCAACCAAAGGTGTTGTAATCTGATTTTAAAAATTAAATTGTTTAAAATGAAGTGGATTAGGAAATTTATTTAAATTAAGAATATCGACAATAAAAATCGGGAAATATTGGTCGGGCCACCGTATAATCTTTAACGTCCAAAATAATAAGATACCTAAAATCAATGGCCACCTTTGACTCAAAGTCAAACCACCAATAATCAATCAAGGCCATAGGATGACCGGAATCAAGGGTCCCAATTGACCCATAGACAGACACCCTTCTTCTTTATAATATAGATTTAGTTTGACTTTCGTATGAGGTAAATAGAGAAAAACATAATTCAAAAGTAAAAGTACTTTAAAATTAAGATGAGAGTGGTAATTGGGAAAAATGTGGGTGGCAAATAAGTAAATTTTTTTTAAAATATTCTACTAGCATTAATTTAGGAAAACATAAATAAGCAGTTAAAAAGGGTAATTTGGTAGAATAAAATATAATCTTAAATTAGTTAGAAACTGTCAAAATTTAGGGAACAAATGTCAACTTTTTATTGGTCCCCACAGCTAGAGGTGTAAATTGGTCATACAAGACGACAAATTTGACGAAGACAAGACGCTAAAATTTGAGCACGGACCAAAGACACGGCACATCATGTTAGTTAAATGGGACGTCTTTGGGTTTGACTAATTGGAACGAAGATACAAAGACGCGGCACGGATAAGCACGTGGCCCAGCCCAGCATGTTAAGAAAGCACATCATAACATGTATAAATACACCATATAACAGGGCATAATACATCACATTTTTTGTATATTTCACAAAAGAGTCACTATTCTAGCTAGTTTTTAACATTTTATGCTTGCTTATTTATAACAACACATATATATATATATAAAAAAAACTAGCTAGTTTTTAAAAAATGTGACTCTTTTGTGGGCTATTTCTTTTTTATTGAATAAACTTGTTAATTTTACTTGAAATAATTTCAAATGATATGTTGTCTAATTAAATTCTTGTGATAATGTCTGACTTAATGTATACATTAAGTGATTTCAAATTGTTTATAGCATGTGTGCCAGCACGGCCCAGCACGGCACGTTTATTCATGTGTTGTGCCCGTGGGCTGTGCTGTGCCTAGCTTTTGACTAGTAAAGCACATCACGTTTAAATCGTTAGCACAGACACAACACGGCACATGGCACGCGACTTCGTGTGTCGGGATGTCTTAGGACAGGCACGCTTTTACACCTCTACCCACGGCCCTTTAAATTTTGCCCCATCAAAAATTTATCTTCACATCCTTTTACTGTAGAATTGCAACATAGAGATAGTGTGGATCCGAGATAGTGTATACCATCGTATCAAAAAGAAAAACAAAGAATGATAAGCGTGTGCCAAAAATTCGAAAACAAATTATTTCACTCGTTTATTCAATTTCCTAGCATCTCAAGAATTCTCTACCCAAGTATGATTATCAACAATAACAAGTTTAAGCTGACATTTTTGTTATATAGTTGAGGTACAAGGTAACCTTTAAACTATCAAAGACTCCATTGTTCGCCTAAATCCTTAATTTCTCAACTCCTTTTATAATTAGAGGCTGATCATATAAAACATCTCTTGTGGGATAGCCAAGACATTTCATTGGCTATAGTTTTAGCTAGTTTGTCAACCTTACAGCCTTAATTATGCATGAAAAAGTGGGAAATGGTTTATGAATTACCAGTGCTTGAGAACTCTTTACGTGTTTTTGGTTCATTCGAATCTTCACATTCAAAATTTAAATTCTACTCCGTATGATATAATCCAACTCCGAGTTTGCCGAGCGTACCGAAAAGAAAACTTAAGCCGATGATTGCATTAAAATCACATGTTTTATGTACACAAAGAGAAAGAGCCGCAGTTTAATTTCGTTTTCTTGGCGGCTATAGTTGTATCTAGTTATGGTACAACTTCAGGTAACGATAGGTAGTACAATCATGGCACGATTACATTTTTTATACGCATTGCATATAGACTTGAGATTCACAGAGAAAAGGCCATGAAAATGACCCTGAATCAAGTCGTCTTTGGAGGAAAGTTTAGGGGGGGCAGGAAGGAAGGCCTTCTGAGAAGTTGCGCAATGAGAAAATTACCAAGGAAATACACTAGCTGCTGATCCAATTGAAGTGATACCTAACTTTCCTTTTCATTTTGCCTTTGTGAGATGGATTAACAGGACAGTTTTCGTGAGATGGATTAACAGGACAGTTTTCTAGTGTATCCTAACAAAAGTGACTGTATTGATGATTGATATACTACAAGTACTAGAAGGAGGAGCCGATGTGACTCAAGGTCCCAAACCAACATGATAACGGAGGCTAATTATTTTTAAGGATTTATGCCTTAGATTAATTCAATTTTCATGAATCTATCTAAAGAAAACAAAATAACGACCCGTTTCCATGTGAGGTTTTAAGAGGTATGAAGCTTCGTGATATTATGTCGGCCGGGCATCCTATAATTTATTTATTTCCTGCCAAATATTTAGGAAGAAAATAATTCAAATTAAGCAAAAGAATTGGGGTATATTTTTCAAATTAAGGTTACGACAAGCCAAACCCTAATTCCCACGTGTGCCAATGGCAAATCATGCCAGCCACACCGACTGCGCCAAAGCATGCCAACCATGCTAACCGCATCTTTGTGCCAATGGCAAATTATGTCAGCCACACTGATCACAAAAAGCATGCCAACCATGTTTGTCCTTACCTCTGTGCCAATGGAAAATCATGCCATCCACACCAACCGCGCAACAGGCATGCCAACCATGCTAGCCACACCTCGTGCCAATGGCAAATCATGCCAGCCTAACCAACTTGCCAAGGCATGCCAACCATGCTAGCCGCCACCACTGCCAATGGAAAATCATGTCAGCCACACCAACCGCGCCAAGGCATGCCAACCATGCTAGCCTCACCTCTCGTGCCAATGTCAAATCATGCCACCACCACCAATCAAGGCAAGGCATGCCAACCATGCTAGCCGCACCTCTGTGCCAATGGAAAATCATGCCAGCTGGAATGCATTACTGTTTTTCTTTTTTTCTTTTTAAGCCTTTTGTCATACAACCAATGCCAAGTTCTATTATCACTGGCTATGTAAATGTAAGCTTGTTTTTTTTTTAGGGGTTAGTAGGTAGGGACTGTCTACACTTTGTATTTGTTTCTGCCTCCGGGTTCAATGCTCTGTGAGGTATTTCACTTTATGTTATTTCTATTAGATATGATGCCAAAACAAGAAAAACAAAACAAGATTAGCTCTTAACAGGTTTAACATGAGACGTCTGACGATCTTCTCATTTTTCATCTCCTTATCTTATTTTGCAGTTAATATGCTTCTTATTTTGAGTCACTTTTGGCGTTTCGTTCGCTTAGTATATGTGCAGTTGAAATTCAGCACGTCTGTTATTCATGTCGACTGGAATTGTTACGTATGTTGTTTTCTGCTGATAGAAAGAAGGATAATAAAATGCTGTGTGTTGCTTTTCGATTTTATACCTTGGGACCAAGATATTTTTCTTGATAGATAGATTCTTCGACTGATGTTGCAGAAGAGATTATGACCTCATTACATCACAATCCATTCTTTCTTATCATGTTAAGACGGTATATATATATATATATATATTGTGCACAAGAATATGTTTTACTGGTTGGTAAAAGCAAGGAACTTTATCTTGTGGGTTCGATGGTGACCAGGATAGAAAACATAGACATCTTCGGAGAATCTGTGAAAAATCTTTTAAGATTTTTTCTTTAGAAAGTGAAATTGATTTTGGTTGTTTAGGTGGGTGAGTGTGTTTGTTGCTGGATGGACCTAGTTCTTTGATAGCTCAGACCATTTTGAGCTTGTGCTTGGCAGGACCATACAGCCGTAAACTATGAATTTTGTGCGACACTTGAAATGAAAAAACCGAATTCTGCAATTATGAATTGTGCATGTCTGCAAAACTTATGTTGAGGTTTTGCTTGTATTACAAAGTTGTACACTCTCATCTGAAGGGTCTCAATATACTTGCGCCTACTGACCATCTACTGCCTCCAGTGACTGCGGCAGGAGGGGAAATCTAACACAAAACTGATTTAAGTTTTCATGTTCTTATTAGTGACTGAACACAACCAGGACTGCTTGTCCATTGTGGGAAGAATTTAAAATGAATACTACTCGTTAACACCATAAGAAATACAGTTTGTAAACTACTGGTGGAGAATGTAATTAGTTGGGTATTGTAAAAGTGGCGAGAGGAGACCCATCGTTGGTGAAGTAACTAGCAAGATCGACATCTGCATCTTCGTGCATATTGATGAACGGATGATGCTAATCTCGACAGAAAACATAAAGATAATCAGTTTGAAAAATACTGACATTTAGCTTGTTCAAGTTTGGGGAATTAGCAGACATACCAAGAGTTCTCTTGCTGATGGTCTTTTCGTCGGATCTTTCTGCGCACTGACGAAAATAACAGAATCATATTTCAAATCCCCCGGAATGTTGCTCGAAAACATGAAAAGAGATTCAGAAAAAGCATTTACCATGAGGAAATAAATGAGCAAAACTCTGGAGAAAATTTGTCAGAAGGTGCACACGGAGGTGGATGTTCGACAATGGCTTCCAAAAGCTCGTAAAAACTAATCCAACCTTCTTCTTCTTGTGGAGTATATGGAAACTCCCCGGTTGCACATTCTAGCAGTAGTATTCCCAGGCTCCAGATATCACTTTTATAGCCATATGTGCCTGCACTGATCCTCTCTGGCTATGCAAACAAAAATTTACCCAGATGAGTTGCCTTCCGTAGAAAGATAAATATGGATTGAAAACAAAAGAAGTGATGAGATTTCAATTCTTACAGACATATAGCTGTAAGTGCCAACAAAAGTGTCCCTCTGATCAGAAGTGCAGGATAGAATTGCACTTACGCCGAAGTCTGTTATTTTAACTTGTCCACTGTGATTGATCAGTAAATTTGATGGTTTCAAGTCTCTGTGAACTATGTGTTGTTCGTGATGAAGGTACATTAAACCCTTAAGAACCTGCTTAGACGAAGAAACGTAAAGTGATAGACTCAAGCATTAGGCTACATTGTTCCGGGTCTGACTGACAAATTAAGAAGCTAATTTACCAGGAAAAACTTGCCTGCTTACTAATGGCAGCAAGATGCGGCTCCGGGATTCTTTTAACTTTTGTTAAGAAGTCTGCGAGAGACCCACCATCCATGTATTCCAAGACTATTGATATGAATCCATTATCATAAAAAGTCTGGTAATATACGACGACATTAGGACATTGAGAAGACTGGTTAATCTTCAATTCCTCCACAATATGTTTGCGTATGTTCTCATCAATTGTCATTTTAATAACCTGCATTATGCATCACAGAGTTTAGGGACATTTCAATTGCAGAACTAGGTGGGCAAACTCAAAGGACGAGCAAATTGGGTAGTATATACCTTGAGAGCGAAAAACTGGCCAGTCCATTTGTGGCGTACCAGTAGCACATGCCCACTGCTGCCGCTTCCAATTTCCTTAACTTTTTCAATGTCATCGAAATTCATCGTTATCTCATCTGATGGTTTTATAGGAGGCGGCTACAAAGGAAAACAATAAAATCCAGTTTAAGGATCTATGAAAAACAAAATGCCCAAAACAAATTCGGACGCCTCCTCCAAATGCAACACCCGAAAGTTGCAGCAAAATTACAATTTTGGCATTGAGGGGCTTTGAGTTGCATTCAAGAAATACTATTGCGATCTAAGAAAGGAAGCAATTCAAATTCGATTATGAAGTAATTGGTGGTGTATCTTACAATCTCATCTTGATTCGGAGTAAGAATCCGAACTCCGTCTTTGTTAACGAGAAGATTTCCTTCCTTAAATGTACCATCCTTAGTTCTGTATTAAGAACCCAAGGAACATCTAAGAACCCATTGTTGACAGAAGCTGTAATTCACAAAAATGTAAAGAAATAGACACTAAAATTAAGAAATGAGACGACTTACAGGAATTTAGATAAGGAAGATTCTTCATTAGTTGGAAGAGAAACAGTGAGATTAAGGCTTGAATTTTCTTTTCTCCTCATTGCTTGCCTCCCTCTCTATATTTCTTATCCTCTATATTTATTATCCGTCTATATGAAGTCAAGCGAAGACTAGGAAAATGCAAGTAGTGGACATGAATAAATGAGGAAATGGATACATGATAGAAGAGTAGACTAAATGCATTGTCTGCATTGAAAAAACATGTTCTATTAACACAACTAGAAATATGTCACTTTCTTGACTAGTTTGCACTTGCACAGCTCCTACTTTATCTCCACCGAATTTTCGTGTGGTACATATACATGGTATGCGTACGCTGACATGTTTTGTACACGATACGGATGGATCGATCTGATCGAGAAGTACAGAGATACAACCATAACATAATTCAGACGTCTTTGGAAGAAAGTTCAGGGACAGCAGAACGGCCGGCCTTCTGAGAAGCTGCACAAGGAGTAAATTACCACAGAAAGTACAGAGATTCAATTGGAGTGGAACCTAACTTGCCTTTTCTGCTTTTATTATGAGTTGGATTAATCATAACTGTTTTTTTTAGTGTATTCAACTGTACCCACCTAATGATATCGCAGAAATGATTAATGATGTACTGTGGTAGCAGGAGGAGGACCCAAATGTGCATCAAAGGAGAAACAATTTGGCCTATGCCTATGATATGGCTATGATGTTTGATTATCAGTAAGATTTATCAAGTTGGAGGATAATTCCCAATTTTTGATTGATTTGCTAATAAGAAACAGTTCATCCCAACTTTTTATTTCTTACATAATAATCAATTACCAAAAGATTCGATCAAAAAACTGGACCAAACCATAAGTCATTCATTTTCTTCCGCTTTTTGTTGGTCGCAGACCCTTAATCAATACTTTCTTTTACATAATAACAACATTGAGAGCATAGAGATTGTATATACCAAATTACAGACCAGGGATCAAGGACATCTCCGTAGGCCACTGAAAAGAATATAATTTCAGTCGTCTTTCAATTAGCTCTACCATCTCAAGAATTCTCTAAATATAATTTTAATCTCTACATAACTAGTTTGAAAAAACATTATTTGTTATAGTTGAAGTATAAACCTAAGGTCCTAAGCTATCAAATGGTGAAGAGTTTGAAAAGACATTATTTGTTCGCCTTTTTACTTAATTTAAACGCCTTCTATAATTAGAGGCTCGTATAAAACATCTCTTGTACGATCAGCTTGTTAAACTTACTGTCCTTGCACTCTCATTTCTGCATGAAAAGGGCTTTTTTGATGACTAGTGATTGAGAATTCTTTACGTGTTTTTGGTTCATTCAAATCTTCACATTCAAGATTTTAATGCCATGAAATAATTCAACTCCCTATTTGTTGAAAATGAATGTTAATGGTCCTAGCTAAGCGGACCCAAGAGAAAACTTAAGCCAATGACTGCATTAAAAGCACATGTTTTATATACACACAAAGAAAGAGTGGCAGTTTAATGTCACTTCCTTGAATATAGCTGTAGCTAATTTCGACACAGTCTTCTGCACCAATAGGTCGTACATACATGGCGCGCGGGGACATGTTTTATACGGATTGCATATATATAATATATATATACCTGTGACTAATAGAGAAACGGCCATTTTCATGGCGCAAAATTTAAGTCGTCTTTGGAAGAAAGTTTAGGGACAGCAGGAAAGAAGGCCTTCCGGGAAGTTGCCCAAGGAGAAAATTACCAAGGAAAGTGCAATGCATATCCAATTTGAGTGCAGCCCAACTTGCCTTTTTAATTAGATGGATGGATTAATCAGACCGTTTTCTAGTGTATCCAAATCTTTTTTTGCATTTATATCCCACCAAAAGTGATAGTAATGATGATTGATGTACGATAATACTAGAAGGAGGACCCAATGTGCCTCAAAGGTCCCAAACCAACATGATAATAGTTATCTAATATTAATAAAATAAGGGAGGATCCCTTTACATGGCTATTAGCACATTATCTCACATTTTTATGTTCTTTTTCTGAATAAAAACCAAACGATACCGTATTTGAAGCTAAGATTTTGGGGATATGTTCTTCTTATAAATATCTACATACCCACCAAAAATGAGTACATTCCGAAATGTATAACTTTAACATCTACTACTTTCGAAACCCAATCTCCAAAATCTTAGCTCAAAAGTCGAAAAGGTCAAATTCTCAACCGTTTAAATTAAGATTGATAGATGATGAGGTTATACGTTTGAATGTGCTCATTTTTGGTGGGTATGTAGATTCTAATAAGAAGAACATATCTCCAAAATCTTAGGATTCAAATTTACTAGTAGTGACATCAATTTGGTTTTATTGTTTAGTCGTCAGAAAAAGGTCATGAAAAATGTGAGATAATGTGCTAATAGCCATGTAAAGGGATCCTCCCTCTAATAAAATATTAAATAATATTACTTGAATTTATACCTTCATGGATGCCATTACTATCCTTATAATAATAATTAATAAAATATGTTTAAAATAATAATAATATATATATATATATTTTTAAATTACTTATAATAACCTTGAATCAAGTTTCATACAAAACTTTGGTTGGTAGTAGTTTAGCAGCAAGCGGAGCACCAATACCATTTTTAAGAACGTGTAATTGGGGGATACTAAAACTAATTGGGATATAAGAAACAGTCAAAAAACATGATTTGAATAGTAAATCAAGGTCACCCCCTGTCCGGATAATTTATATAATTCATAACCTATCCCTCAATAATCATGTTTAATGGTTAAATATAATTAGTTAAGTTAATAGATTAGTTTGATAATCATTAGAATAAATCATTATCATTGAATTTGTTGATGCAACAACATTAAATTAAGATATTTATGATCATGAAAGTTTAGGTGAAAAACTAACTCAGGAAAAGTAAACTAGCTGAACATACAAGTGCTCAAAATACTCATGTATATGTATTAATGTATTTAAATTTGCCATTGTTACGCCTGAAAAACTCAGTGTCGGCATGGTAAAAGTATGAATACCATAACGACATGGACTAAATCGGCATGGTATTCATACTTTCACCATGACGATACACAATGTCCCCCAATTTTGAAATTGTAAGTCCACTGCCGGCACAAAAAGTTCATTATCGAGCATGCCGGTAGTAGTGCCGGCAATGTACATTGTAACTTGCTATTTCAGACAGATTTTCTGTATGTTTTTGTAACTTGGGAATAGACCATGCAGGAACAAACAAGTTTTGGAACAAACTTTCTGAGCTATGCTGGTATTAGCATGGTATTCATCCTAACAGCCATGCCGACACAAGATATCAGCATGATATTCATCCTAATACCAATGCCGACATAAGATATCAACATGGTATGCCATGCCGGTACAAGATACCGTCATGATATTCATCCTAAAAGCAATGCCGGCACAAGATACTGGCATGGTCTTCAAACGAAAAACAATGCCGACACAAAAAATATGCAGGGTATTCATCATGAACACAGTTCCGAGAGTGGATTGAAACTGAAACTGAAACTGAAAAGTTTCACTTAATTATTATAAACTAAACGTGGTTTTAAAACAAAAACAACACTTTAAATAAGATTGGGTATCACGTACCTTCTCAATGAAGCCATTTCCTCATCTTCTTCTTGCTCAACAACAATTCAATTTAACCTATCTTTAAGAATTTGTTGGGGTTTGATTTTGATTTTGATTTTTAGTTTTGAATTTTAATTCAATTGGAAGGGTATTAACCTAAAGGGTATTTTAGTATTTTATCTTCCAAAATACCCCTTAACGGACACTATTGGATGGAGTTAGTAATTTATATCCCTCAATTGCACGTTTTTTTTAATAGCAACACCGAATTTATAAAAAAGAAATTTACCCACACCGCTACTAGCATCATTACTAACTAGACAATTCTTCAACATCTTAAAAAAAAAACATAAAGTATCACAATATATTTATGTTAATAACAAATCCAAAAGTCCAAAACGATTTAGATTAGGGGTGAGCAACGGACGGACGGTTGCGGATTAGGGGTCACCTGCAACCGAACCGTCAAATTTGCGGATTTGGAAAATGGAACCGTGACCGGCCCAATCAACCGCGGATTTATCTTCAGCGGATCTGCGGATTGTACGGGCCGGTTGCGGATTATCCGCGGTTTAATCAAAAAAAATAATTTAAAAAAAAGTATAGAAACTAGAATTACAGACGACTCTTTAACACAAGTACTAATTCAAATGCACAAGGTCTTCCCCGAGTCTTTCTGCAGCTTCATCTATTCCAGTTCTTCATATCCAATCTACCACCAAATGGTCCAAACTCCAAACCTCACACCCTGATTTCACAAACTCCACCATTGTAACCCATATCAGCTTAATTCTTTCACCAACAGAAACCAATCTCCTCCCTGTAATTACAGATCGAACTCATCTCTTAGAATTCATTCAAACCCCATCTACAGACGTCTCATCTCTTCTTCTCTCGAACCCCTGCTACCAATTGGACTAAGAAGAAAAACCCCTAGTAGACCTTAACCGGAACTGTAAAAAGATGAGAAAGTTAAAAAACACCATTCACCATAACTGAACAACTTTGCCTTGTCAAGTGCAAATAAAATGATGAATAAATTCATAATAGAACCACAAATAATGTAACAGTTTCCTTGTTCTAGCAAAATGTTGTAGTTAGTCAAAATAAAGGATAATGAATGTTCCCCGTAGAATCAAACCAACACTAAAGACAACTTGATTAACTTCCCCATATCCCGGATATGCTGACCCACAGTTTCCATACTTAGAATCCATCAATCAAAGAGGGGGATACATCGTCAAACCAAAAAAGGGTTCCCGGCACTTCAGAATATTGTTGTATAGGTCAACAAAAAACAAAGAATCCTCATTGGGGTTAATACATGAGAACAAACGCAGAGATTAGAAGGGAAGGAAGTATACACTGTAAAGGAAACGTTATTGACAGATCCTATCTCTCGATTTTCCTGAAACTAAATCTCTGCAACATAAAAGAGACACTGGAAGTTAATATTGAAGAACAAATGAAGAATAAATCGATTGAATCCCTAACATGCAATCGATTTGGGGAAAAAAATCAAAAAAATTAATTTCTCTGCAATCAAAAGTAACAATTAATCGTTACTTCTCTGCAAAAAGATAAAGATGTTATAAGAAATTCCAACCTAATTAAAACTAATTGAAGAAGAATTGAAGGACATGATGCTGCTCAGAGAAGAACTGATGGAGGTCTCTTCCTCTCGAAAAAAATAAAAATGAAGCTATTAGGTTTTAAAAAAGATAAAGATGATTATATATAAAAATCACACTTCCCATATTATCCTTAAGAATTTTACTAAATCCCCTGACTGCCCTACGGTGCGGATAATCCGCGGTTTTCAAAACCCAACCGCACCCAAACCGCTAAAATGTGCGGATTTAAGGATCCCACCCGTGTCCGACCCATACGTCTTGCGGTTTGGGTCAAATCCGCAATTTTGCGGACGGATGCGGGTGAAATCCGCGGTTCCGGTTTTTATGCTCACCCCTAATTTAGATCCTTCATCTTCCTTCATGAACACCAATAGAAAGTTGCTTAAAATATCAGTCAGAAAAATTTAGCTCATGGTTTAATAGAATATAAAGAACGTGCAATTGGGGGATATCAAAACTAATTGGAAGATATGAATTACTTCCCCCACCCCATGATTTCGGCTAAGGGGTGACTAATTGATATGAAAGTACTAAAATACCCTTTGGTTAATTAAAAAACTTTATGAAAATACTGTTATACCCTTTCCCCTAAAACATTAAAATCAAAAACCAAAACATATATCCCCATTTCTAACATTAGTTGCGGTAGTCCTTTAGGTTTAGGTTTCCGATTTTTTTTTTCTTCATCGTTCTTCAACCAATACATATATCCCCCATTTCTAACTTTGATTTTTTTTTTTACATTCGGTAGGGATGAAGATCGCGCCGGAAGTGATGTAGACCATGCCGGGACTGAGTGCCGGCATGGTTATTTATGATGAAGACCATGCCGATACTGGGTTCCTCAGTACCGGCATGGTTATTTAGGATGAAGACCACGCCGGTACTGAGTTCCGGCATGGTTATTTAGGATGAATACCACGCCGGTACTGAGTTCCGGCATGCTCGAAAATTAGACTATCCATGCCGGTAGTCAAGTGAAAAAAAAATCAATCTTCTGGATACTTTTCTTCATGTTCCGGCATAGAAATTTAAGCCAAAACCATGCCGGAAGTAGTTCCGGCATGCTCGAAAATTAGATAACTGTGCCGGAAGTGGATTGATTATAACAAAAAAATAGGTTTTGAAGATCAAAACCTGAAAAAATTTGTAACGAGCCCCGAACCCCCCGGATAGTGGCAAACAATTTATGTAAATTTTTAGCAAAAGCCGGCACCGAGCTTTTCCAGCTGCAACAATGGTGGATTCAAAGAAAAAAAAATCAAATTTTCAACCTATTAGCAGCAATTCACTCATCACAATCATCTTCCATTTTCAAAAAAAAAATTCCACTCAATTTTTTTTTCCTCTCCTTCTACTCCTCACTCACACAAATTAAAATAAAAACACACACTAATCTATCCCCCAAATACTTAAGAATTTACTAATTATTATTAACCACTAAACATGATTAGTGAGGGCTAGATTAGGAATTAAAAAAATAATTACATAGAGGGTCACCCAGAATTGCTATTGGGACACCGTTTTTGTCCTGTAGCTATATCCCCAATTAGTTTTGATATCCCCCAATTACGCGTTCAATATAAAAAATAACGGTGATAATAGTGACCAATTTCATCGTGACTAATTGATCTCTCTATTTTTTTTTATCTCCAAATCGCTATCATCTCCTGGTTCTTCATCCCACCACAACAAACATACATTTATATTGAGCTAACAAATTATTTATAGATTCACATGATTTCTAATGATCTATCAGATCATGGTTGGCACTTGGCCGGTTAATTGATTATAAGATTTGGGTTTAATTAAGATGTACAAATTCTTGATCGCCATACCACTCTGAAACAAAAATATGAATGTATAATTTGGGGATTTTATTAAAATCATGCATCTATCACAATCCATATCAATAAACAACAACAACAACAAAAAAAAATCTTCTATAGATCCGTATTTCCGTAAGTGTGATCATGTTTCTTATTTTCAGAGATATAACTTCGACAAACAAAACAAAATCAAATTTACCAACCCTTAAACCTAAGTTGCTAGTGTCTATTTCACTTGTATTTTAATATCTTTGGGACTAACCAAAGAGAAAAAATAAAAGAAAGAGGAACATATGTACTCCCTCCATCCCTATTACATAAGTGGAGTTTGTAAATTTTGTAGTCTCATTAGGTAGGCGGAGTTCTACTTTTAAGGTTGTTTTTCTCTTATATAGCCCTATTTATGATGCATGGTTATCATACAATTTACTTTAATGCGAGGTGAAGATTTATTGATCTATTAATATATAATTGTATTGGATAAAATGAGGGTAAATTAGGAAAGTAAAAGAATATTTATGAAAACTAAAAACTTCCTTATTCTACGAGATTTCTACTTTGACACCTCTATAATATGGAGGAAGGGAGTAACAAAAGCTATTTCATGGAAACTGATTTTTATAAGTCAAAGGTTATTTCATGGAAATTGGTTTTTATTGTTTAAGGTAAAAATATTTTTTCGAGGAATTACTCAATTCAATAATAATATTGTGATGAAAACAAAACACAAAAATACCACTAATACCCTTTGAACTTGTGGAGGGATGCACAAATTAACAAATGCTTGTAGGTTCTAAAGTCTGCTCAGTACATGACCTAATATGTTTATAGGTTCTAAACTTAAAACAATAATAATAGTGCATCTCGGAAACTTTCAACCAGGTACATAATCATTTTCTTCGTCGGATGCTTCCTTTTGTTATAAGATTTTGTAATTTATTTTCTTAGGTGCACACCCTTTAACATAAACCTGACAATATGGTTATCTTGGAGAGTCAGTAATCCATAATTCCATTATTATTTAAATTTCTTTAAACATCTCAAGAACTCTGATACGAAATACAACTTTGGAAAGAGTATTGAACAAACCTTTCTTGTTAAATTTGAAATAAGAAAACCTAATTAAACTATCAACAATTTTTCCGTTCGTTGTTTATGCTCATACGACCTCATTTAAATCATCTCTTATGCAATAGCCGGTTTGTTAGCGTTAGATCGATCACGAAAGGCCTATTTGTCTTATACAACGCATTCTTGGGTATGAAATTAAACATGCATTATTTTGCAATTACTACTTTTATTGCTGCTCATTTTGTGCGTCGACTATCTCGGAAGTTGGTACCATAATAGTTGAACCTCTTTCATTTACAAAGGCATTTCTATATAAACCTCCGGGAAAAATCATATAAAAACCGCTCTTTCACATGAGGGTAGGTTCCGCCCTTCTTGAGATTAGTAGGAGGCTACCTTTGGGTCTACCATCAGAAAAGATACCAGGGGCGGTTTTTATTGGAGTTCGAAGGGACAGTTTGTTAAGAATTTTCGTTTGATTGTTTGGATACTGAATCACAGATACACATTTCAAAAGGGAAAGAACAAGAAAACTATCTTGGAAAATAAAAAATAATTTCATATTGGTCAATAAAATATAATGTACCTAAACATGAACTCAAACTGCGAAGCTGGACTACAGCAGAGTTGATCAATTGGACTACAGTAACTGTGATTATATGGTCTGCAACAATTGCGATCAAAACTATTGCGATCAAAGCTGAATAGCGATTCACGATAACTCAATCAGAGGCAGATTGTTGTTGATGACATCCACCTGTTTTCTCACGAACAAGATTTTGAAGTTTTCTGTACTACTTTACTCAACAGAAAAAAAAAAGATTCCTTTCTCGTATTTCGCCTTAGTCGGCGCCAATGTTTGTACCCAGAAACATTTCCAGGCAAAGGACACGATAAATCTTATGATGTTGATGAAAACATGGTTAATAATATGAAACAAGCATAAAGATGAGAGACACGAATATAACGTGGTTCGACAAGTTTTTCCTACATCCACGGACAAATTCCCATGGGGAAAGAAGATATTTTATACTAGATCGATGAAAATGGGCTAAATCATGGGCTTGAGGGTTTGACCAATGACATTGACTTTGACTGGACTTTCGCTGTTGACTGCGACTACCCGTCTTTGACTGGAGACATGGTTGAAAATTGGATGGAGGCTAGCTGACAGCACAACTAAAAACATGGATAGAAACTGGCTGGCAGCGTGACTGGGTACTTAACTCGAAATTCGTGCACGGATAGGTGGTGGACGTACATGATCGCTAGCAGGTTTTGTACACGTTGTGGATGGACATGGAGAAACAACCATAAGACAGTTAAAGTCGTTTTTGGAAGAAACTGAGGGACATCAGAACGGCCGGCTTTCCGAGAAGCTGCCAAAGACTAAATTATCAGAGAAAGTGCACGGATTTAGTTGGAGTGGAACCTAAGTTGCCTTTCTTGTTTTCTTTTTCTAGTGTATGTATCCAACCGGCAACTGTACCCTCCAAAAGGCGTGGTGGCAGAATGAGGACTCAAGTTTTAAGACAGTCCAGTTTTTGATTAAATAGGAAAATACAATCAGTTTATCCGGTCTTTTTCTTTCTTTCGTAAGAACCAATTAACAAAATACTTCCACGATAAAACTTCATCAAATGGCAAGTCCATTCTTTTTCTTACAACTTTTCCCATCAAAATATCCAAACCCTTCCTTAACACTCTTGCAACATAGAAAGTAAAAAAGACAGTGTACACAAAACTTTCAACCAGGAATCTGGAATATCTCATGAGATCGAAAAAGCTTAATTTTAGTCGCTTTTCAATTTCCTCTGCCATCTCAAATATTCTCCAGCCAAGTATAATTTTGAACAGCGACATTATTTGTTATACTAGAAGTAAGAGATAAACTTAAATTTTGAAAGAGCTAAGGGTTCATTGTTGGCCTTTTTACTTAATTTTTAAACGTAAAACATCTCTTTAACGATAATTAATCAGTTCATTATTGGTTTTTTTTTCACAGCTGCACGAAATGGTTTGTTAATGACTAGTGATTGAGAATTCTTTACGTGTTTTTGGTTCATTCAAATCTTCACATTCAAAATTTTAATGCCATGAACTAATTCAACTCCATATTTGTTGAAAATGAATGTTAATGGTCCCAGAGGGCCGAAGAGAAAGTTAAAGCCTATGACTGTTGATGGTCCTAGCACATGTTTTATGAACACAAAAAGAAAAAGAGGCAGGCACATACATGGGACAGTGACATATTTTATACGCGTTGCATATATACCCGAGTTTCGAAGAGAAACGGCCAGTTTCATGGGGCAAAATTAAGTCGTCTTTGGAAGAAAGTTTAGGCACAGTAGGAAAGAAGGCTTTCTGAGAAGTTGCGCAAGGACAAAATTACCAAGGAAAGTGCAATGCATAACCAATTTGCCTATCTTCTTTGATTAGATGGATGGATTAATCATACCAAAAGTGATAGTAACGATGATTTATGTACAAAAAGGAGGACCCAATAATGCACATCAAGGTCCCAAACCAACATGATAATGGAGGCTGATTATTTGAAGATATTTATGTTTTAGATTAACTCAATTTTGATGAATCTATATAAAGTAAATTAAATAAATAATCGGTTATCAGTGTTTGAATCGTTTCCATGAGAGGCTTCAAGAGGTATGAAGGCGCTTCGTGATATTGTGGGGTGCATCCTATTTTTTTAACTTTCTTGCAAATACTTGGGAGTAAAATCCAAATTAAGCCAAGGAATTATCATGAAAAGTTCCTAAAATAATTATCGTTTTAATCAAAATGACCGATTAGATATGTTTATTGGTCCTAAAGTCAAAACAATCATAATAGTGCAACTCTGATCTCCGCATACTTTCAACCAGGTTGATAATCATTCTCTTTACCGTACTCCTTTTGTTATAACATTTTGTAAAATTTTTTTCCTGATTATTTCGGTATAGAACCGGTCTTAGCTCAGCTGGTCATCCCCGTTCCCCAAAATTTCATGCGTTTCAGGAGGTCCCATGTTCAAGCCCCCAATGGCGTAATATTGCAGAAATTAACATGGAATGTAGTGTTAGTTTGCCCCCTTGTGACACAATCTCATCCCCCATCCGCTTCGGCTCCCTTGGCTAGGTTACCCGTGAGGCTCGCTGGTAGGTTAGCACAACAACCTGTTCAATTAATGTAGCAATATGTTGTTGGAGCTTAGCTTGTTAGGCTTCCAACTAATTAATGTAATACGCTTTATAAAAAAAAAGATATTGATATACAAATTAAAAACCTGGCTAGTTTGGAGCCTACGACTATAAGACAAAAAATAATATTTAGAACTAAAATGGATTACGACTTATTCAACTATTTTACTAAATGGCTAAGTTATCCCTGATTAATTAGTTTTAATTCAGGTGATTAATTAATGTCTAATCATGTTAATCTAGAAATCAACTAATCTTGATGCATCACCAAAACATGAAAAAAAAAATTATTTTTTTATTTTTTAATAAAACTCAACCCAGAATCAGTTTACTTTCATGCACTTGCAAAATCGATTTACAAGTGCATGAATGTAAACTAATTGTAAAGTTTAAGAGTTTTTTGTGATTTTTTCGTTACAATCAGTAAACATAAAGCCCACGTAAACCTATTGCTAATCTGGGCATTTAATTTATTCGACTATTTTGCTCATAACTTGTTCGTCCGATGCCGAAATGACGTCATTCTTTTTGCTTTCAATTCGTAATTTCATGCTTTATAATATAAAAAATTCAATATTTTTGCAAAAATTCAAACATTGTTAATGAATCAGTTGATGTGTGCATTAGCGTAAACCCATTGTGGTTGAGGTTCATCACATCAATCCAAAATCGTTTTATGTAGATGTACCTTATCTACCGATCATGGGTAACATCATCAAGAATCAGTTTATGTTGATGGTTATATAAACCGATTCTGGTTCGGTTTCAAGAAAAAAATTAATGTGAAATATCAGAGATTCATAGTTAAATCGTTGACGAATCCCTCTTGAAAGGAACATATTACAGGGATTTAACTCGATCACTTGAATTTGCTTGTCGCCGGAATATTTTTCAAAAACCAAAAAATAGAGAATTGATTTTTTTTTTGTTTAAGTTTTAATTTTTGATTTTGATGAATTGGGTTTTAGTTTTTTGGGATTATTAAGAATGTATAAGAGTAATTTAGTATTTTAGTACACTCCAAACACTCCTTATCCTTCTCTGTTGGGTGGATGAAGAAACCTAGAGGCCCTAAATAAGAGAGCGCGACTGGGGATAGTTAAACAAATTTGGGGATATAAATTAGTTTAACTATCCCCAATTAGTTTAGCTATCTCCCATTCACACGTTCCCACATAAATGGCCTAGGCCCTAAACTAGCCAGGTTTAGAAAGGGAAGAAAAAGAAAACTGTAGCTGAATATAGAAAATAATCACTTTACCAATGTCAATAATTTTTATCTTCAAATATGATGTACGCAAACACGAACGTATTTTGTTCTCGAGATTATTAGTCTCATATTGTCTTGGCGGTCTAAGATCCCGCGGTTTATAATTCTTAGGGCCTTTCTATTTATTGCCAGTTGGTTTTGAGTTGGATGCCCGTATTCTAACATGGTATCAAATAAGGCTATTTGCGACGAGTCATTCGACCGCGCCTTTACTCCACGTCACCCGAATTTATAGTCCACGTATTAGACCCAACGAGGCTACACGTGAGGAGGGGTGTTGAAAATATTAGTCCCACATTGTACGAGCAATCTAAGATCTTGCAGTTTATAATCCTTAGGGCCACTCCACTCATTGACAATTGGTTTTGATTTAGATGCCCGTATTCTAACACGTGGCGAAGGCATCAAAATAGCCAAAAAATTGCTCTA
This sequence comes from Papaver bracteatum, assembly GCA_023529315.1. Classification (NCBI taxonomy): domain Eukaryota; kingdom Viridiplantae; phylum Streptophyta; class Magnoliopsida; order Ranunculales; family Papaveraceae; genus Papaver; species Papaver bracteatum. The sequence goes on along the minus strand of JAJJWX010002815.1, from coordinate 144,940 downwards.
AATGATATATTTTACGGTCTATTTACGCCCCTCCAGGCTTATCTTTACGAAAATGATAATTTTAGTTTATTTACGCCCCAACCTCCAGGTAGTTACTGTTTACGCACGTGACTTCTTTCGCATACGCAATACGCTGTAGCCCAGGTAATCCAAACGTACCAAAAAGCCCGGCCCATAGCCAGATGTAGGCCCATTTACAGCACATTAGCCGTCCGGCCCGTCCCGCAAATTTTCCAATAAGTTTTGAGTTGTTATATGAACACGTCTTTGATAGGATGTCCCACCATTCTATAATCATTTTCATCTCATCATTTAGTCAAGATAAGAATCTAATAATTATGATTAGCCCTTAAGCATTTGAAAACGCGTGTAACTTTCTTTATTTTACCGACTCAATCCTTCTTGCTATAAATGGCTGAGAACCAAGTGTATAGATGGATGAGAACGTAAGAAGAAGTAATAAAACTCTTTTCACTTCATTTCTCTTCTATGAAGTTAGTGGTTCGTCCATGAAGTACTATGTATATAGTACTCTAAGCTAAGTTAGTTAATTAGCTGAGCAACATCTCATTATTACATAACATGTTATCAACGCGAATTGCTCTATGGTAATCGGAGTGGGGCTGACGATACTTAAAAGGGATAATTCTCTTCTACCCTTGCATATTTAATTTAACTATTTCTAAGTAGTTTTATGCATACAATTTTTATTGTGTCTAACTTTGTTTCCTATTTTGATTAGGACTTGTCAAAGAGAAAGTTAGACATCTTACCGTGTTTCGTATGTTCTATTTGGAGCACAGAAAATTATACGGTATACGAAGAGATATCCAAAGGAGAGTTTTGCAGCGTTTTATTATTTTCCTATTTAGCCAACCAACGGAAGGTTTTTCCGCGTCCTTTTTGGATAGCGTAGAAAATAAAATTTCCTTTGTTGGTACACCAATGATTTTTGTGGTGTTAACGGTTTTAATATCGGCAGAGCAAGGAATTATTGCATCCTTGGGGATAGCAAAATTTTAATATTCCTTTGCTATAATAATCTACGGAATTCAAAGTCGTTCCACCTAAGGTCGGAATGCGATAAAATTGGACACCGGGTTAACACGGTTAGCCAGTCTCTATCAGCGGTCCTTAAAATGAGTAGCAATTGATATTGAGACAATTTCTTTAAGAAATAAAGAATGTGTTCATATTTTCAACTTTGATAAATTAATATTTCGTCAAGCCTAATTGACGAAATTGGATATTTGTTGGTATTATTTCACCGTTGATATTTGTGGAAAATAGTTCGGCTTGATTTTAGAGAAGATATATGCACCGTATATAATATAGTGGTGAGCAATAAGGAGAGCTTCATATTTTGCGCCTTTTTGTGTTCCTGCTAGTTTTACGACATGCATTATATGCATCGGCGAGCTTTAAAGAGATAGTGCTTAATTTTCACTTTGTATATGTTGTGTCTACAACACCGAGTGCTGCAAATGTTAAATGCGCCTCGTACACTACAAGAAAACTGGACTTTAGCGACTATCACGATTCAGTTGGTACAGGACTATTTTTAGTGGATGGAGTTTTACAGCAACCAACTTGGCAACAGATATGCTCTGTGGTTGAAGGATTATTTGCTAAAGATGTGTACCCACTTTATCACTGGAACAGATTTCTATCGACAACAACCAGGAAACTCAAGTCATACTTAGCGAAATTTTCTTGTAACTATGGAGAACTGTTGGTAGAGTACCAATAGTATTGTTGCTAAAATAGTTAACCCACAAAATCGTTCGTTGCCGAAGAGTTATATATTGTTGGTAGAGGTAGTCAATTATAAAATAGTCAGCAACTAAAGGATTTGACCCACCGCGTTTTAGTGGTTGAATGCGTCGGTTCGGGATTGTACCACTACATAATTCAACGCAGAAGAGATTTTTCCACTGAATTTTAGTTGCTCAAGAATTTAAGCTTCGGTTGCGTTGTATGGATAAGAATTCCAGCCTCTCATTTTTCAGTTGGCTGAAGGGTGTTACCACCCCTTTCAAGATGGTAATGGTCTCTAACCGTTGTTTGTTCAGTTGGCACAAGAGTGTAACCACCTCTTTCTAGTTAGTCAAGGTCTCTAACCACCGTATCTTCAGTGGGTTCAAGGGTGTAACTACGCCCTCCTTGGCTGGACAAGGTGTCTACGCACCATATTTATGGCTTGTTTGGGGTATTTTGTTGGTCGAGGGTTCCACTGATTGTAAATTCTGTTGATAAAGGATTTAAGCCTTTGCTGTTAGTTTGCAGATTAAGGGCTCAAACAACAAGCAATCTCGTCCCGTCACTAGTGTTGTCGCTCAAAGCCTCATCCCAATACAAATATTTTTCAGCACAGTAATTATAATTATAAATCATAAAAAAGATAACATAATCATAAAAAAGATAACATTGCTAATAGTTATATCATTAATTAGTATCCAAAATATTTCCAAAAGATGATTGTTTTTCATCCCAACATTGTCCCGAGAGACATTTACATCCCAAAATATGACGCCAAGAGACATTTACATCCCAAAATACAATTCCAAGAGACATTAATTTACATCCCAAAATACGACTCCTAGAGACATTTACATCCGAAAATATGACTTCACATCCCAAAATACCGCAAGACTCCAACATGCTGTATAACCCAAAACAAAATCCCAAAAAAACTTCATTCCCTAAACGTTAGTTCTATGACTATACTGTGATTTATAAACCACATTCATGTGAAAACAGGAACGATTAAGTGAGTACTTACACTGACATCCACGAGATGTCAATCAAAATGCTAATACTCCTCCATGAACTTGCCATCCACGAGATGGACATCTTGTATAGACTGCGCAAACTTCAAAATTAGTCACTCAAATGATATGCAGCCGCACCAATCAGAAATTTCAGCTTGAACCATGGCTTAATCATGAATCTTCTTGTTGATCTTCTTTAGACCTCCAACATCCATGTATACTCTAGACTGATCTTCTGAGCCTGTAATCCGAAGTAGCACAGTATTATAAAAAACAACTTGTTTATTTTTTATGAATATACCATATATCACCCAGAACTTCTACCATATAAACCCACCATCATAAAATATTCTGACCAACAGAAGCTACTAAGACTATTCACATTAACTTAAGGGTTTAATAATTTGCATACATTCCATGAGATGATGATGTTTAGCTTTACTGCAGGATTACTATGAAAATTTTGGCAATAATGAAACATCATTAGTGCAAGCATACTCAGAAACACGGAAGAATGTAGACTCGTAATGGAGAAAACATAACGGATTTTATACTAACAATGTCGAATTGCCTTTTCCGACTAAACAAGTAATGTTGCAGAAAAAGTAAAAGAAAATAGTTGACGCCATATTAAATAAGATTCAAGTAATATCATATATACTTTTAGTATTAAGCATGATAACTCAAATATTTACTTGGCATTAGGATCCTTGCTATCCAAAATGTAACTAATACAAGAACACATGCCAACCTCAAAACTAAAGCCATGAGAATTTCGACATCAATAAAACCTTAATAATAATCCACGAGTATCAAACACTATCCAGGGGTACAAGCAAGCAGACTAACCACAAAGCACTAGACGACTCTTTAAAAGACCAGAACATTATTTAAAAAAAAAATAAAAAAAAATGTCCAACTGGATTTCCAGAGTAACCAAGTTATGCAAATAAAGTAAAACAAAAAAGTTCATGCTACACAAAACAAGATTAAGTACTACCATGTATACTTTTCAATTTGGCTTAAGATTTTGCATTTTCAGCATTAAGCAGGACTCAAATTGTAAACTAGTAGTAGGATCTTGTTACCTTTGATGCAACTAATAAAAGAACATTGGGTAAAGCTCACGAGAATGTAGACAACACTAAGAACCTTAATAATAAAATATAGAGAAATCCAGCAGATAAACACAAATAACTAACATGATTGCAAAAGTAGGTTACATATTAGCTTTAGGAGCAAGACTAGACACTAAAATAGTAGTAGAACACTAGCATTTCCAACTTTATTCTCTTCAAAGATACTAGATAGTTTGTTCTGCAACGGAACAAAGTAGTAAGAGAACATACTAAACAAATATAGTTTTGTACTAATCAACGAAAGTAGTAATAGAATTTTAGTGCATACCACTCTAAGCAAGAGTTAATAGTCATGATAACAGCAACTCAACAGTGGATAGATAATTTCAGGACCTTACTCTCTTATAAACCCAAATTCATCCCAGGGGATTTAATCTCTTATAAACCCGAATTCATCCTAGGGGATACTAATGCTTCAGCAACTAGCTCAACAAACTTCTGCGCTTGACGATAAACCTATACATAGATATTCACACCTGTTGTAATCCCAGTGAACAAACCAGTGGCACAGAAGCTCTACTACATGACATTTAATATATGTCTCAAAAAGTCCCATAATAACTGAGAAATACTAGAAGGATAACCATAGGAAAACTAGTATACAAAGCCAATTGTGTGAAAGAAGACAAACAAACTCCAAGTACTACTATACCAGTAGAAAAAAAAAACACAGAAACTCGAATCATGGGAGCAACCAGACATTCTATCATGTGTCTCAAAATGTCTCGCGACAACCTAGAAATACTAAAAGCTAACATAATAAAAATAAAATACAAAAACTAAGTCAACTACTTAAATTAAGTCAAATCAGAAAATGCATTCCACCAAAATTTAACATCCTAGTCCATAAAATTAAGTCAAATCAGTTGTGGTGCTCCTCAAAAGTTTCATCAAGCACACGAGTATTTAGCAAACAAATTTTCTAAAAGCTAAAACAGACAACAAGAAGAACCATTAGACAACTTCAAGAAGGAAAATAATGGACACCTTCAAGAAGGAAAAGAAAAAAGGAAGATCCAAACAGAAATACAAACCACTAAGATCCTGAGTCGCTATTGGAGCCACTAGAACTGCCGCATTTACTACTTTTATGTGTTGCATATTTATCAATCTTCACGGGAGGAAAAATGATGCAGGAAGGTCATTCCCACCAATATGAACATCCTCATCCACCATATCATTACCTTTTTAAAAAATCAATTAGACAATACAATAACAAAAAAAAAACTGGGAAGGATTGAATAAATTGAAACTAACCTTTGATTGGTTGCGCAAATAAAACCCCATTCCCAGACACCTTCATATTCTGCACCCAAAACATGTAAGGATTACCGATATGGATTTTAACTGGAATTCATGGGTCAAATAAAATAGAATTACCTCTGTAATGCAAGGAACAACTTTTCTTTAAATAAAACAGAATTACCTTCATATCCTGAATATAGTCATCTACAAGCTGTCATCAGTAGCAAGTGGTGAGAAATTGCTTCCACTAGATGTTTTATCAACACATGAACCTGTTCCATCAGCTTCAATTGAAACAGCGTTTTGAGTTTGCTAACCCTGCAATACCCCAATCAGACGGAGAAAAAAAATCAAAAAAAAAATCCCTAAATCTCACCAACAAAATCACAGCAAACCCAAATCATAACTGCATCAGTTGGCTCCAAATAAAGCTTGTAAATCAAAGACTATTTGTTGAAATGAGAAGAAAATATGATTCTCTTGAGCATGCCTCAACCCACACATTATAATCCACAGCTTCTGCATTGATAATGTTCTCAATTGCTGTACTTAAAAACAAAAACACAAATATAGGGTTCAGAAAATACCCGAACTTTTCTACATACATAAACCATAATTTCACAACAACAGAAATTGAAGAAATAAACTGATTTGAAAACGGATTAAGAACTACAGATAAAACCCCACAAAGTATACTAATCAAAGTACAACATGCATATGAACAAAAGGCTGTTTAAATCCAAGATTTTTATTTACCAATAAATGAATATCTGCAAAAGAGGGAGAGAGTATGAGAAAAAATGAGCTTCAATTTTGTGTATAGGAGAATCGTTTTGCTGCTCCTGCATAGTAAATCAAAGGGTATGAGTTTAAATCTTAATTAAAAATGAATCAACAAGAAATAATCGAACAAATAAAATCATCCAGAATGGAACTTAGGAGAAAGATAGGGTACCTCCAAATGGGTAATTGTTGTTGTTGCGTTGTTCTTTCGAAAACTCTTTATCTATAAGTTGTAACCCTAGATCGAACACCAAGGTAACCATATTCAATAACGAATACCCAATCAGAAACACTGTAATCAAAACACTTGATCTATAATTCTAAGGTCCATCAGTGCCTAGTGGTTCAATCTCTTGAGAACAAGTAATCTTGATCCCGATCTTTCGCCCAAAACCTTGCAAGAACTTGAGCATCACCTGCAAAATCAAACAAATTAATCAAAGCAATCCCCAATTACATCACACTGGAGCATCATCGAGACTGTAATTAAAGCACTTGATATGTAATTCTAAAATCGGAATAAAAAAAATCTATAAAGAGACGGGATTGAAGGATTTACCTTCATTTTTTTTCTTCTTGGATCTGTATCGTCATGATTTGTTGTAGATTAAGAAAATGATCTTCTTATCTGTTAATGAAGAAGGTGAAAAAGTGTAAGGGAAGAGTTCTGCCGCTGTGAGAGGAGAGGAGAGGAGATAAGGGAAGGGAAGAAAAGAAGATAGATAGTGAAATGAAGGATAAGGTTTAGGGTTAGTTTCTATTGTGTGGTGTACGTGTAATATTTTTTTGGATAGGTAACCGATCCGTATGAAAATCTTTTTGGTTCTATTTTTTTTATCGTTGGAACAATGCATAATGGATGGGTGGGTAGATGAACGGATAAGATGGTTGTTTTTATGAGTGAGGAGCATGGACTAACGCCATGTTTGTTTACATAATGTTAAAATAAAATCCACTTGATATATACACCTTAGAGCATCCGTAGTGGGCGACTAAAAACTAGAGTAAAGATCAAACAGCTGACGCAGTGGAGAAGGAATAAAGATCAAAGACCAGACTATAACCAAAACCCAGACCATATTTAGTCTTTATTCTGGTCTTTAGTCGGGCGTAATTTAAAGTTACGCCCGAACAGGCGTAATTTAGAACTCCGCCTGACACTAAAAAACAAAAACAAAATGGGGCGCAACTTAAAGTTGCGCCTGAATCAGGCGTAACTCAAAATTACGCCCGATTAAAAAAAAAATTAAATGAGAATGGGGCGTAACTCAAAGTTAAGCCCTACAAAAAAAATAAAATAAATGAAAATGGGGCGGAACCTCCCTCTTACGCCTGACCAAATTTTAGTCTCCCTCCACTGCGTTGCAACATGGACTAAACCCAAATTTTGGTCTTTATTTTGCTCTTTGCTCTTTAGTTATGATCTCACCACTGCAGTTGCTCTTAGGTACTGGAAGCAGTACAATTGAAGAAAATCATATGTAAAAGAATCAGCTAGATGGTTCAAATGGTCTCGAGTAAAGCTAAATCAATTTTCCAACTGTGAACGTGTGATCTTGAGTTTCTAAAACCAACATACTTGAGTATGAGTTTTATTATGTTAAAAGATTACTAGAGTTGGACCCGGGTTTCTAGTTCGGAAGACCTAAAGATGAAATTTATTAGATTCGATCATCCAAGGTTCAAAGATTACTAGCGTTGGACCTGAGTTTCTCTTTCGTGTGAACTGAAGATGAAATTTATCAGATTTATACATCACAGGTTCAAATATTACTAGAGTTGGACCCGGGTTTCTCGTTCAGAGGAACTGAAGATGAAATTTATCAGATTTATAAATCACATGTTCAAAGATTACGAGAGTTAGACCTGAGTTTCTCGTTCGGATGAACTGGAGACGAAATATATTAGAATTGAACATGACAGGTTCAAAGATTACTGGAGTGAGACCTAAGTTTCTCGTTCAGATGATCTGGAGACGAAATATATCAGAATTGAACATCCCAGGTTCAAAGATTACTAGAGTTGGACCTGAGTTTCTCGTTCGGATGAACTTGAGACGAAATTTATCATATTTGAACATCTCAGGTCCAAAATTACTAGAGTTTGTCCTGAGTTTCTCATTCGGGTGAACTGGAAGCGAAATATTCATTTACAGGTAAGATTCTTTCGGAATATTCCCCGAAAATTTAAACAAACCCTATTCTGGCATATTGCATGCATACCCCAGCTCCGAGATCGAAACCTGGCCGTGAGTGGACTACTATAAGTCAGAAACTTGGTAAGAACGATGAATCCATCCATTTACAGGTAAGATTCCTTCGGAATATTCCCTGACACTTAAACAAACCCTATTCTGGGATATTGTATGCATACCCTGGCTCCAAGATCGAAACCTGGCCGTGAGTGGACTACTATAAGTCAGAAACTTGGTAAGAACGATGAATCCATCCATTTACAGGTAAGATTCCTTCCGAATATTCCCTGAAACTTAAACAAACCCTATTCTGGCATATTGTATGCATACCCTGGCTCCGAGATCGAAACCTGGCCGTCAGTGGACTACTATAAGTCGGAAACTCGGTAAGAACGATGAATCCTTCCATTTACTGGTAAGATTCTTTCGGAATATTCCCCGAAATTTATCAGATTTGAACATCCCGGGTTCAAAGATTACTAGAGTTTGACCTGAGTTTCTCATTCGGATGAACTGAATATGAAATTTATCTGATTTGAACATCCCGGGTTCAAAGAATACTAGAGTTCGACCTGAGTTTCTCATTCAGATGAACTAAATATGAAATTTATCAGATTTGAACATCACCGGTTCAAAGATTACTAGAGTTCGACCCGAATTTCTCATTCGGGTGAACTGAAGATGAAATTTATCATATTTGGTGCAATAAATATTATGGAGAATGTGAAAATGACTAGACTACCCTTATCGGAAATAAGTAATGTAAATATTATAGACTTTAAAAATGACCATATTACCCTTGATGGAAATAAGTGCAATAAATATTATGGAGACTGTCAAAATGACCAGATTACCCTTATTGGAAAAAGTGCAATAAATATTATGGAGAATGTGAAAATGACCATACTACCCTTATCGAAAATAAATAAAGTAATTCTTACAGACTGTGAAAATGACCATATTACTCTTATTGGAAATAAGTTCAATAAATATTATGAAGATTGTTGAAATGACCATACTACCCTTATCAAAAATAAATATTATGGAGACTTTAAAAATGACCATACTACCATTATCAAAATAAATAAAGTAAATGTTACAGACTGTGAAAATGACCATATTACTCTTATTGGAAAAAGTGCAATAAATATTATGTAGACGGTGAAAATGGCCAAACTACCCTTATTGGAAATAAATAAAGTAAATATTACATACTGTGAAAATGACCATATTACCCTTATTGGAAAAAGTGCAATAAATATTATGGAGACTGTGAAAAATGACCAGACTACCCTTATAAAAAATAAGTAAAGTAAATATTACATACTGTGAAAATGAACATATTACCCTTATTAGAAGAAAATTGCAATAAATATTATTACCGATTGTGAAAATGACCATATTACCCTTGTTGGAAATAAGTGGAATAAATATTATGGAGATTGTAAAAATGACCAGACTACCCTTATCGGAAATAGGTAGAGTAAATATTACAGACCGTGAAAATGACCATATTACCCTTATTGGAAATTATTGCAATAAATATTGTGCAGACTGTGAAAATGACCAGACTACCCTTATCGGAAATAAGTTAAGTAAATATTACCGATTATGAAAATGACCATATTACCCTTGTTGGAAATAAGTGGAATAAATATTACGGAGACAGTGAAAATGACCAGACTACCCTTATCGGAAATAGGTAGAGTAAATATTACAGACTGTGAAAATGACCATATTACGCTTACTGGAAATTATTGCAATAAATATTGTGCATACTGTGAAAATGACCAGACTACCCTTATCGGAAATAAGTAAAGTAAATATTACCGATTATGAAAATGACCATATTAACCTTGTTGGAAATAAGTGGAATAAATATTACGGAGACTGTGAAAATTACCAGACTACCCTTATCGGAAATATGTAAAGTAAACATTACCGATTGTGAAAATGACCATATTGCCCTTGTTGGAAATAAGTTGAATAAATATTATGGAGACTGTGAAAATGACCAGACTACCCTTACTGGAAAAATTATTGCAATAAATATTGTGCAGACTGTGAAAATGACCAGACTACCCTTATCGAAAATAAGTAAAGTAAATATTACGGATTGTGAAAATAACCATATTACCCTTGTTGGAAATAAGTGCAATAAATAGTAAGGTCATTTTCACAGTCTGTAATATTTAATCTACCTATTTCCGATAAGGGTAGTCTGGTCATTTTCACAGTCTCCATAATATTTATTCCACTTATTTCCAATAAGGGTAATATGGTCATTTTCACAATCGGTAATATTTATTTTACTTATTACCGATAAGGGTAGTCTGGTCATTTTCACTGTCTCCATAATATTTATGGCATTTATTTCCAATAAGGGTAATATGGTCATTTTCATAGTCTGTAATATTTACTTTACTTATTTTCAATAAGGGTAGTTTGGTCATTTTCACAGTCTCCATAATATTTATTGCACTTATTTCCAACAAGGGTAATATGGTCATTTTCACAATATGTAATATTTACTTTATTTATTTTCAATAAGGGTACTTAATTAATAAACCATGAAACTTGGTAGTTATCATATCATGGTGGCTGAAAGCTACTAACCACACCAACAAACTAATGTCTTGGTACAAGTGTCTGCCAAAAGATTGAATTGGTGGCTGCACATAGTGTCTTGAAGTATTTACCTCCTAGTGTACTTTGTAGTTGTCAAACTCTCGTGGTTGAAAGCTACTAACAACACTAATAATTTGATGGTTGGTTGAGGTGTCTACCAACAGGTTGTTTCGTGGGTAAGATAAGTGGCAAAAGATATGTACCTTTTAGGGTACGTTTTGGTTGCCCAAACATCATGGTTGGAGGCTAATAACAACCAATACGATATTTCGGTTGTTGAGTTGTTCATACTAAAGCCTTCCACCCACTAGCGTTGTTGAGAAACTATTGGTTAGACATTTCCTCCCACCATAGTTGGTTTCAGTTACAAACAATTGTTGCTGAAGAATTCCACCAACTGTAGTTGGTAAGAAAATAGTCGCTAATGCCAAGTTTTCTTGTAGTGGTAGATATAAAAACGTCGAGCGATAATGAGTGTTGCATTTTTGTAAATGATATTTAGAGTTAATATCATGTCTTCTCGTCGCCTGAGCTATTACCTAAAATCTTGAATTTGGTGGATTAAATTTGCAACCATACCTATGCAAATAAGTTTAAAATCTTTGGCAAAGAAGGAAAATATAATTGTGGTAGGCATATTTTTTGAATATGGGAACCGCAATATTTCTCGGGTTTAAGAACCTGATGAGCACCGTACCACTAGAAATGGAGAAATACGGGACGGTAACATAATGATTGGTTTGACTAAGCCTTCTTTGAGCCTGAAAGAGCTCTGCTATCGTTGTGACAGAAGAGACATGGTACATGCATATGAAATGCCATTCATTGTTGTTGATCTCTATCGGTCTTCTTGGCAGGACTGGACTGATATTGAGATAGTGTCTAAGGTCACAAAATTCATTTACAGTTTACTGTTAATTTTACATGGAAATGTAAATTATTTAATTTATTTCATCTGGACAGTAAATGAGAGAGGAAACCTGATCAGTTACCTCTCCTGGGATGCGTGTTATTATTGCTTTATGCACGCAGTTTCTCCCTTAATAGGTAGAGTAATGCGGAACTGGATGTTCTGTTGATGAGACATTCCCACCTAAGGATCAGGAGGAGAATCGACGACGATATTGGTTAATTCCAATTGTGTCTCATCTAAATTCTCACACCGAGAAATGCCTGATGTGTTGAAGATTACTCTAGTGCTAGATTTAGCAAGAGTACGCTTGCTTGATTCGGCATAAATTAAAATCCTTGCAAGGCATGCCATGGAATCGCAGCGATTGTTTCGTCTGAAAATATGCTTACATGCATAGACGAAAACCTCTTATACGAGGTATGCCAATCTAATCAGATAACGTCCATATTCTCTTTGAGTGATGAGTTGATATATCTTCTGACAAGGAGCACATCCATAAAAGATGCGTTGATATCTCATGGCGAGGAATATCCGCATGTTGAAATTTGGTACCAATGGATTATGATATCCTCATACTCTGGAGAATGATGTAAGATCGTTTATTTACTGATTAATAACTTGGTTGTCGATAATATTCAGAGTAGCTACTGAAATAGTTGTGGATAAATATCCCCTTTGCAAAGGAATTATCAACAAAGTTCATATGATTGGCAGATATGGATCTCAGTCCATATTGAGGTGTTCTCTCACTTGTGTTTTCTCTCAGGATCTCAGTCCTAGCATCCACGAATTTTAGTTCGAAAGCTGATGCTTATAAGAAATTATAATGAAAGAATTAAGGTCGCTTGTTATATAGCGATAACCTTGACAACGAGTTTCCACGGACACTAACCAGGTTCATGGGAGTATGGTCTGGTAGTCATAAATAACTCGACATCTCACCTGGTGATTACTGTGTATCTATACTCATATATATTTAAAAGAAACTCTTGTTTGTCAATCGTTGATGTTGTATCATCTTAGTGATGCTTTGGGCATTGATGATTTGATGTTCTTGTGCATTTTGAACTTATTACTCATGAAACCATTGTCATGTTTTCTGTTTGAGATGTGTTATATTCCACTGTTGTTACTATTCTACTACAAGATTTGCAAATTTGATGAGAAAGTCTTCCTACCATTTGGGGGAAGAAAGGTTGTCGCCTGGAAAACGACGTGAAGTATCCTGGTTTGGACAAAGATAAACCAGGATGTATCTCATCTGGATGTTTTCAGCAATGAAATACATGAAGAAGATTTAATATCTTCAGGAATTGCAAATCAAGTTTCTTCATGAGAAGCTGTGAGTGTAGTAGCTAGTGTGTCATTTAAAACACACCTTGAGCGTGGATGACTAGTTGACTTAAAATATTCTGCACCTCCTGAAAGGAAGAGCCAGTCACAATCATTGAAAGATAGTACTCATCAAGATACTATTAGTAGAAGATCTAATTTCTCTAAATATAGTTCTCTTAATAAGAGAATGTCTCTGCAAATGACGTGGAACCTCAAAATGAGAGGATTTCCTTAAGGCATGCATGAAATAGAGAAATTTGTGATAGTAATCCAATGATTATTGATGATATCTTCAAAGTATCCACTGATACTGCAATAGATGATGTTGGTATTGAACCACTCTCTATAAGAATGTCATCAAAAGAATGATTGGCTGAACAAGAAATGAGAGATTCAGGCAGAATAATAATTTCTCATAAAATGCATAGTTATGGTACATCAACCAGAACACTCGATAATGTGAGCTACTATTGGCCACAGACGGATGTTTGCATTTCTGACATCCGATAATGTAACTCCTAGTGGATACATGTGGGTGTATGTGCATAGTGAGAAAAATAAAGTCAACTAATGGCACAAAGTCTTTTACATGAAACTGAGATGGATTTCTTTGTAACATATTCCCTATTATAGATGCAACTACCTCTTTGGTATTTGTCTAGAAGTATTTTAAGGACTCGACGTGCATCTAGAGGATGTGGTTATTGTGAATATGTGTAAAGTGCAGATAACTACATATAAATTCCTGAAGGTTTTGACCTATCAGTAGAATTACTATGTCATATGCATTTACTCATTAAGGACGAAAGTGGTTAATCGTCTAAGTGAATGCTTATATTATCCAGGGATATGTGAACCATCTTATGTGCTCATAAACTATGCATTTACTAGATTTGATGTATACAACATCTACCTTATTGGAACTTCTGAAGAATTCTCCAAAGCACAAAAATGCTTAAAGAAGGAGTTCGAGATGAGACTCTCGGTAAAACAAAGTCTCAATCTGTTGGTTGAGCATTGTAAATGGAAGTCCATTAATTTTGCAAACCTTAAGGGTGTTGACTTGTTTAAATGGAAAAGCTGACATGGTTTCAGTCATCCGATCTCTTAATTTTAAGATTGATAGATCTACATCTCAACAAAGAAGATGTATCCCTCCGTGGTTTGTATTACACAAAGATGTGTAAATGGTATATTATCTGAAATATGATATAGATACCTGATATTGGGTTTGTAGTAAACATGTAAGTCTGGATGTTCCCAACACCAATATCGAGACATTGGTCCGAAGAAGGTCTCCCCTCATCTTCGTGGTACCATTAAACTTGATCTTTTTCTTAAAGGATCGCTAGATGTCTCCCAAAGAGAAAAGATAATCAGGTTGTTTAAGTTTTGATTTTTGATAGGGTCGTTGAAGCATCTAAATATTTTCCTAGATAAAGGTCTTGTAAAAGAGGAGATTTTTATCCTCCGGAAAATTATGATTGTTCAGACAAAGCTAGTGGAGAATATATATAAAAGGTTGGCTCAACCAGATGATCATTAAGAAATTGCACAGAGGAAAGTCAGACTGATTTTCTCAACTAAAGAAAACTGGAGCTGCTGAAGACTTTAAAGGGTGGTTCAGAACTCTAAGAAGTACTACCGGGCATAATGATCAACCGAGAAGGCTTCTCATCAGGGGGAGTAAATCCATGGAAGACTATGGATATGGGCATATTGGACATTATTTCGTGTACTCTTTTTCCTTGTCAAGGTTTTAATGAGTCATGCGAGTCCACTGCTATCCGCAGTTCGACGTATTGTAATCTTTTTCCTTCATCCTGGTTTTTATCCCTCTGGGTTTTTCCGGGCAAGGTTTTACCGAGGCAATATCTGCAGATTTATCATTTTTCTGAGAACTCATATTTTCCTATGTTCAGGTTTTGTCCCTCTGGGTTTTCCTGACGAGGTTTTCAATGAGATAACAATCTTAGAACGGTTATCATCATCTAAAGAGGTGTATATATCCGTAGATTTTCTTAAAATGCGGTTACCTGATAACTGCATGTATTATTTGATTTAGGCGCTCAGGTTTTGTCCCAAAAGGTTTTTCCTGGTGTAGGCGCTCAGGTTTTGTCCTAAGTGGTTCTCCTGACGCAACGTTCAGGTTTTTACCAAATGGTTATCCTGACACGGTTTCGGCGACGGGAGAAAATTTGTGACGACCATCATCACTTTGAAGCTCCAAGAGTTTTACTCTTTTTCCTTCGAGCAATTTTTATCCCAGTTGGATTTTTCTGGCAAAGGTTTTAACAAGGCAACATCCTTAGACTGGTGGTCCAATGGGGAGTGTTATATGAACACGTCTTTGATAGGATTTCCCACCATCCTATAATCATTTTCATCTCATCATTTAGTCAAGGTAAGAATCTAATAATTATGCTTAGCTCTTAAGCATTTGAGCATTTTAAAACGCGTGTAACTTTCTTTATTTTACCGACTCAATCCTTTTTGCTATAAATAGCTGAGAACCAAGTGTATAGATGGATGAGAACTTAAGAAGAAGTAATAAAACTCTTTTCACTTCATTTCTCTTCTATGAAGTTAGTGGTTCATCCATGAAGTACTATGTATATATTACTTTAAGCTAAGTTAGTTAATTAGCTGAGCACCATCTCATTATTACATAACATGAGTGGTAATCCTTTTTTTTTTTGCAGTGGCATAAGTGCGCAAGTTTCTTTTGTCTTTTTATTTTGCAAAACTAGTCGTAAAAACCCAAGGTGACCAAACTTGTGGTACAAAAAGCCCATTCAAATGTTGGGATCCATTAAAACTCCATCTTAAACAAAATTGATACAAAAATCCCAAATTTTTAAAAATTGATACAAAAACCCCAAATTTCAAAATTGCTTTCATCAAATTTTATGATGAAACCAAAATTTGGTTTCATCAACCGCGAGTTACTTTTGTTTTGTTGTGGTTTTTGTGTTACTTTTGTGTTAATGGGTATTTTGTGGATCGATAGTGACACCTTTGGGGTTATAACTCGCGAACCGATTTAATTTTTATAGAAAATCTTAGGCCTGGAAAGGCACTAAGACCGAATAACATGAGATAAATTGGCATTGGCTGTGGATACACTCCTCATCATGCCCTCATTGTTCTTACAAAAGATAGCTAAGTTAAAAGCATTCATGTTTTGGCTAAGTTAAAAGCATTCATGTTTTGGCTGAGGTTTAATAACACAAAACATATGGGGTTTATGACCATATTGTTACTGCTTTCTTCATGACTATGACTTCTTTCGTGGTATGTAATTAAGATGAAATCTTCCTTGTGCGGCTTCATGGTAGAGCAACTTAAAGAGAACTAGTGTATCCATTGATTCAGCAGATATTGCGATATTTTTATGCTGAATTTCTTTGGCCCACTGGAAAGATAGGTATGCTCCTCCTGTAGCTCCTCCTTCTCCATTGTATCCTGGATATCCTCTTGTGCCAATGATGTTTCCTGAAAAATCTGTCATAATTATAGCAATATAATGTAATAAGGTCTCACTTTCCTGAATTGTGCATATACTGATATGATTCCCAAACCCTTCTTCTATATTCCAAGTATAAGGAGTAAGATTGTGTTGAAAGGTATTGTCAGTTTCCTCTAGCAAGAGAGGGAAACTGTTCAAAATATGATCTTACATAACATGTATTCTGTTATGATTACTCAGATGCTTCTTTATTTTGAGAGTAGTAACTCCTGCATTAGGCTGAGAATGATTGAATATAAAATCACATCTATATTTCCAGATATACCAACAGGTAGTGGCATAAATATTGCAGTCAGTACTAGTATTTCCAGGTTGGAACCAGGAATTCAACCAGTCAATGAGTATGGTATTGTTATCAAAATAAGAGTGTGGGTATCCAAGAATTTCCTGACAAACCGAAGTAGCTGCCGGTCAATTTAAGAACATATGTGACATGGTTTTTTCTTCTCCACTATTGCAAATTGTGCATGAGGGATTTATATAGTGAAGAATGCTATCAGGTTTAGAATTAGTGGGAAGAATTCCATGAGCACATTTTCAGATAAAGTTTTTGATAAATGGGGCCACTGCCATGTTCCAAATGGCTTCCCGGTTGCCCGTTAGAGTATCATTTCTGTATAGGTGACCAATTTTTTCCTTGTACAACTCCTTGACAGAGAACACTCCTAAATCATTTAGATTCCAAATTATTTTATCTTCTTCATTTGGATGTGTCTGCAAAGCAACAATGGCTCTAGCCTTGTCATTTCTAAAGTAAGTATTAACTTGAGCTTCATCCAAAGTTCCATCTGGGAGAAGCATAGATTCTAGCATATACATGTATTGGGGGCAGTTGAGGTGGTATTTAGGATCCATATATCTTCCCAGATTTTGATCTTTCTACCATTACCAATCCTCCAAGTGTAGTGTTGTTGGATGTTGTTTATTCCTTCTAGAATTCCTTTCCAGACCCAAGAGTCTCCTTCCTTTGGTTTTGTATCCATGTTAAGAACATTTATGCCTAGTAGGTATTTGGCATCCATGAGTTTGTACCATAAGGAATCTTTATCCTGCTTAAGTCTCCAACCAATTTTTGTTATCATTGAACCGTTGAAAAGTTCCATATTCATGAAGCCATGACCCCCATATCCTTTGGATTGCATAGAGCTGTCCAGGCCTTAGGGTAGTAACCAGATGGGTTTTCTATGTTTTTTTCCGCAAAAAAGTCTCTTTGTAAATTGTTGATATCTTTCCAGGTTTTATCGAGAATCTTGAAGCAATTCATTTGGTAAATACAGGCTGAGGAAGTGACAGATTTGATGATGACCTCTTTTCCAGCAGGGTTTAGAGGTGTATTCTTCCATCCAGTAAGTCTCATCTTCAATTTTTCTACACCATGTTTGAAAGAGTTGATTTTGCGTCTATGTGTGAAAAAGGGTGAGCCCAGATATTTGTCATCCTGCTGAAGAACTTGAACTCCCATAGAATTGCTGATTTGAGGAATGATGTATGGATTGGTGTTCTTGCTGAAAAAGACTCAAGAATTGTTGAAGTTGATTAGTTGTCCAGAGTTGCTGCCAAATATCTGCAGGAGTTGGATTGTATTATGTGCTTCAGAGATGTTTTCTTTGCAAAATATCATGCAATCATCAGCAGAGAGAAGATGGCTTATAGGAGGTGCATCTTTGCAGATCTTGATACCACTGATAATGCCCATCTCCTCAGCATGCAGAAGAGCCTTGAGAGAGATTCCATGCAGAATAAGAAGAGATAAGGTGATAGAGGGTCACCTTGTCTTAATCCTCTAGAAGGTTTGAAGAGTTTGTTAGGGGAGCCATTGATGAGGACAACTGAAGTGGATATTGAAATGAACTGATATATCTTGTTGCACCATTGATCATCAAACCCAATTTTCTTCATTAGAGTCATTAGGAAGCCTCAGTTCACTTTGTCAAAAGCTTTTGCCATATCAATTTTTATTCCCATTGAACCAATGTTTTCTTTTTTTCCTCTTTTGGATCTCATAGCGTGAATGATTTCATGAGCAATAACAATGTTATCAGATATTTGTCTCTCATGGATGAAGGAAGATTGGTAAGGAGATACGATTTTGTTTAGAAAAAGTTTCATTCTCTGGGCTAGGAGTTTAGATATAACTTTGTAGGTAGTGTTTATAAGGCTGATAGGCCTAAAATGGCTAGAGTAGTTGGGTTGTCAATTTTGGGGATGAGGGGTATGAAGGTGGCATTCATCTCCTTAAAAAGATGACCAGAGAGGAAGAAGTGTTGAACCATTGTGACTATATCATTTCCAATGATGTCCCAATTGAGTTTGAATAGGTTTGGTGGGTACCCATCTGGTCCTGGAGCTTTATCATTTTCCATACAGAATAAGATGGCTTTAATTTCTCTAGGTTTAGGTTTTCTATTGAGGATTGTGTTGTCCTCATAAGTTATGGCTAGAGGTATAAGGTTAAAAATTTCAAAGGAGGTGGTTACTGTTTCAACTGTATCCATATTAGAAAAGTGGTTGGTAAAGCAAGTCTTGACCTCTTGATACTCAGTAATCCAGTTGCCTTCCTAATTTTGGATATAATCTATTTTATTTCTTCTAGCTCTACTTTTAGTGGCTCTGTGGAAGTAGATTGTATTTTGATCTCCCAAATTGATAAGTTGGTCTCTGCTCTTGGTTTTCCATAACTTTTGCATTCATCAATGTTGGTTTTAATGTTTCTATATACTTCCTTATTCCAGATTTTGAGTTGCACCTTAATATCTTTAAGCATTCTGGCTATGGAGAAGGCACTTGAACCAGGAGTAATCTTTTTCCAATATTCAGCAATGATTTTTTTGCAATCATCATGCTCTAGCCAGGGGCCAAATAATTTGAAAGGAATCTTACAATTCTTCCAGTGAGGATTAGAGTTAAGAAAGATGGGATGATGATCAAAACCAATAGCTAGCATATTGGTGATAGTGGTATTTGGATAGATGGCTAGCCAATTATCATTTTCTAGACCTCTATCCAATATTTTTTCAATGCGAGCATGACCTTACCTTTTTTTAGACCAAGTAAAATGGCAACCATAAAAACCAAGATCAATGAGATCCAAACTAAGGATCTTATCATTGAAGATGGAAGCTTAATTAGCATCTATAGGGTGAGTACTAAACTTTTCTGTATCATGGAGAATAAAATTAAAGTCTCCAATAACCAACCAAGGCATCTTGTTGGAAACTACAGATTGCTCTAGGCTTTTCTAAGAGTTTAACTTGGATTGGGTGTCATAAGGATTCCCATAGTAGCCTGTGAATTACCAAGGGGGGCTATTGGCAGTCCTGAGTGTAGCATTTATATGGTTTATTGAAAAATCCAGGATATCTAAGGAGATATTGCTTTTCCATATCAAAGCTAAGCCACCAGCAGTGCCACTTGCCCCTCTTGGCTTAACAGACCAGAAGTTGTTAACACCTAATTCATGTATAGTTTTCTTTAACTTATCATGCTTTTGTTTAGTTTTAGATAAAAATATAATGTCAAGATTTAATTTGTTAAGAATATCATGGAGATATCTCTTAGCATCTCTGGTGCCTAACCCTTGGCCATTCCATGCTAAGGAAGTAAAGAATTGCCAAAAATATGACACAGCTGGATACTTGGATAAAAGTCTTCTTGTGATCTTGTCATAATGAACAAAAACCAGGGAGAGCAAGAAACAACAGGGTAAATCATGAATTCTAAAGTAAAAATAATGGAAAAGGATCAGATTAAATACCATTGTTCCAGCAGTAGAGGTTTCCAAATTTCCATTAGCCATGAGTAGTTGGGTATTGTTCTCTTGCTCTTGATAAGTACCATTGAAGTCTTTGAACCTTTTGACACTTGTCAATTCCATATTATTGAGGACATTATTAGCTTCAGTATTGGTAACTTTCTTTCTCTTGGTATCTATGAAAGTGTAGGATATTTTGTTAAGGGAGATATCATCAATATTTTTAAAGTTATGTTCTTTTTTCTTAGCTCTCTAAGAAGCTTTTTTTTCTTCTTATTAGCTTCAACTTCCATGTTGGCTTCGATTTCGGATAACGTAGGTAGGGTATTGAAAGGGAAGTCAAGAAAGTGTTTTGGTGTATTGGTGACTGGGAAAATTTGCTCAGCAGCAGCAAGGTCAGCATCAACTGTTTCCTCATCAACCTTTCTTTAATCATTGTTGTTATTGGTAATAGTTCTTGCAGCAGCTTTCCACTTTGGAAGTTTTTTATTATTTCTAATTTGACAGGCTAAGACATATGGGTGGAGAGGGGGTGTTGAATCAAAGTTCATGGCCTTATCTCCAAAATGATATGGGGATTTGAGGTTGAGGCTATGTTGGCTATGGACTTTTCAAGCTCCTTTCTTTTAGAAGCCTTCAGTTTGGCTTCAAATTCAGCAGCAGCATCTACATCAGATTAGGGTATGTGTATGATATCCTTTCCATCTTGAACAATTTTTTGTCTAGGGGTTATTGGTGGAGGTGCTGGTAGATGATGGTAATCCATATTGTTTTGATTAGGAGGTGAGGGGCAGGGTGGGCTAGGATGATCAAGTATTCTGTAAACTTTACAAAACTTGATGCCATGGAGAGCATAGCTCATTCCAGCCAGTGATACACAGTAGGAGTTTCAAAAGATTCTATTCTAAACTTGAGAGATCTGGTAACATTGATTTTCACTTTAACTTCCAGAGTTTTTTCAAATCTATCTATTCCATAAAGTTTTTTTGCTCCCTGAAAGACTCCAATGGGTCTTATTATGTTTTGGATATCTGTAAATATATGTGTTGGGATTCTTTTTACTAAGAGCCATATCATGACTTTGGAGAATAATTATTCATCAATAAGTTCAGGGCCATTAACAGGTACTCCCACAAGAATCATCAGTTTGTCAAAAACACCTCTGGTGCCTCCATTTCTTAAGGTTGAGTAGTCTTATTCATGTGTGGTTCTGAGGATGAACAAATTTCTTCTTCTATTTCAAACTTCAACCTCAATTCTGCTAAGAATTTCCCCATTTGTGTTGATAAAGTTACTGACTCTAGATGTTTGAAAGAAAATATTGCTACAAAGTTTTCCTATGAAACACCATTTCCAGTCTTGGGTTTGCTTGGTTTTGATATTTTTAGTGTTGATAAAAACTTTTGGGAACAAATCCCTATGGATGGTGAGAGCAGAGTTCATTTGTTTGACCAGGTTATCAATGGATTGTGGGTTTGAATTAGAGGAGGAGGCCATATAACTGATACTGTGAAACCGAAGTATGAGATATGAGGGGTGGTTTTGTTTACTAGTAGCATAAAGAGAGAGACTTAACACTGAAAGAGTGATGTTGATATGACTAACTATAATTTGAATTTTGTTCACGAGTGTGTATTGAGTCTTGGCGTAGGTGAGATAGAAACAGATTCTTAGGCAAAGGATGGTGATGTTGTACTTACATCTACTGTAATCCTCAATAAATCCATTGCATTGGCTGTCCATAGCTAATAGCAATTTGGATCGAAGCCTGTTATCAATGACACTGTGAACTATAAAGTTACTCTCCTTTGACTCAAAAGAAGTTGGTTGCATACTTACCTCGATATTTAGACTGGCTGCCGTGACCATAGTTGGTGTAAAGGGAGTGTAATCAAACTTTGGTTCCTCTTTTGAAGTCATGATGGGTTGCCACTAATTAGGTATGGGCTCATCAAAGGATTTGCAAGTAGTAATAGCCCAAAAAATGTTTGACTTAGCTTGCGTCTAAAAAGTGATGTTGTAGACACTCAGCTAATTCAGATCTAAGTTAGGATTGCGTTCGTGGAGTTGAGAGACATTGAATGTCCACCATCTGGAGGGGGAAAAAGATGAGTTTCCACCTTGGAGCACCAACAACAACAAAGATAAAGTGGTTATTTGGCATGTGAAGATAACCTTTCTGTAATATAGGTTATAATTGCCTATTAGCGGGAAAATTGAAACGACAAAGGTAGAAGGGAAGGATAAAGGTTGAGTGTGCAAATAACGGTGTTGGGAAACGACACAACTTATTGGAAAAATGGTCGAGGCTGTTGGAATGAACCCCTTAAAAAGAGATTTTTCTCTAGCTAGGAATAAAGGCCATAGGTTATCCTCTGCAAATTTTTCTTCCAAGAACTTTATGAGAGAAGAAACATGTTCGGAGAGCAGGCACCCATTTATCGAAAAGGCAAGCGCAAGTTGGATGATGTAAAGATAGAGCCCCGTATCCACTGGTATCCATATGAACATTTGATTCATCGAGTTCCTCATGAGTGTTTGAATCGTTTCCATGAGAGGCTTTAAGAGGTACGAAGCTTCCTGATATGGTGGGGGCATCCTTTTTTTTCTTCTTTTCTTGCCGAATAGTACTTCGAGATGCACCCACCGACGTTTTATTCCGAGTAAAACCCAGATTGGGAATCGTGTGGTCCGGAAATACCTCTGTACATTGGGATTATAAAGGGTGTTATGGTGGGTCCATTGTTTTTCTATGTCATCGGACTAACTCATCAGGAGAAATCCTTGGTAAAGGTAGCATTTTCCAAATTAAGCCAAAGAATTTGCATGAAAAGTTCGTAAAATAGTTATCATTTTAATCAACATAACCGATTAGATATATTTATAGGTTCTAAAGTCAAAACAATAACTAGAACATCGCTTCCTTGATGAGGAGGGCCGACCGAAAAAAAATGAAACATCACATTATTTTTTCGTTGTTGGAAGGTTATTTTTGGTTGCATAATGTGTTATGGATCATTTGTTGTGGTTTGCATTATGGCTATGCATAAATTTTCGAAAATTATGCTTAAAAGGATGAACACCTCCGAATTTCTCATAAAAACTTGAATTTGATATTGTTGTTTGTACTCATTGTGTAGATCTCTTTAAAATCTTTCCAACGAGATAAAATTTGAAAAATTATATTCTAATTTGTTTATCAATCATACCCAAAAAATATGATACATAAGGAGTTATAATAATTTGATTAAAAGGAAGGGGTATTTTCATTATTTTTTTTAATTGTAATCATTTCCAATCTTTTTATCAAGTTTCATATTAGCCTCATGCTTCATTTAAAAAATAAAAGTGGCCATAAAGGGACTCCCTCCCTTCGATCCCTCTGATTGGACGACCCAAATAATAGTGCATCTTCAACCAGGTAGATAATCATTCTCTTCATCGTACTCCTCCTTGTGTTATAAGATTTTGATTTTTTTTTTCCTAAGGTGCACACCCTTTAATACAAACCTAAGAACATGGCTAGCTTAGAGACTCGGTAATCCAGAATTTCCGTCATATTTAAATTTTCTCAAACATCTCAAGAACTCTGATACAAAGTATAACTTCGGAATGAGTATTGAACAGACTTTTCTTGTTCCATTTGAAGGAAGAAGACATTAAACTATCAACAATGTTTTAGTTCATTTTTTATACTCTTAAGAGCATATCTAACAGTAGGTGCAACAAATCTTATGTGAAGTTTTTATTTATATCCTTATTTGTGGGGTTATATATATGTAGCAAAAAAAGTAATGTTTTTCTCATGAACCATCTTCAGTAGTGTGGGGTCTTAGTTTTAGGATTTGGATAAAGATAAAAGTGATTTTTTTTTTATGTGTCAAAATAAAATAAAGATCTCGCCCTATGTTGGAGATGCTATGAGACCTCATTTAAATTATCTCTTATGCAATAGCCTGCTTGTTAGTGTTAGATCGATTACAGAAGACCTATTTCTCATATACAACGCATTCTTGGGGATGAAACATACATTATTTTGCAACTACTACTTTTATTGCTGCTCATTTTGTGGGTTGACAATTTCCGGACTTGGCACTCTAATTGGAAGACCGGCCGAAGGGAGGGAGTCCCTTTACTGTCACTATGGGGGTTAAATTGTAGTTGCATGTAACACTCTTTTTTTTCTTCGATTTTTGATCGATTTAATTGAATAGGAATTGATCGTTTATTTTCATTATTGGAAAGGTACAACCTCCGCCAACCTATAAACACCATCAACTCGATCAAAACACGAATCAGTAGTCATTTTGTTCGACATAAAAGCCTTCAAAAAACCGTCGCCTATTCGAGTTTGCAACGGTTTTATTTAATTTGATCAAACTAGATCAACATTGATCATCTTTTAACAAAATTGATTTGATAATCAAAGATTTGGGGTCTCATACTATACTTATACCCCATCAAATCGGATCAAATTAATCGATTTCACCCTCAATTGAACAAAAATTGGTCATGTGTTACGTATGAGGAACAGATATATGGGTTGCTAAATATTTTTCTTGCAAAATGCAAACTACTGTTTGATGACCGAAAATTCGGTCGTCCACCACACCGCTGAGCAATAATCTAGTAGTTCAACCTTTTCCCTTCATAGATGCATTGCTATACAAGCCTCCAATAAAACTACATTGTTTCTTTACATGAGGGTGAATTATGCACTTTTTGGATTAGCAGGAGGCTATTTTTGTGGCACACCATTGGAAAAGATGTGTGTGGTGGGCGGGGTGGAGGTGCTTTTATGCAATTTATGGAATTTGAATGGGCAGCATGTTAAATATTTTTTTTTGATTATTTGGATATAGATACACAATTTAAAAAGGGAAGAAAAAGAAAACTACCGTTGAAAATAGAAAATAATTCACTTTTCCGATGTCAATAAAATTTTAATGTAAGCAAACATTTTTTTATTTTTTTATTTATAAGCAATGTACGCAGACATGAACGTATCTTGTGATGAAGTCGTCAAAATTGTCAAGAATTTGCTCTTTACAAAGATGATAATTTTACAGTCTATTTACACCCTACCGTCCAGGTAGTTTCTGTTTAGGCACGTGACTTACTGTAACCCAGATAATCCATGTACTAACAGGCCTGACCGATAGCCATCTGTAGGCCGATTAATACTAGCACATTAGCAGTCTCAACTCTCAAAAGATTTTGCAGGAAGTTTCGAGTGGTATACTTTTCTTCTTTGGTCTAGAAGTGCACTAAAATGAAGATACACAAACCTCTTCATGAAGAACCTTTGGCCAAGTAAGCATTGGATTGTGAAGACAATCGCGTAAAATAGCTCCGTATGGATTTACTAAAGAAATACAGAGCTAATTGGAGTGAAACCTTGCTTGCCTTTTTGCTTCTTTGAGATGGATTTTTCAGAACTTTCTCTAGTGCATCCAATTGTTTTTACTCCACCCAATGAGTAAAAACATCTAAGAACCCATTGTTGACAGAAGCTGTAATTCACAGTAGGACATTAAGAAATAGACAGTAAAATTAAGAAAAAATGTAAGAAAATAGACAGTAAAATTAAATGAAGACTTACAGGAATTGAGATAAGGAGGATTATTCATTAGTTGGAAGAGAAACGGTGAGATTACAGCTGGTGCTTCCTTTTTTCCTAAACAAGGTTATATGCATTCTTAAGTGCTTGCCTCCCTCTCTATACCTCTACCCTCTAAGTTTATTCTTCGTCTATAAATATATAACAAAGTCTATATAAATTCAAGCAAAGACAAGGAAAATGTACGTAAGTAGCGGACATGATTGAAGACTAAACCAATTGTTGTCTGCATTAAAAAAACATGTTCTATGAACAAAACTAGAGATATGTCACTTTCTTAGCTAGCTAGTTGCACTTTCACAGCTAGTTTATCTGCACCAAATTTTCGTTGTACATATACATGGTACGCCTACGCTGACATGTTGTGTACTCGCTACGGATGGATCGATCTGGGAAGCACAGAGATACAGCCATAAGATGATTCAGTCATCTATGGAAGAAAGTTCAGGGACAGCAGAACGGCCGGCCTTCTGAGAAGCTGCACAAGGAGAAAATTACCAGATGACTGCATAACGCGTTGGACAAATTTTTTTTTTTTTTTGAATGTCATTTCCAAGGTTTTCGTAAAAACTGTAAATTTGATATTATTGTTTATACTCATTGCGTAACTTTTTTTTATTACCTTTTCAACGAGATAAAATTTATAAAATTCCAAGGCAAGGATTCTAAGATATGTTATATTAAAGTTTGCTTTCCAATTATACCCTTAAAATATAGGATACATAAGAAATTATAGTAATTTGACTAAAAGTGATGGACAATTTTGTCTAGCGAAAAAGTAACCGTGGACATGGAAATTTCCAATCTTTTTATCAAATTGCACATTTTATGTTACTTTTCATTTTACAAAAAGGTAGTCATAAAAATGACTCCCTCCCTTCGAACCCTCCCGTCGGTCGGCCCAATTTAGTAAGAATTAATTACCAAAAAACTTCACCAAATAGTAAATCTTTATTTTATTCGGCCATTTCCCTTCAAATTTTCGAAACTTTTTTATGGACACACACTTCATTAACACCTTTTTTTCACACCGAGGAATTGCAACATATAGAGAACATAGAGATATTATATAATAAATTATATTAGTGGCGAATCCAGAACAAAAATTTAATGGGGCACAAGCTAGTGTGAAGAATTATAACTAAAAGTGTTATTGGAAAAATGTAATACGCCAATGAAGAACAAAAATTAAACCAGAAAGGTCAAAGTTTGATCAAACTAAGTACTTAGGATTAAACCCTTACATGGAAATGGAGTCGATGTATAGGCAAACTGATTAAGGTGACAATTACGCTGTACAGACTTATTTTTATTCGGATTTCATATGGGATGGTGCTATTTTAAAGCAAATGTGTGTTACTTGGCTTAATCATCATGCCACATCTTCTCCTTTTCTTTTTCTTTCACTCTCAAAAGATTGGTTTCCTTCTTCCATCTTCTTAATCAAAAATTAATGGCTGCTAGACGTTTTTCTTAGCGCGTTTGGATACACATCCTGAAGTAGTTTTCTGATTTCTAGAAGTCAAAAAGCAAGAAGTCAGTTTGGGTGTAGAATTTCAGAATGACTTCTAGAAAAGTAAAAAATCTGGACTTTTGACTTCTGCTTCTGGAAAAGCACTTCTGACTTCTACTTCTGCATTCAAACAGAGCTTTTTGGACTTATTTTCTCTCTTTACAGCATTAAGGAATATAACATGTTGCGAACGTGGCAATTCTGAATCTAGTATGAAATGTGAATCAACATCACAAAAAAAACTTCCCTTAAACATTTTTAATCGAATGATATTTTAGGATCCATAATTCTTCATATGTTATGTTATGTCTAATTTTTATGTGAACTCGTTTGACGAATTGAATACTTGTGTTAGGAATTTTTAGGGAAATTTAGGAAAATGCCCCAATATGAAGTGCAATGTTGGAGAAGTGCCCAAACGTTTAAAAAAGTTGGAAAAATACCCCAACGTCAAAACAACCAGTTAAGTCCACTTTTATGACTTCTCACGTGCGAGCAAAGGACATAAATACCCTAACCAGTTTAAACGCTGCCACGTGTTTGGGTTCCGATGGTCTGAGTGCTAGACCAGAGTCACGTGCGACTCATGTGACTCTTCTAAATTAACTAAAAATATTAATTTTCTCATTAATTACTTATGTGTCCCTAACCCAGATTTCTACACCTGGACACTTGGACGGCATCCGACGGCCTATACTTAAAGCCACCCTGATTGTGAGACGTGCCAATGTCCGACGGTGACAGATTACACGACCTTTATAGAAAATCTCCTTCCCAAAATCTGATTTTGTTACCACCGTTATATAATGAAACTAGAAATTAATATTGTAACCACCCAGATAAAATTAAGGTTAAGGTTAAGATAAACTTGTCTGCCACCATTACATAAGCTAAAATTACATGAACACATTGTGCG
This sequence comes from Papaver bracteatum, assembly GCA_023529315.1. Taxonomy (NCBI): domain Eukaryota; kingdom Viridiplantae; phylum Streptophyta; class Magnoliopsida; order Ranunculales; family Papaveraceae; genus Papaver; species Papaver bracteatum. Next base: position 116,603 of record JAJJWX010002815.1, on the reverse strand, counting down.
TCACCACAATAGTTTACCGGAAAAAAAAAGTGTTTCTTTCAAATTTCTTTGACATTAAAAATGCGATAATGTTTTCCATGAGCAATGGTAACACCTGCCAGAAGCTTTGGCAAGTTTTCGCAGTTCCTCACTGCCAATAGAGGATGCCAAGGGATGTTCTTGTTATCTCTAGCTGCATTTCCAACCAACACCAAAACATAAGACACCAAAAAACAAGTTTGCTCAGATATAACTAATTTGCTTACGGGACAGCAAATGCAAGAAAATTTCTAACCCATCACAATCATTCACTACCACCACCAAGTGTAAGAAATTAACTAATTTAACTTGGTCCAAATTTATATTTCAGAAACCAGCCTCAAATCAAATACCCAAACTTGGGCATTATATATATCTAGCCAAAAGACCTACAAAAAAACCCTGCATGAGCACCACATCATACACATATCAGCACCCATACATATTTGTTCACTACTTAAATGATCTCTTTATCGTCAAGACTAAGTACATCATATATATCAACTATCCAAGTATATGTTACAACTAACCGAATTACACAAGAGAACTTCAACAATATTTATATCACTAATCACTAAATTTGCCGGTTGTTTGTACCCCTAATATTCTACACAAGAAAATGGGCTAACCTAGGCCAACAAAACCCCCCTTACTAACTAAGAAGGGTTCATTGGGCCTTAAGTGTTTCCCATGGATAGCCATGAAGGCCTTGCAAAGACTCCATGTGCAGCAAACCAAGCTAGGCCTCACTACCAAACACTCAACTCACAAGCCCATGGGTAAAAACTCCAAGTTGAGCTAACAAGTCCCACATAGGTGTGCCACGTCAGCATCCCACAACCAACTGGCAGCTGCCACGTCAGCACCCTTCCATGTCAGCAAGTGAGGTGTCAACAAATGGGTGCCACGTCAGCAAAAACGCTGACGTGGCAGGTGACATGTCATCAAAAATATTGCCACGTCAGCGACTTTGCTAACGTGGCACTGGACACGTAAGCAAAACGGGGTGCCACGTCACCAGAGGCAGTGACGTGGAAATTGACACGTCTGAAAGTCCGTTAGAAGTAACGCCATTACTAACGGCGTCGGAATATTCTAAGCATATTCCGTTAATGGTTAACGGCGTCAGCATCTGCGGTTACTTTTAACGGCGTCAGTATATGCCTAACGTTGTCCGAATATTCCGTACCTTCAACGGATAACAGCAGCAGGTAGACGCCGGCGAGATGCCGGCAGCCAAAGCCGGCGGCCTATGCGAGCGGCAATCGGCAAGTTGCTGCGATTACAAACCATCGCCGATTAATCGGTGTATTTCGTTGCATCTTAGCCCCGTAGTCCCGGATGTTTACTCCCCGGACCAATTAGTCTTGGGATTCTTACGCCCCGTCTGATTACACCCACTTCTCTTACACTTGTGGTTATCCACACCCCATTGTGGCTCATTAACTATGATGGAAGTTACTAAGAATATTCTGGGAGCATGCAGGTGATCAATGCCAGAGTCATGCAACCATGAAGGCATGCAGGGCCAATTACTACAAGAGGCATTTAACGGCCAGTCATAACAACAGGCATGCAGGGCCATAACAGCATGCATGCAAGGCTATTACTGCAATTGATGCCTGAACCTAAAACGTTAATTCGTGACCTATAAATGGATGATTTTACAACCAAAAAGGTAAGCAATCTTCATACCAAAAATACCTGTTAGAAAAATCCTATTCTGACTTTAGCATCAGAGGGTTTTTTGCACGTACCCCCTCTTTCTCCTTTCTCCAGAAATTACTTGAAGATTGAAGCAGAGATCGATTCCCAACAAAAGCATCACAAAAATTCTATGTTTGGGGTAGAAGTAATTTTACCTTACAAACAGTGGCGCCGACTAAGGGTTTCGAAAAAAGAAAATCGTGTTTTACTAGATCGAGATATGGCAATAATAAGACAGACTACACGAAGGTCTGATTCTGAGAACAATTCCCAACCGCGCAAGAGACGCGAAATTGAGAGGGACGAAATTGAGGTCCAATCTGCACCTGTTATACCCACTGGAAACAGACAGGGTCAACATCATACTCATAAAAGATCACTGGATCGTGGACGAGATTGAGATCGTTTTCATGACGGAGCTACAGATCCGAATCGGAGAAAAGAAAAACAACCAGTGATCGATAACGAAGTGATCGACGTTGATGGGGAAAACCAAGATGTTCGTGGAAACATAGGGTATGCGTTCGGTAGCCCCTCTAGGAAGAATCGCAATCGACAAGCTCTTCGTGATGGCCGCACTACGACTCCCAGTACAGAGGAGGAACAGATACTGCATCGGCTAAAGGAGATAGAGAAGGAAAATGCTATCCTGAGATTAGAACGTGAAAACCAACCTCGACCTAGGACTGGTGTTTCGAATAACCAGAGGGTACGATCTGTATGGCAACGCCTTGGAGGTAGAATTGGACCACATGTCGCAGATTCTAATAGAGAAGTAGTCGATCTTGATCGAAGAGACAAGAATCTACTAGTCACCGTAGATTTACCGAAACGACCTAAGCGAGCAGGGGATCGGATAGATGCAACACAGCAGAGTGCATCCAGGAAAACATCTCATTCAAAATGCCTCAGAAATGATGAGGAAGAGGTTCGAGATTGGAACGATGATGAAGATTTTTCGCACGATTACGATGCTCATTCGGAGCAAGGAAGATCTGGAAAATAACCTACTGGAACCCAGAGGAAAAAAAGGAGATCGGATAATCATATTCCAGAGGACCGGATTATGAACAGGAAGGCAGTTACTCATATGGAAACCTAAACGCAATAACAGAAGCTCGTCTTGCTAAGATGATCGAGAAAGTGATGATGAAAAAACAATCCAAAGAAGAAAAGATGGACATGATACATCGAGAAGAAAGAGCACCTTTCAAGCAGAATATAAGAGAATTCAGACCGCCAATGAATTTTCTAGTTCCAAAATTACCGGAATTCGACGAGAAAACTGATGATCAAGATCAGCACGTGTTACACTATGAGACTGCCATGTCTTTTTGGCAGTACATCGACGAGTTGATGTGTAAAATGTTCCCGCAATCCCTTACGGGAGGAGCTGTAACGTGGTTCAATCAGCTTCCAGCACAGTCGATCGGGACTTACCATAAGCTGATTGATGATTTTTGCTCTAAATATAAGTACAACAAACGTGATCGGAAAGGATGCCATTCATTGTTCCTTCTAGGAATCCAGAAGGAGGAAAGCATCAGACAATTCACTAGGCGTTTCAAGCAAGAGTTAGCGGACGTGGATGGAGCCAACGACCAAGTTTTCATTGCCACATACAAACAGGCTTACCAGCATGATCAAAGAGGTGTGTACGGTTCTTTGGTCAAGAGACCACCAAAAACTTTGGAGGAACTATATGATCGAGTTGAAGAGTACGACCGAGTGGAAGACGATTCTAAAGCCCGAGAATAAGTTAACATATCATCCAATCATCCAAATGATGGGAAGAAAGAAAAATCCAAGAACCGTTCAAACGGAAAACATAATGATCGTGGGGATGCTCGAGAGAAAAATCAAGGTGAACGCATGGAAACGGGGTATCAGAAATTTCACGATATAAGTCTTACAGAGTTGTACGAAAAAATACACAAGGATTTGAGCCCCCCACATCCTTTGGCAGCAGAATCACGAGATAAACGTGATAGGAGCAAATACTACAAGTTCCATAAAGACCATGGTCACAAAACAGAGAACTGCCTCTCTTTACAGATCGAGATTCATCGAATGATCGACGCTGGAAAGATGCAACAGTACGTGAAAAAGGACTTTGGGAAAGGTCCTGGTCAGTCTGGCACTGCACATGTGATTAACGCTCGTGTGATTAACGTCAGTCACGCCAGGATTAATTCAATGACCAGGCGGGCATCGGAAGACGAGACCAGGAGAAAGCTCAGACAGTTGAAAGAATGATACCTGACAAATCACATTGATTTTGTCAGCGGTAATGTAGCAGAAACTAAGGAGCTTGGGTGCAAAAAGATCGTGTTCTCTGATGCAGACATGATAGGTGTATATGCTTCACACAACGATGACGTCGTTATAACTGCTTGGATTGGCATGTTTCGTGTGCACCGGATTTTAGTGGATACTGGAAGCTCAGTGAGTGTGCTATTTTCAGGAGCTTACGCCTCTATGAATCTCCCACACGACCTGATCGAGGAGGATGAAAACCCAATTATCGGTTTCAGCGGTGAAGTTACAAAGGCGATTGGAAAAGTGAAGATACCGATAACAGTAGCTGACAAGTCCGTCTTGGGAACTTTCTTGTTGCTGGATTGCAGAGTACCCTACAACGCAATCGTAGGACGAGATTGGCTGCATGAGATCGGTGCAGTCACATCATCTAATCATCAGTGCCTGAAGTTTATTACCCCAGAAGGAGTTGTGAAAGTTAGAGGCGATCAGATGGCCTCCCATAAGTGTCATGAGAATGCAATGGATGAGTACAAGAAGTCAGAAGTCAGTGGAAACCAGATCATGCGAGTCGAGCAGAAATAGCAATTACAGAACCCTCTCCCTCCAGAATCATATAGGGGAGAGGACGCAGCTGAACCCCCGACGGTAGAGAAACTGATTGAGGTCCAGATTGGAGATGAGGAGCACAAGACAACATTCGTAGGGGCAGATCTGCCGGCAAATGAACGCGATGATTTGATTACATTGCTAAGGGCAAAAGCTGACGTTTTTGCATGGAGTTTTGCTGAGATGCCAGGGATAGATACGAATGTAGCCCACCACAGGCTAAACATCGATGAGAAGTTCCATCTTGTTCGACAGAAAATCAGAAATATGGCGCAAAGAAAAAAAGATGGAGTGACTGAAGAGGTCGAAAAAATGTTGGAAGCAGGATTTATTAGACCGGTGCAATATCCTCGATGGCTGTCAAATGTGGTAGCCGTTCCAAAGAAGAATGGTAAAATTCGTGTCTGTATCGATTTTACCAATTTGAATAAAGCATGTCCGAGTGATCCGTACCCGCTGCCAATGATAAGAGATTTGGTGGATAAAATCTGTAGTGACCCTCAAGCTCGTCAACGCTGTTAGACCGGTCAAGAGATGAGCAAGTGACAATTTAGCCGATAATAACTCGATTAGTTTAATACGCGAGTTAATTAATAGAAATTAATCTAACAACGATTTAGATACGAAAGTAGTATCGTTAGATAGATCTCGAAAAGTTACGTGGAATGGGCTACTCGCACGTGTCAATCGGATACCAGATGAAGAAGATACGAAGCTCGGAAGTTGGAATAAGAATTAGTCAACCAGTCCGTTGACCTTTCTGTTGACCGATAATTAGACTGTTGACCGTGACATTGACTTGACCTCTGATTAGTAGTTAATCACCCCTTAGTAAGGTTGGTGAGATGTTAATAGTAAAGCCTTTCCAGATATAATCTAGGTTAATTTAACGGTCTTAATTACATTTAGTTTTAATTAATAATTAGTTATCGCCTAATTAGTGTTATTACGTAAAATAGTTATTTACTTTGAAGTTTATCTTTAGTTTTGTTTTTGTTTGATTCAAGCTAGTGCTGGTGTAGAGTTTAGGATAGGAAGAGATGGGGATATCGACAGCTAGAAGATAGAGAAGTTTAAATAGGTTATAAACTAGAATTTAGTTGTTGGAATTAAAAAGAGATGGAACCTTGAGAGAGTTGGATGATGCTTTGATGGGTTTATAATTAATACTTATGCAGAGAGAATTCTTATAAATCAGTTGAGTTTAGCCTTGGAAGTGAATCTTTGTGTATCTTGGATAAGTAGCATGTTGATGATGAAGTAGTTCTTGATCACATAAGTGGCTATGATGATGATAATTGATGAAGGTGATGGGTCATGTTTATTTAGTCAAGGTAACCTTTCCAATCCCATCTAGTATGTATTTTATGTATTGGGTAGTTTTTTGATATTGGAATTAGCTTAGTACTAATCAAACATTTATTCTTGATGATCATGATTTAATGTGTTTATTGTATTTTCTTTATTTGTGATTTCTAGATATCCTATAGGTTGATTTGATCATGGTTTATACTTTTTATTTGTAGTATATTGATTTACCAATCCATAGAAACTTAGTTTGTTCATTTTGGAGTTGATTTGAGTGAGTTATGTTGATTTTAGTGATTATTATGAAATCTGGAAAATACTTATTAATTCGGTGAGTAGCCATGTTCATGGACGATTTTAGGTATGATAGAAACATATTTAGCTCTGACTTAAAACTAGAAAGTTGTAGTAGAAGATGCTATATTTTGTTAGAGACAACAAATACTTAATTTGGATAAGAAACGAATAACTTAGAGACCTCCAAAGTTAGACCCTCGTGCTGTTTACAAGTGCTAGAGGTTGAAGATTAAGTGGAGTTAGTGAGTTGACTCACCGAGTCAAGCCGAGTTGACTCACCGAGTCAAGCCGAGTTGACTCAGCGATCCAATGAGTCAGATTAGCTGATTCATGAGTCAGACAGAGTCAGACCATTCGGGTCATGGACCGGGTAAATGTCCCACGACCCGATGGGTCAGGTTATGGGTTAATGGGCCGTGTTAGCGGGTCTTCACGGGTCAGGCCCAATGGGGTTGGGCTTAGGGACATAAACCTTATTCTGATGTTTTGGACACTTTATGGTCCGATTTAGCTTTCGGTTCCTTCTGCAAAGTTGTAGAGATTTTCGAGGAATTTCCGATGATACCCAATTTGACCCTATTTGGAGAAATAGATGTTATTCTATCCCATAATTACTTATTATCAAGTAGTAGAACATTTAATAAAACTAGAGTTCACTTAGACTATAACTAGAGAATTGTATGACATTATGATATGAGACTTTTGGCTAAACTCTTAAGAATGCTTGTGTGAGTTAGACTATTAACAACGATTGTTCAAGGATGAACCAGTGGATTATGGATCTCAAGGTATGCGGGGCTTGTCATAAAAAAAGGTGTGGGAATGCATTTAACAGTTTTGTAATCATTGTTATTTCTTTTATGAAAGTCTTTATTTTATAAACTCATGCATTGTCTATTTGTTAATTGCATTGTCTATTCGGATATTCCTTGCTTTGTTTATCTCTATGATTGTCTTTGGGAAATGAGAATTTACATCTGTGGTATATTGGATACTGCTCCTTCAGAATTTATGGCTAGGGCGAAACACCACAATATTAATAATAGGTGTGGAAATGGGCATCAATATTACGGGTGAGTATACTAATCACCACAGACTAACTTGTCTTTATTTTTCGGTGTGTAAATGTCACCACAGAAATTATAAGGTGTGTAAATGTCACCGCAGAAACTAAAGGAGGAGTTTAGGTCCATATACATGATTGTTTATTTCAATGGTTTTGTTGTCTTCTAATGTTTGGGAAAACATGTAATGTTTTCCAAATCTGTTTTCCAAATCTGCATATGATTACTTAGAAGTTAAATGTTAATTATTCCCCATTTCGATTTCGGTGATGAACGAGTTGCGCAGCGAAAGCTCCGAGAAGTTAACTTCGTTATTTGTTTATATTCTGATATGTTTATTTTGTTGTAAATTATATTTGTAAACTAAATAATTATTTTATATGTATCATTGGAGAGGAGTTCTTGTATATATATTTCTGAGCGGGGTTAGTCTTGGGTTAAGTTTTGTATCGCATTTCTTAATTGAATGCTTAAGTACATGTTTTTAGATTTTAATGCCTCTTTATTTAGTTAATTCTTTGGATTAGTCAGCTGCTAGCTTAGGGGGCGCTACAAAATCGCTGGGTTTGGAAGACTGTCATTCATGGACGGTTTTTCTGGGTATAATCAAATACCTTTGTTCGAGGACGATCAATAGCATACTGCGTTCGTGACTGACAGGGGAGTTTACTGCTATACTGTAATGCCGTTCGGGATAAAGAACGCAGGGGCAACCTACCAGCACTTGGTGGACCATATGTTCAAGGATCTGATCGGGAAATCGATGGAGGTATACATCGATGATATGGTAGTGAAATCTCATAAAAAAGAATCGCATTTTCTTGGCCTGCAAAAGACGTTCGATATCTTAAGGAAATATCGTATGATGCTCAATCCAGCAAAATGTTCATTCAGGCTGTCATCAGGAAAATTCCTTGGATACTTGATGACACACAGAGGAATCGAGGCAAATCCGGATCAAATCAGAGCCATCAGAGAAATGCCATCCCCAAGAACGAAAAAGGAAGTCCAGAAGCTAGCAGGACGATTAGCAGCCTTAAACCGTTTCATTTCACGCTCGTCGGATCGATTCAAGCCATTCTTTGACGTTTTGAAGAAAGCAGTGAATTTTGGTTGGATGGATGAGTGTGAAAGGGCTTTAGATGAGATAAAGCAGTATTTGTCAACCCCACCAGTTTTGGTGAGTCCAAAAGCTGGACAACCTATTGGAGCTTATCTGGCTGCAACGGAGAACGCAGTGAGTGCAGTGTTGTTTGTTACGGATCCATATGAGAAGCCTGTTTACTTTGTCAGTAAATCCTTGACGGGGGCGGAAACACGGTACAAGAGAATTGAGAAGATAACACTTGCACCGTTTCACACATCTCGTCGCCTAAAGCCTTATTTCCAAAGAAGGCAAATCGTTGTATACTCGGAATACCCGCTGAAGAGAATCCTTGAACGTGCTGATGATTCCAGTCGACAAGCCATATGGTCAAATTTTCTGGGGGCGTATGAGATCAAGTACGAAACCAGAACTGCAGAAAAAGGACATGCACTAGCTGCACTGCTAGCAGATTTTCCGGTGGACGATATAGAAACGGTTGCTGGAGAAGAAGAGGAGTTGTTCAAACCCAGTGAGCCAGTCACTGATCAGACTGGGGGCGAGTCTGCAATGGATATCGATACACCAGAACCATTATGGACCGTATTTACTGATGGGTCTTCAAACGTTAGTGGTGTTGGAGTTGGATGCGTAATCCTTACTCCCGAAGGATCGAGGATCGAGAAAGCGACCAGGCCGGGTTTCCAAGCATCAAACAATGAAGATGAATATGAAGCTGCGATTATCGGTTTAAAATCTATCAAGCAGTTAGATGCGAAGAACGTGAAGCTGGTGACTGACTCCATGCTAGTAGTTAACCAATTTATGGGGACCTACCATATGAAAGAGCTGGAAAATGAGTTCGACCGATTCTCTATTGGGCAGCGACCACGATTAGAGAACAGGCACGCAGATGCTTTGGCATATCTGTCTTCCGCAGTGCCGACAGATATAGCCAGATTCGTTGTAGTAGATTTCCAAGAGTTACCTAGCATCTCCGATAGCCATTCTGTTCTGGATTTCGAACACGCTAGTGGGGGCGAGAGGGCAGCTACATCAGCTCATGGAGAAACGGAGAACATCAACAACAATATGGATATTGACAGTCCAGTGACAGACAATTCAGGAGATCATGTTGAAAACATTGCAGACTGGTGTCAACCTTACATCCAGTACCTGACAACTGGTGAACTCCCTGAAGATGAGAAACTTGCTGCAAAGGTGAAAAGGGATTCATGGAGATACTCAATGATCGAAGGGATGTTATACCGTAAACCTGTAGCTTTGGAGCCATTTTTGCGATGTGTATCAACCGAGGAAGGACAACTAATACTGGCAGAGGCTCATGAGGGAATCTGTGGAAGCCATTCTGGAGGGCGCAGTCTCGCGCACATGATACTTACCCAGGGATATTTCTGGCCATACATGAATAGAGATGCTAAAGAATATGCACATAAATGTGTGCCATGCCAAGAACACGCTCCAATTCCGAAAAGGCCATCCAACGAGTTGCATCCATTTTTCAGTCCCTGGCCATTCTCTATGTGGGGATTGGACATCATCGGACCACTTCCAAAAGGTCCTAGAGGCGTCAGATTCGTATTAGCCGCTACCGGCTATTTCACCAAATGGGTCGAAGCAGTGGCACTAGTACACGTTACCAGACATGATGTGAAAAGATTCATATGGGAGAATATCGTCTGCAGATTTGGAATCCCAGACGCGATAATATCAGACAACGGGAAACAGTTTGATTCCGGAGTGATCAAAGATTTCTGCAAGGGCATGAATATTCGCCACAATTTATCCTCCCCTTACTATGCTCAGAGAAATGGGCAGGCAGAAGCGACCAATCGCGTTATTATGGATAATCTCAAGAAACGGCTGGAGAAGGCGAAGGGAAAATGGACCGTGGAATTCCCTGAAATCTTATGGTCCTATCGAACAACCCCAAAAAGATCCACTGGGTTTTCACCATTTACATTGGCGTATGAGACAGAGGCGGTCATACCTACTGAGGTACAACTCAAGACTACCAAAACTCGTTCTGTCAAATCAGGGAAAAACGACAGCATCCTAGCTTTAGATAAAGAGTTGCTGGAGGAACAGAGAGAAACATCCTTGTAGCAGTTAGTTCGATACCAGCAGGCAGTCAAGCTGAGGTATGATCGCAAAGTCAGAGAACGGTCATTCAAGCTAGGGGAATATGTCTTGAAGAAAACCCGAGCATCCACAATTGAACCGAACTGTGGGAAGCTCGGAGCAAACTAGGAAGGTCCATACATAGTGGATAGGCCAGCATCTCGAGGATCCTACTACTTGAGGAACCTCGATGGAAAAGAGGATTCAAAGCCATGGAAGCCGTGGAATTCGTTCCACTTGAAGAAGTTTTATCATTAGGAGTAGATTCAAATCCTGCTGTGTTGCACTCTTTTTCCTTTTTGATGGTTTTATCCTTTGGGTTTTCCACTCAAAGGTTTTAATGAGGCAAATTTGTTGTTGAAGCAAGAGGGTATTTATCTTGTTATTTCAATTCATAAATTCAATTCAGCATTATTTTGGTATTCCATGCTTTATCACTATTATTTTGAGTTAATTATAAGCTGCTGCAGATGATCGAATCCGAAGTTGGCCCTAAATGACAAAACAGTACAGTTCGAGTTTACTGTCAGCAATGTCTCTGACAACCCTCAGATAGGTTTAAAGCACGGTTCGAGCATTTCTACCATATCTCAATTTTATCCCCATCATACGGGACAACAACAAATGTGGCAAACGTTTTCATCCATCCAGGCACGTGAGAATGTACACAACTCAAACTCTGCGCGCATCTTGAATAGCAGGATTGCCCCCCTGTGCAAATTCAAGATAGCAGAAAAACTCAACTTTTCATTCCATGCGCAAGAAAAATGTAGCAGGGAGGTGCACCCCTACGCAGGCATTGAGCATCATGACACAAAAAACACTAGGGGCGAGTCGTATATCACCCCAACCCCTTGGGGGCAAGATATATGACACCCCAGCGAAGTCATCACGTCTCTGGGGGCGAGTTGCACAACACTCCAAACAACGCGTTTTGGGGTGAGTTGTGTAACACTCCGGAAAAAATGTGAATTCGTAGGGAAGCCCGAACTTCTTAAACCATAACAAGTTATGGATTAAGAGGGGGCGATGTTTGTACCCCTAATATTCTACACAAGAAAATGGGCTAACCTAGGCCAACAAAACCCCTCTTACTAACTAAGAAGGGTTCATTGGGCCTTAAGTGTTTCCCATGGATAGCCATGAAGGCCTTGCAAAGACTCCATGTGCAGCAAACCAAGCTAGGCCTCACTAGCAAACACTCAACTCACAAGCCCATGGGTAAAATCTCCAAGTTGAGCTAACAAGTCCCACATAGGCGTGCCACGTCAGCATCCCACAACCAACTGGCAGCTGTCACGTCAGCAAGTGAGGTGCCAGTAAATGGGTGCCACGTCAGCAAACACGCTGACATGGCAGGTGACACGTCATCAAAAAATATTGCCACGTCAGCAAAGTCGCTAACGTGGCACTAGACACATCAGCAAAACGGTTGCCACGACACAAGAGACAGTGACGTGGCAATTAACACGTCTGAAAGTCCGTTAGAAGTAACGCTGTTACTAAAGGCGTCGGAATATTCTAAGCATATTCCGTTAATGGTTAACGGCGTCAGCATATGCGGTTACTTTTAACGGCGTCAGTATATGCCTAACGCCGTCAGAATATTCCGTACCTTCAACGGATAACAGCAGCAGGTAGACGCCGGCGGCCCATGCAAGCGGAAATCAGCGAGTTGCTGCGATAACGAACCATCGCCGATTAATCGTAAACGATTAATTGGCTGAAGTTATTCGGTGTATTTTGTTGCATCTTAGCCCCGTAGTCCCGGATGTTTACGCCCCAATTACTCTTGGGATTCTTACGCCCCGTCTGATTACACCCACTTCTCTTACACTTTTGGTTATCCACACCCCATTGTGGCTCATTAACTATGATGGAAGTTACTAAGAATATTCTGGGAGCATGCAGGTGATCAATGCCAGAGTCATGCAACTAGGGCTGTCAATGGGTACCCGTTACCCGCTACCCGGAACCGGATCCGCCTAATTGGGTCCGGTTTTGGGTCCTAAAGTTGGACCCATTAGCAACTTAGGACCCGACGGGTAATTACCCGATTGGACCCGAATATTAACGGGTCCAAACGGGTAATACCCGTCGGATACCCGCGGGTAATGGGTACCCGTTTATTTAACCTTTTAATCATCTTTTTAGCAAAATTATAGGTATTTTGCAAGTTTCGGCTTTGAATTTTTTTGATTTTTGATTTTTTTCTTACATTTAATCTTTATTTAGTACATTAATAAAGAAATAATACTAAATTTTTATAAAAATAATTTATATTCAAGTTAAAAAGAGAAAGAAATTAAGATTTTTTTAATACCCAACGGCACCAAGACTTTTAACGGATCCGGTTTCAGGCCAACACATTATGGAACCTACCCCGGAACGTTAGGACCCGGAACCGATCTTTGATATGTCGGTCCTGTTCAGGCCATGTACTACCGGGAGGACCCGGACGTTGATGACCCTACATGCAACCATGCGGGCATGCGGGGGCCGATTACACAAGAGGCATTTAAGGTCCAGTCATAACAAATAGTATGCAGGGCATGCAATGGGCCATTCATCGCAATTGATGCTGAACCTAAAACGGAAATTCGACCTATAAATGGATGATTTTACAACCAAAAAGGTAAGCAATCTTCATACCAAAAATACATTAGAAAAATCCTATTCTCGACTTTAGCATCGAGAGGTTTTTTGCACGTACCCCCTCTTTCTCCTTTCTCCAGAAATTACTTGAAGATTGAAGCAGAGATCGATTCCCAACAAAAGCATCACAAAAATTCTGTGTTTGGGGTAGAAGTAATTTTACCTTACAAACACCAGTGCCACTGTAATATAGTGGTAAAGTCACTGGGTGATGATACCAGTGACCTGAGTTCGAAACTCGTTAGCATCAAATTCTTTACCGATCAAAAAAAAATATCACTAAATTTGTACCAAATATATTGAATTATTTGATTAATGAAAAGAGACAATAGATCAAACACATTGTGAGCCTATATATACATGTCATTCACTTGTACACAGTAAAATACAAAAATTCACGTAAACCAAATGGTAGCAAAAGCTTTTTATCATCTGGTTTATTTGGGCCGACCGACCGGAAGACCCGAAGGTTCTGTAGATAGGGAGTCTTTTATGGCCATTTTTTTGTCAGACGAAAAGTAACACAAATTTTTAATTTCATAAAAAGATTGGGAAAGAATATTCCTAACAGATTCCCGTCACATTTGGTTACTTTTTTCACAGACGAATTTACCCTCCAATTTGCTGAAAGCATCTCTTTCTTTTCTTTCGGTTCTCTTCAGTGTAGTTCACACCGTCACTGATATCTCCTCCACCACCACCAGCGCCAGACCATAACCGTTAACATCGCCGCCTCCAACACCATCACCTCCATCGCCACCACCACTAGCGACACTAACCCAATTTCTCTCTCACACCAAAAACGCTTCTCCATTAACTACCACACCAGTAGCAACGCCGTCACCACTGTAAACAAGACCGCCGCTACCAACCGATACAATCACCAACTTCAGTAGCAGCACCGCTTTTTCCACCACTATAAAAACATCACCAGCAGTAGTAGTCTCTTCCTTATTTCTAAGCCCCCGCCTCTTCCTTACAATTTTTTAATTGATTCAGTCACTGGCGACACCGTCTACCATCACCAACACCAACACTAATTCAAATCGCAAAATTTTCCAATTTCGATTTCCAACACCCTCCACTATCAGTGCCACCATCGCCAACAACCAATTTCGATTGTAGATTTCAAATTCAGCAATTCCAAATTTCAATTCATACTCACTGCCACCGCTACCACCTCTCAATCCACATAATGCTTCATACACGAACACTTCAATTCATATACCAATTCCAAATTTTTGAGATATAAATATAAACATAATTTAATTGGATAATCCAATTCAATCGAATACAAGCATTAACTACTAATTGAAATACACACTTCTATCTCCAATCGAGTAAATTGCATAATCAACGGCATGAGGCTTCTCTGTGGTGGTGGTAGTAACATGGGGTCGTGTAATATTTATGTCAAACAAAAATTGCAAAGAACATATAGTTGATCGAGTTACAGAGCGGGGGAGATGAAGTTAATGGTGTGGAATTGAGATCTTCTCCCTTTCTTGAATATGCGGCAGTGAATGTGAGTGAGAGGAAAAGCGAACATGTGGTTAGGTTTTCGCTTACTACTTTCAAAATGACAAACTTAACCTTTGATTATCACCTGCCATGTGTCCCAGACTCTCCCAGACGAAAACACACATCTCTGACGAAACTAAGTTGACTCTTCAGTTTGACTACAAAGTTTAACCCTTCACATGACTGCTGCCTTGCACATCCAGGCCCATATGCATGTGTGCGCGCACCAAACGTACAATTTTTTTTTTTTTTTGAAGCATAACAAACGTAAGAAAGAGTCGAGCTTAGTATTCATTTCATGTGGGTAATTTCTTTCAGGTGGGGACTCCGGTTGTGGTAAGAGGCCATCAAACATGCATTAAAGCATCTTTGGTCATGCATTTGGAATTATTGGTTTAATAAGCAACAAATAATAAAATCATCGTTATGTAATCGGTGGTGTTTCGTTGTTTTTCTCGGTCGGCCATTTCCACCGTGGTAGCGGTGTTCTAGTATAGCTCAGTGAGCAGTTGATACTGATACACATAAATTATGTTAATGCCGTATGAAAATCCCCAATTTCAAAAACAATTCATGCTAATACACAATTATTAAACCTAATTCAATTAACTAATTTCAGGGCTAAACCATAATTTCTTGATTCCCATTTCAGTAAAATCTAATTCTACAACCCTAATTTTTAATAATAGAAACATGTTAAACACTTCGTACATCTTGAATTAGTAAAATTCAAGTTAGAGAAAGAAACCACAAGTTTTATTCGAAACCCTAAAATTCAAACCTGCACATCCAAATTTAACTCGATTTTCAAATTAATACGATTAAGCATGCGATTTAAGTGAAATAAAGAAGCGGGTTCCATTTACTTACTGGATAACACGACCCAAACTTCTTCGCTTTCAATTTCAGCTGAAAATTGGCCGCGTATTCGACTGCAACTTTCTTCTCTGCAAGATTCTCTGAACTGCAGTCTTCTTTGCTCAACTTTGTTCTTCTTCACGGTCTGCAATCTTTGATTTTCTGAAAATAATGAAGAAGAAGGAGATGTCGGGCCATTTTAGGCTAATTCCTCCCGTGTGAGTAACTCGCGTGCGACCAGAGACACGTGGTCCATCTTAAGACCGTCCACAACGATCGAGATCAGTTTGTGGCAATTTTGATACGTGGCAGCATCTAAAACAGTCGGGGAATTTATGACTTTTTCCGGACGTGGAAACTCACACGCGTGCACTTAACGGGAAAGTTAACGATTGGGCATTTTTCCAACCTTTGCTGGTATTGGGCCGCTAGATATCCAAGATTGCATACTGTTTTGGGTCATTTTTCCATTTTTCCCGAATTTTTTATATGAACTGCATCCTCCGTTTTTACTAGCTATAAGCCTCTAACTTACCAACTGTACAATTAGTCTTTATCTTGTTTTTGGTTCTCCGATATAAAGTTTAAACCTACAGAAATTATTTTTTGTTTTCGGTATAGACGGATAACTACGAGTGACTAATTTTAAAGCAATTTTCTAGCTTGAATAAAAAAATTGTAGCCCATAGAACTGGATACGTGAATAAGGTTGAGGTTAGTTTCCGATGAAAATGCTAAATATATATCGAGGGTGCGCAACGTTGATTTCCAGTGAAATTATACAAGACTCTCTTTCTTTTTTAAAAACATATGGGGGCTAATGACCCCTGGCCCCACTGTAGATTCGCCCCTGTTTCCTAGAATAAGGATATCCCAGTAGCTCTTGAGTATATAATTTCATTCGTTTTTCAATTTCCTCTGCCATCTCAAGAATCTGAAACTAGTATAATTTTGATCAATACAAAATAAGTTTGAAAAGACATTCCCTATTTGTATACTTGAAGTGGAAAATAAACTTAAGCTATCAAAGGGTTAAGGGTTCATTATTTGCCTTTTTACTTAATTTGAACGCCTTTTATAATTAGAGGCTCATATAGAACATCTCTTGTATGATCAGCTTGTTAACCTTACTACTGTCCTTGCACTCTCAATTCTACATGAAAAAGGCTTTTTTTGACATCCATGCGAAATGGTTTTTTGATGACTACAGTTATTGAGAATTCTTTACGTGTTTTTGGTTCATTTCAAATCTTCACATTCAAATATTTAATGCGATGAAATAATTCAACTCCCTATTTGTTGAAAATGTATGTTAATGGTCCTAGCGGACCGAAGAGAAAACTTAAGCCAATGACTTCATTAAAAGCACATGTTTTATATACACACAAAGAAAGAGTGGCAGTTTAATTATGTCATCTTGGCACAGACTTCTGTAACAATAAGCTCGTACATACATGGCGCGGTGACATATTTTATACGCGTTGCATATATATATACCTGTGACTCAATGAGAAACGGCCAATTTCATTGCTCAAAAATTAAGTCGTTTTTGGAGATTTTTGTTATAGGGAAAGCCAAAATTTATGGGTGAAAGCTGATTTTTGGTCAAAATAAGTGGACCAAAGACCAAAATGGGTGGAAATAAAAACTTCTCTCCTCTAAGTAAATTCTCAATCACGGTTTAGGTTTTTACCCTCAATCACCGTTTAGTTTTTACCCTGAGTACCGTTCTTTCTTCATGAGTGTGAATATAACATAATCTTCAAACTAACCGATCTTAATTTGCATCAGCAGAAAAAAAAAAA
Source organism: Papaver bracteatum (assembly GCA_023529315.1). Lineage (NCBI taxonomy): Eukaryota > Viridiplantae > Streptophyta > Magnoliopsida > Ranunculales > Papaveraceae > Papaver > Papaver bracteatum. Next base: position 99,276 of record JAJJWX010002815.1, on the reverse strand, counting down.
ACCTATGTCAAAAAATCATAAACCAAGTCTTCTTCTAACTCTCACTATAGTTTTAAGAATATTAATGATTAAATAATAATGGAGAGAAAATTAATGTGATTATTGTATTTTGATGGTGATGTTCCTATGTCATAATCTTTCTTTCTCGTGTACCATTGTGAATCATAAACCAAGTCTTCTTCTAACTCTCACTATAGTTTTAAGAATATTAATGATTAAATAATAATGGAGAGAAAATTAATGTGATTATTGTATTTTGATGGTGATGTTCTTGATAATCAGATCAATACCAATACCAATACCAACACCAACCGTGAATGCATGGATACATGTAATTACTTATAGGTATTGTGTTGAGTTTGTTTCTATAAGATATGAAGTTGAACTATACTTTCATACTAGAATAATTCACTGCCAATTAAAAGTTGATGTAATGTTGGACACCCAGAAAATTAGTGATCAACTATGATACATAGGAAATTATTTTCATGATCAAAAAGTGTAAAAACCCTAATTATAAATGAACAACAAAATAATTTACACCATGAATCTTAGTGTCTTGGAATACAATTTTATGTGGTACAAAAAAGTAGAAAGATAATCAGATCGGTCGCAATGATAAGTTAATCAAAAAAATTGTTTTGAACTGTGCCAACGTGATGGTGTGGCTAATGGTGAATGTGGCAGGGGATCATGAGAAGATAACTAAAAGTTAGAGATTGTTTATCTATTTCCCCCTTTATAGACTCCAAGTCAATCTAATATGACTAAAAGTCATCTTTTCCCCATCCATAGAAGATAACTAAAAGTTAGAGATTGTTTATCTATTTCCCCCTTTATAGACTCCAAGTCAATCTAATATGACTAAAAATCAGTTTTCCCCCATCCATTTTAGCTTTCCCTATAATAAATTTTTTTTTGGAAAAAAGTTTAGGGACATCAGGAAAGAAGGCCTTCGGAGAAGCTTCGCAAAGAGAAAATTACCAATTTGAGTGCATCCTGACTTGCCTTTCTTCTTTGATTAGATGGATGGATTAAGAAACGGGCCCTAGCTCAGCTGGTCATCCCAGTTCCCCGAAGTTTCATGCGTTTCAGGAGGTCCCAGGTTCAAGTCTCCAATGACGTAATATTGCAGGAATTAACATGGAAGGTAGTGTTAGTTTGCCCCCCTTGTGACACAATCTCGCCCCCCCTCCCGCTTAGGCTCCCCTTGGCAAGGTTACCCATGAGGCTCGCTGGTAGGCTCGCACAACAACCTGTTCAATTAATGTAGTAGTATGTCGTTGGAGCCTAGCTTGTTAGGCTTCCAACTAGTTTCATGTAATAATATTAATTTAAGAAATGACTTTCCCAGTGTATCCAACTTTTTTTTTTTTTTTTTTTTTGAATATTTAGGTTTTCCTTATTTCCTATCCCCACTTTCCATGTTTCCCATCCTCCTTAATTCCTATCCCTAATAATCTTATGTATTTTTATTTTCTTAAATCCTAAATACTATATATTTCACATTTTATTTGCACCCAATAATAAAACTACCCGGCAATTACCCAAAATAAAATAAACATAAAGACCACTGATCACTGCTCCACCCCCACAATCCACCGCCACCTTCAATATCCTCTTTTTAGTTTTTTATTCTAGTCACCAATCAAAGGATTGTATCTAGGGCTTTTTATTAAAGTGGCCACCTTTTTGAACATAATTAAGAAAGTGGCCGTTTTTTCGAATCTTTTTATAAAATGGCCGAGATGGAATTTTTCCGCCCCGTTTTTTCTCAAAAAACAGTAACGGCAGTTAAGTTAACACGATTCAAGGGTATTTTAGACTTTTTACAGCCTAGTCAACTCGCGACTCGGTCGTGTTAGAGAAAAACACTCATCTTCTCCATCTGTTCTTCTCCTGTAACTTTTCATTTCCATGGAACCCTAGAAAATTAGTGAAATCAAATCAAATTCAACAGAAATCCAATGAATCATTATCCAAAATTTGTCTACATCTCCCGAATTAACCCATCTTAATTGAAAAAAAAAATCATCTAAGAAATGAACAATTATGAACCCTTACTGAAACCAACAAGAACCCATCTCTCAAATTCTTCATAAGCCATCAATTCATCTCTTTAATTCGTCTCTGGATTTAATTCATTTCATAATCTCAAATCAACATCATCCCATCTGTTTTTCTTTCTATAAGAAATGCAGTAGAGCTTCTTCCAAAACCCGTGACCATATTCATCATCAGTACCTCAATCTTCTTCTTAATCTTGATTCACTAAAGCATCAATTTCTAATTGAGCATCGAATCCCCATATTCAGGTTTAGTTTTTTCAAAAACCCTAAATTTATAATCAAGAACCCTAACTTTTTTAATCGCCAAAAGAGAACATCAGTACATGGAATTGGACTTGATTGTTGCCTACCCATACCATCAATTGTAGCGAATAAATGATGGAACACATCAATTGATAACCTCTTACTTTCCATCACCTGTTTCATTCATCCCAGAGAAAATGAAGTTCCATCACCGGAGAAGAAGTTCCATCACTGCAACGGAAGAAATTCAAATTGTGGATGGTTGTATTTGTAATCTGATCTGGTACTACGGCTCGAGCAGTGAAAATGGCAACAGAATATGGAGTAAGTTAGCATAAGAAACCATCATCATCTGAGCGGCCACATCTTTCTCTACGCAGTAGAAATAGTTAGGGTAACACCAAACCCGTCTCTTATTAGCTAGGGTAAGGCTAACTTGGTAATTTTCTAAGACAAATTTGACTTTGTCAAAGGCTATGACCGAATTGGTAGGTCCAGCTGTTATATCTAACGGAAAGGCCACTTTTTAGAAGATTTAAATTTCCTGGCCGGTTTATTAATTATATGGATAGAAGCTGGCCAGTTTGTTAATTTGCCCTTGTATCTAAAGACCGATCAAAAAAAAAGGATTGTATCTAAAAATGCCTCCTAAGAAAATAAGGAATGTTAAAAATGAATCAAATCCCAGAAAAAATAATTAGAAACTAAACCTAATCGAGTTGTTTAATTAAACAAAGTGATTAATAAACAGTGGTGATTGTTTATATACGCAAAGTGATTAATGAATTAGTATTTTGATAAGGATTTGGATTTGGATTTGTATCAATGGATTAAACGGGCTAAAGTACTAATAATCAAGCTATCGTAAGTATTTTCAACTGCAAGTGATTAATGGAAAAATTAATAGCTCCTGTGGTTGGGGAAGCATACAGTATACATGTAGATCCAAATTAAATTTGCACCTACACTATGGGAAAAATATACATCTACAACTGGGGTTTTACAACGCTTTTCTAAACATTGTAGAAAGTCCTATGTTTTACAACTGGTTTCAAAGGAAGAGTTGTCGTATATCATCACTACCAACACTTAGGACCAAGGGGTTGCGCTAAGAAAACAAACGACAACTCTTTAAGAAAAAGAGTTGTGACGACATTTAGCTAATAACAACTCTGTTTTATAAGTGTAGTGACTTAGCCTATCACAACTCTCACAAGTGTTGTTGAAGAACAAAAAAATATGATAATGAAAAATATGTTAGAGGGGAGATTCGAACATGAACCTACTGCATGGAAGTCTAGCTCGTCAACCATCCTTTCAGTTCACCAGTTTTGGTTTTTTTCATTTTTTTTAAATAGAAACCTATAACAACACTTATAAGTGATGTTGAAGTAAAAATATATAATGTTGGAAAAAATGAGGTTGGGGGATTCGATCCTGAGCCTACTTCATGGAAGTCTAGCTCATCAACCATCCTTTCAGTTCACAAGTTTTGATTTTTTTTCATTTTTTTTAAATAGAAACCGATAACAACACTTATAAGATATATTATGTTAGAAAAAATGAGGTTGGGGGGGATTCGATCCTGAGCCTCGGGCATGGAAATATACACCACTAACCATCCTACACAATCACAGGTTCTGTCAAGTTTGTGGTTCTTTAATACACTAACTTTATGACAACCCTTCATAAGTGTTGTAAAACAAAATGTAATGCCAAAAAAATAATGCTCAAATGATCACAATACTTGCAAAACAGCGCGAAGCCTTCTCTGAAAATTACTTATTTCCGATAAGGGTAGTCTGGTCATTTTCACAGTCTCCATAATGTTTATTGCACTTATTTCCATCAAGGGTAATATGGTCATTTTCACATTCTAAAATATTTACTTTACCTATTTCCTATAAGGGTAGTCTTGTCATTTTTCACAGTCTCCATAATATTTATTGCACTTATTTTCATTAAGGGTAATCTGGTCATTTTCACATTTTATAATATTTACTTTACCTATTTCCAATAAGGGTAGTCTGGTCATTTTCGCAGTCTCCATAATATTTATTGCACTTATTTCCATCAAGGGTAATATGGTCATTTTCAAAGTGTAATATTTATATTACTTATTTCTGATAAGGGTAATCTGGTCATTATTAAAGTTTCGATAATATTTATTGCACTTATTTTCACTAAGGGTAATATGGTCATTTTCATAGTCTGTAATATTTTCTTTACTTAAGGGTAATATGGTCATTTTCATCTGAATGAGAAACTCAGGTCCAACTCTAGTAATATTTGGACCTTTGATGTTCAAATCTGATAAATTTCATCTTCAGTTGCATGCCAGTAAGTGGATGCTCATACTTCCTATCAAGTTATAAAGGGTAATATGGTCATTTTCACATTCTATAATATTTACTTTACCTATTTATTACACTTATTCCCATCTGAACGAGAAACTCTGGTCTAACTATAATAATATTTGAACCTGTGATGTTCAATTCTGATAAATTTCGTTTTATGTTCATCCGAACGAGAAACTCAAGAATAGGCCTTGGTTAAGGTTTCAGGAAATATTCCGAAGGAATCTTACATGTAAATGGATGGATTCATCGTTCTTACCAAGTTTCCGACTCACAATAGTCCACTCATGCATACAATATGCCAGAATAGGGCTTGTTTAAGGTTTCAGGAAATATTCTGAAGGAATCTTACCTATAAATGGATGAATTCATCGTTCTTACCAACTTTCCGGCTTATAATGATTCACTCAAATCGGTTTCAATCTCGAGTCGTTATGCATACAGTATACCAAAATAGGTTTTGTTTAAAGTTTCGGGGAATATTCCGAAGGAATCTTACATGTAAATGGATGGATTCATCGTTCTTACCAAGTTTCCGACTTCTAGTAGTCCATTCACAGTCAGGATTCGATCTCGGAGCCAGGGTACGCATATAATATGGCAGAATATGGTTTGTTTAAGGTTTCGGAGAAAATTCCGAAGGAATCTTACTTGTAAAAGGATGGATTCATCGTTCTTACCAAGTTTCTGACTTATAATAGTCCACTCCCAGCCAGGATTCGATCTCAGAGCCAGGTTATGCATACAATATGCCAAAACAGGGTTTGTTTAAAGTTTCGGGGAATATTCCGAAGGAAACTTACCTGTAAATGGATGGATTCATCGTTCTTACCAAGTTTCTGACTTAGAGTAGTAAACTCATGAGCTTGTTTTCAATTTCGGAGCCTGAATTGCATACAATATACATAACTAGGGTTTGTTTAAGGTTTCGTTGAATATTTTAAAGGAATCTTACCTGTAAATGGATGGATTCGTCGTTTTTACCTAGTTTTTGACTTATATTAGTCAACTCGCGGCCAGGTTTCGATCTCGGAGCCTGGTTTGCATATAATATGCAAAAATAAGGTCTATTTAAGGTTTCAGAGAAAATTCCGAAGGAATCTTACTTGTAAAAGGATGGATTCATCGTTCTTACCAAGTTTCCGACTTATAATAGTCCACTCCCGGCCAGGATTCGATCTCGGGGCCAGGTTATGCATACAATATGCCAAAACAGGGTTTGTTTAAAGTTTCGGGGAATATTCCAGAGGAATCTTACCTGTAAATGGATGGATTCGTCATTCTTACCAAGTTTCTGACTTAGAGTAGTCAACTCGCGACCATGTTTCTACCTCGGAGCCTGGTTTGCATATAATATGTAGAAATTAGGTTTATTTAAGGTTTCGTAGAATATTTCGAAGGAATCTTACCTGTAAATGGATGGATTCATCGTTCTTACCAAAATTCTGACTTAGAGTAGTAAACTCACGGCCAGGATTCGATCTCAGAGCCAGGTTATGCATACAATATGCCAAAACAGGGTGTGCTTAAGGTTTCGGAGAATATTCCGAAGGAATCTTACCTGTAAATAGATGGATTCATCGTTCTTACCAAGTTTCTGACTTCTAGTAGTCCACTCACATCCATGTTTCGATTTCGGAGCCCGGGTATGCATATAATATATCAAAACAAGGTTTGATTTAAGTTTTGGGGAATATTCCGAAGGAATCTCACTTGTAAATGGATGGATTCATCGTTCTTACGAAATTTCCGACTTATAGCAGTCCACTCGCGGCCAGGTTTCGATCTCGGAGCCTGGTTTGCATACAATATGCCGTAATTGGGTTTGTTTAATGTTTGGGGGAATATTTCGAAGGAATCTTACATGTAAATGGATGGATTCATCGTTCTTACGAAATTTCCGACTTATAGTAGTCCACTCACGGCTAGGTTTCGATCTCGGAGCTTCTTGGTTCATATTTTGTATGTCGTTATACCACATTTGAAGTTCTAATCAAGCCTAAGCTTCTTATTTATCGATTTCAATGATGTATCATGCTAAGTTTTAAGTCAGAATCGACTATGAGCTTCATATTTATCGATTTCAATGATATATGATGAAACGTTTGAAGTCAGAACCCTCCCAAAGCTTCTTGGTTCATAGTTTTTATGTCGTAATACCATATTTGAAGTTCGAATCAACATTGATCTGTATGACTTTTTAAAATTACTTCATGACCTATGCGGCTAGTCTAAATCCAAACCGAAAGCACAAAGAGAAAACACAAAAACACAAAGAGAAAGAACAAAGAAACACACCATTTATCGAATTCATTTTTCATTTTCCCGATTCATTCTTATACATTTTTTAGATTTTTTTTATATCAGAATATCGATAACAATGCCATAAATTTATTAATATTTTTTTGGAATTTTTTTTCGTGTCGAAGGTTGATAAGATAATCGAATAATGAGTTCGTATTAACACAACGAGAAACACATGCTCCTCAATCCGTATGACCACCCCAAGAACAATCTCAACCGTCAAGATCTTCCCTTAATCCGTATGAGTGGGTGAAATGAAATCTTGTCCGTACATTCTTTTGGTCGGATCACCTAACCCTCTTCAACACTAAGAACTCCAATTTCTATCAATTTTCCCTTTCTTCCTCTCCGTCTCTCTTTTCTTCCTCAGCCTGCGCCTGCGCCTGCGCCTCTCCCTCTTCTTTTTTTTTCTGCAGATCTAATGCTTGGTGTTGATATTTACTTCTTCCATATGGATCTGCATCATACCCATCTCTAATCAACATCATAGAAACCTAATTTCATCTTCAATCGAATATCGAGACCAGATTCAGACACCCCATCTCACTTCATCTCCAATTCAAGTAATCATGGTGACACGGATGAGTAAGAAATGAAAGGTAAATTCTCTTTCAATCCCTCTTTCTCTGTCACTTATTTCTGATTTTTGAGTAATTTTTTTTAGGCTGAAATAAATTGTTGATTTGATGGGTGGAGTTTATAATGATATTAAAGGATGGTGTCTGTATTGAAGACCTGTCTGATTTCATAAATGAAGAATGGAAGAATATGGTTAGATGGATGTTTGTGAGAGATGCATGATATTTGGTTAGGTCATAATATTGAAGATTGGGTTTGAGTTCGATTCTGTATTTGGTAGCAAGATGAGTTCTGTTGTTCAATTCTCCTGTTAATGGAGACAATAAGGGAATTTATGCTACTAGGTGGAGATTCGGATGAAGGACATGAAGGATGGGTATTTTATGGTGAGCTGGGAGTATGAGTTCGTGATAATTTGGGTTATGTTTGATGCCGAAATTACAAGACAAGAATTTGGGATCGATTTGGGTTCTAGCAGCTGAATGGAGTTACAGTGTTCTACTCAACCAACCACAGGTATTCTTTATCATTGTGTTGAGTGCGAATGTGGAATGAATCCGTGGTTGTAGATGTTTTTAGGGTAACGGAAATGATGTGTTGATGTGCTTTTATTATTACAGGCAACTCCATCCACAATATCCCTACAATGAACTGGAATCCATTGCTAATGAATTCCACAAACGAAATTATTGCTATCCCAACTCCAATAATCAGCAACATTACGTCTGCAAACAAAATAAGATGCTCCAGAAAGGCGCCCGATGACCCTCTATTTGCTAAGAGACCTTGCAATTCAGCTTCCAAAAATGTGTACTGTTGGTTTTTATTTACTTATGACTTCAAAAATGTTTTGCTTCATATTTATACAGGGAGGCGAATTGGTTGAGCCTGTATTATCTCCAGGAGATTTCAATTGAAAACGAACTAGTATTGCTGCCATTGTTGTATGGCTGTGAACTGGGAGGAGTTATTATAGTCAGGAGTGATATGAGCCAAGTGATGGATGATGTTGGTGACTGGTGCAAGTGGGTCTGGGTTCGTGGTCAGCTGGTTATCATGGGTGAGACAGAATATGGAGTTGGTACTATTGGCGAGTTGGTTGAGCTAGTTCAGTGAATGGTGATGTTTCTAGATTCTCTGTTTTTAGTTTTAATGATATCTTTATATTCAGCCGTTGGAATACGATGAAATTTTCGTATGTTGTGTTTCGTTAACTCATAATGATATAGTCAAAATTTCATGACGATCGGGTCCTGTTTACTACTGCCAACATTGCATAATATATGGCTACATTCTGCAGAATTTATATCCTGAACAGCCTATTCTCAATGAGTGCGTCTCATTATCCATATATAGGATGAAGCTGAATTTTTAACATGTTGTTTATCTATATGTAAGAAACTTACTGTACAAATTTCATGAAGTTCTGATAAGTTTAGGTACCCCAAAGTGTGTTATATTCGTAACTGAATTCTGTGTGTTAGATGCTGAAAGCAGCCATGTTGAAGTGGGTATATCTTTTTTCTGAACCGTTAGAATCAAGTGAATTTTGGACATGTTGTTTCTCTATATGTAATGAACTTACTGCAAAAATTTCATGAAGTTATGATAAGCTTAGGTACCTCAAAGTGTGGTATAATCGTAACTGAATTCTGTGTGTTAGATGCTCAGTTTCTAAACCAGTTGAGTGTGCTATTTTTTTTCCTCAGGGATGCATAATTTTACTCCTAGGACATACTCAAGGGAGACGCATAGATTGTTCAATGCCGTTGAAACTATTCCATGTGTTATAAGGCAAAGTAGGCCTTGAATTGGATTCAAAGGTATTATTACATCTCCCTGTGATTGACATGTATTGTTTACTTCCATGAACTTTGTTGTATTTATTTAAGAGAGTGAATGTTGAAGGCTTAGACACATGAGTTATTGTATTATAGGTTTATTCTTATACATTCTAAAGGATTTAATTTATAATGGATGTCTTTTTCATGCAAATTTGAATATTTCAGCTGAAAACTTCGTTTTTCTGACAACCTGAACTGCATCATGTTGTCTGCGAAACTGTCGTCAATGAGCAGGGATTTAGAGGATACGTCCTTGACAGGAAATGTTCATCTATGTCTCCTAATTAACGTGTTAAAAGGGCTTAGTGTTTTGACTGATCGTTTAGGATTTTCGGCCTTCAACGTCCAATATGTCAGAAATGAAAACTGTAGATTCGCAGTTCTGTGACCATCTTAGCACACTCGTTTCACAGAATAAATGAACTCCAAATATGGATTTTTAAGATGATTATGAAAGGTGATTCTTCCTACTTTCTAAATTGGGTCAATCTCTAAATTACGACTTCTAACGAATCATATGGAGCCTCGCCAATGCAGCCTGTCTGGGACGTCAGTTTTGCGACGTTTCTGTCCAGTTTTTGCTGTGTAGTCTTTCGCATCCATTCCTTGTATTTTGGTTTCTTGTAGAGTTGGGAACTTACTAACTGATGGCTCGTGTTTTATTTTTGCAGGTCTTGGCTGTAGCATCTTTCAAAATCAGTAGCAGTACAAGAAATCCAGTTGCAAGAATTACTGTAGGGGAAGATTGACAAGGTTTGTTTGCAGACTCTACAAACAAAATACTGTCTCTGTATTTGCCATGGATGTTGTTATTCGTGTTCTCTAATTGGTTCTAATGTGAAGTTTGCAGGATGTGGGATTGATGAAAGGGAGAACTATGAGTATATAATTGTTGGTGGGATTATTCTTCACAATTGAAGTGGAGAACCTATAGATACAAGTATAGGATCTGAAGGAGCTAAATAGATTTGAATGAGGGTATAGCAAAAAAAAGGATGAAGTAAAGGAAGCTTTTGACTAGTGATTTGTAAGAAGGAATTTGGAGCCAGTGTTTACTCTGACTGATGAACATAAGTGGGATTGATGCAAGGTTAAATCTGCGAGAAATGAACTTGTCCCTGATCTCATAGGTTATAGTTTCTCTTTTTCTTTTCGTGATATGATTTTTTGCTGGTGTTGTAGTAGAAATAAGAATCAGCGGTAAAAATCTTAACACTGTAAGGTTGTCATTTTTTGCAAATTATAATGAATGTAAATGTGTTGCACTGGAAGATTAATGTGAATGTGAAATACTTGGCAGATTAATGTAAATGTGAAATACTTTCGGAAATTCGATTCCAGCTATAATTATTTTTTTTCAAAATAGTTTTATGCACACAACTTCTAATAAGAGTTGTGTTCCATATTTCAACTACACAAACCAGAGGTGGTGAAAGAACGTCTTTACAACATAACTAGGTGATGTCCAACATAGTTCTACAATTCTAACAAATGTCGTGCAAATCTTATTCATAATAGTAATAAGTGTTGTGTTACATATTTTTACGATACACATCCTAGGTTGTCTAAGATAGACATTCAACTTATACAAGTGTTGTGTTACATATTTTTACGATACGCATCCTATGTTGTTCAAGATAGTCCTACAACAAAAGCAAGAGTTGTGTTAGGCTTTCAAAAAAAATCAAAAGAGAATCACAACTTTGACAAAATATTGTCGAACCATGAATCACAACACAATTTACAACTCTTAGTCAAGTATTGTAGAAAATCTTGGACTTTCTACAATACCCCCCTTCCATAACCCATGAAATGGAGTTGTCGTAGGGGTACTACAACTCTTAAATTGTATTGTAAATGTTGTTTTCTCCCGTAGTGCTAGTTGAACTGGTGTTTTCCTTCGTTCATCTATATTCGCATATTCAATCAAAGGAAACACCTTTTTATTCAATTACAATACTTATTCACAGTAGTTCTTTAAAAAAAAGAAAAAAGAGTTACTAATTGAACATTAGTGATTAACTAGATTAGGTGTATCTAGGGTTCCTAACTTTGATGGTTTTTGATTTTGTTAAACGGTGAAGAAGAAAACAAATAAAAATAGTAGTATTTATGGTTAGAGTCGATTTGACTTTTGTAGGTGGTACATAGGAAAAACTAGAAATGAAATCTAAATATATTTTAGAAATTGTTAGACAGATGGGAAATAAAAAAAATGAGTGTGAAAAATAAGGAAAACCAACATTTATATCATACCAAAAGTTGATAGTAATGATGATTGATGTACTACTAGTACTAGAAGGACCCTAATGTACCTCAAGGTCCCAAACAAACATGATAATGGTGGTGGTGGTGGGTGGGGGTTCCTTGGGAATAAAATCCAAAGCCGAAGGCATGAAAAGTTCTTAAAATACATAGCCAATATATTTATAGGTTCTAAAGTCCAAACAATAATAATAGTGCATCTCAGCATACTTTCAACCAGGTAGACAATCATTCTCTCCATCGTACTTTTCCTTTTGTTATAAGATTTTGTAATTTTTTTCTTAGGTGCACACCCTTCAGCATAAACCTCACAATATGACTAGCTTATAGACTCGGTAATCTAGAATTTCATTCGTATTTTAGTAATTTTTGTTATGGGGAAAGCTGATTCGTTTAGGGGAAGATTGTTTTTTGGAAAAGACTATAATTTAGAGCTATTATAATGGAAACTATTTAGTAAAATTTATGTTTTACAAATTACTTATATGGCCGATTTACTCTCCGGCAGACATCGCATATAATACTATTTGAATGGAATCTTCACCATCATTACCTTAGCTACCCGTCCTTTGTTGATTAAAGGCTAAGAAAAAGAGGTATGAAATCGCAAGGATTTACACATTATCAGATTTTAGCGGCGAACTTGATCGTAAATCAAAAGGTATTGTAGAGACTATTGTAGATGTAGAAAATCCTACTACTACATCCAATGAATCTCAAGAACACATACTATAAGTAAACAAGCAAGAGATGTAGAAAATCGCTTCATAAGGTGACATGACATTTATAACACAAAATGTGGTAAGTGTATCCAAATATCCTTCACCATCTAAGACCCTAAGGGTGACTTATCCCTTTGGTACGATGACTCTTCCATTAAAACCGTAGATCCGATAGGTAGATGGGATTAAAATTTCATCTAATATCTCCATTATTTTAAACGTGTCGTAGATGGGGACTTCAACCAAACTTCCACTGTATACTAATATCCTCTTGAGTCCCCATTCTTCTATAAGTAAGGTGATAACCAATGGGTCTCCATGCGCTTGGATGTTATCGGGACATCTTTTGCGTAGAAAGTGATCGGCTGCATCATCCAAGCCTCTATTGGTAAGGTTTTGGCGACACTAAATATCCTTTCCATCTCGATCTATTTTGTGGCTGGCATGATTTGCCATTGGCACGTAGGTGCGGCTAGTATGGTTGGCATGCTTTAGCGCGGTTGGTGTGGCTAGCATGATTTGCCACTGGCATAGAGGTGCGGCTAGGCATGATTTTCCATTGGTACATAGGTGCGGCTAGCATGGTTGGCATGCTTTGGCGCGGTTGGTGTGTCTGGCATGATTTTCCATTGGCACAGAGGTGTGGCTAGCATGTTTGGCATGCTTTGACGTGGTTGGTGTGGCTGGTATGACTTGCCATTGGCACAAAGGTGCGGTTAGCATGGTTGGCATTCTTTGGCGCGGTTGGTGTGGCTGGCATGATTTGCCATTGGCACAAAGGTGCGGCTAGCATGGTTGGCATTCTTTGGCGCTGTTGGTGTGGCTGGTATGACTTGCCATTGGCACATAGGTGCGTCTAGCATGGTTGGCATGCTTTGGCGCGGTTGGTGTGGCTGGCATGATTTGCCATTGTCACACGTGGGAATTAGGGTTTGGCTTGTCGTAACCCTTATTTGAAAAATATACCCCGATAATTATTTAGAGACACATTAAAGGTTTCAGTAAATGTGCCTAGTAAATGCTTGTTACCTTAAATGTTGTGACATCACTGTCTGCTAGGGTTTAGTGTTTTACGATTTTAACCCTAAGCTAAAAACCACCATCAACAATTATAAATGAAATTAATATAAATTAACGTATGTTATGTTGATTATACCATTTCCAAGGATTCAAACAAACCCTAACTATTTTATTTGTATTTCAATCTCCTCAATCATCTTAACAGAGTTCTAGCTTAAATATAGTTTCGGAGATCCACTTTTATTGATAACATGTTTGAACATCTTTTGTTATCTTTGAAACACAAGATAACCATAACTATAAACGACTTCATTATTCACCTTTTCCCTTCCTCCTCTCTTTATATAACCAGAAGCTCATGTAAAACATATGATATATTCCTGGGGTTGTGTGTTTATTTTAAGGAATTTTATAATTTATAATGCATAATGTGATAAATTAGGGTCATCGGAGAATAAATCACACCTTTTATTTTTATCATTTATATAGTCATTCTACTTTATGATATACTAGGTTTGACGTTAAATCTGGAGGTTAAACTTTAACTTTTTTGCGTCAAATTCGATTTTAATAATTATCTGTGTATTCTAAATTTTCATATTAATATTCGTTCAATATTCTCAACTCTACCCAGTGTTGGTAGGTGTCCTTTAATTCTCAACCAACTGTGGAGAACCGGCTCGATAATTTACCCAATTAACCTTTTTGATTTTGGGTTACAAAAGTTATGATTTACAATCTTTTCACGATCAAACTGATTCTAATCATGTGGATTTTTATTAATATGTGCACAGTTTCATGACATGGCGCTTTTTATCTCCTGTGACTAATTCTCTAGCAAGCTGAAACTTTTTTCAACTCTCTGTGTAGTCCCGTTTCTCGTATATGCGTCGATAACACTGCTACCAGCTCTATGAAATCTCTGGAAACTGTTTATTTTGATGTAGTAAAGAAGATCTTGACTTCCAATTTTGAGTTGATTGTGCGTGATTCAGTGCTAGGGCAGAGTAACCAAATTAAGCATGATCTAGACTTCCTATTGGCTATTCCTATTGTTGGTTTAAATCAGCAAACATGCGTAGGGAAGTTCAGTGCAGTTCTATGTTATAGACTTGGAATTTATATGTTTGAGTTGGATAGTTTGTGTCCCTTCTGCAAAAGGGAGATGGACGTGTTTGGGGACCATGCCTTCCATTGTGCGAATGAGGTCGGTTTAAAGTTTATCCACGACTTGGTTCGTTATACTCTCGTAGACATGTGCTATCGTGATGGAGTACCGGAAAGGAAAGAGGTGGACTTGGGTTTTCTTACGGTCAATGGTACTTCTCTGAGACCTGCTGACATCTTTTACTCAATTGGGATAATGGTCGAGATGTTTGCTTGGATGTGACGATTGTTTATCCTTTTGCTGGAGGTGGAATTCGTTCATTGGAGTCGGATCATGCCATCAAGGATGTAGTTGCTCACAAAAATTCCAAATATTTAGAAAAGTTCACATAGAAGGGATACGGTTTTGGCGCTTTGGACTTTACAACTCTTGCCGACTTGGAGACGATACTATAATATTTACTAAACGACTACACAACTACATGGCCATCCATGATGCTAATGTTCGAGTAGGTGATTTCTTATTTTATAGGCTAAGTTGGTAATACAAAAAGGGGTTGGAACCCGGCTTGTTGCTCGGCTTCCGACAAGTTTCTTGTCTGACAAGGATCTTCTCGACTAATTTATCTATCCAATTACTATATTAAATAATATTATATTAATTTCGATATTAAAACCAAAAATAATTCTCCAAGAACAAGTCTAATGGAGCAGTTTAATTTACTCATTCGCTTTGACGTGTAGATGGAGTGGACAAACCAGATTCCTACGGTGATAAATAAACGAATATAAATAGTATAATTCAAGTTAAATGAGGTCCATTTAATCGAAATAATCATACAAAAAATTTTATACCACGGCATTATCTTTGGCCGATCGTTCAAAGCATGGCAGACGCTCTTCCAAGGTTTGGCGGATATACCGAGTTTGTGACTACCAATTCAAATGGAGTCGGTCGTGTAGGAGCAGAATCTCGCAACAACAATATCCCAGCGAAGTTTTAACCAACAAGTGTATGCGAAGATCATTGCAGGATATTCGAAGAGTGATGTAGCAAGTGACATCAGCCTAATCACGAGGAAAGCGTGAAAACCTTGCGAGTTTGAAGAGAACGTGCGAAGAAAACCCTTATAAGCTCGCGAGAACGACGCAAGACAGATCCGAAAATAAAGGTTGACTTAGCTATCATCCACCATATAATACCCTATATAAAGAACCAAGTAGGCTTTAGAGAGGGGAGAGATCTTTTTGGTGATAGTATGAAAGCAAAGAGGAGAGAGAAAGTGTAGAATAACTCTTATTTCCTTGTACTCTTATCATTCTTGTAAAAATTCATAAAAGAAGTTAATAAAAACTTTGTGATTAATCTTGAAGTTTGGATTAATCTTTGTGAAATCTCATTAGGGTGTGATTGTGGGGAAATATGAAATTACATAATGTCGCTATAAACAGGGAGAATTTGTTTGAAGATCATTATTGTGATTTGGAAAAGTTTGGAATAAATAATAAAGAATTGGTGTTGTTTTTAACATATTATTAAAATTGAAAAGATGGTAAGGAGAAGTACAAGAATCGCTGGAAGAAAGAGAAATGAAATTGGAGAAGAACGAATCCAACCACCAATTCAGCGTACAATAATACAAGATATAATCAACGATTATGATACAGTCAGTGTACACACTTCACAAACGGACTCAACAGAGGAAATGGAAGAAAGACAACAATTGAGACGAATAGAGAGGGACAGAGTAGTAGAAGAGGGAATAATTCATGGAGATGAGGAGAATGAAACGCTATAGGCATTAAGACAAAGGTTATTCGAAGAAATGAGATTAGAGGCAGAAGAGCGTGCGTATTTAACACGACAAAATCATGAATTAAGAATGGAAAATATAAGGCTACAAAATACGAGGTCGAGGAGTACCACAAGATAAAATTCAAGATCAGTTAGAAGAGAAGCGATACGAGATTCTCCTATGGAGGATATTGCTGAGGATATTCAAGAATATGTGCAGAATCCTAGTGAAGGACATCATGAACAAAGAGAAATAGCTGAAGATCATTACGTTCAACATGGCGAAAATTACCATAATGAACAAAACAATAGAGATCAGGGGAATGAACAATGTCGCGAACGAAATAATCAAGGTGGCGAAGAAAACTGAGAGGAACGAAGGAGGATACTATATGGGAGAGAAGTACAAAGAAATCAACAAGCAATTGAAGATGAAATTAAGAGGCATAATGCCGCACAAGCACGTATAGCTTGCGAAAGAGAACGAATAAGGATGAGGGCGGAAGTTGAAGAACAAGAGTTCCAGGAGGCTATACGTCAGAAAAATCATGATAACCGAGGGAGAAAGCGTGAACGTTACTGCAACAATGATAACATTAATGAAGAAACTTATAGAACACAAGGAAGGATTGAAAGGAAAGAAAGAGAAGTAGCGAGGAATGAACAAGGTCGCATAAGAGAAAATGAGAGGCACAATCATGTGCGAACCCACGTAAGGGATGAAAGAAAAAATCGCAGGGGAAGACGAGAAGAGGATGATGAAGAGGAAATAAAATATTTCGCAAGGCAAAACAGACATGAACATAGGATAAGAGAAGCAGGGTTAAAGAGACCAATGGACCAAGAGTCAAATGTGAATAAACAAATTCTAAGAGAATTGGCAGATATGAGAGGAATGCACAACAAAAGAAGAGAATGAGGCAGGAGACAATTGGATGAAGCAATAGAAGAAGCTGCGAAAACACCATTTACATAGGAAGTACAGCTGAGAGGAATACCACCAAAGTGTAATCTGCCAACATTAACTAGCATCTTCGATGGAAAAACTTGCGCAGTCCAATATATCAAATCTTACATGAGATGCATGTTACAATGGGAAAACCATGACGCTGTGTTGTGCAAATAATTTGCATCAAGCTTGATAGGAGAAGCGTTAAAATGGTTTTACGGTCTACCAAAGGATCCCATAACATATTTCAATCACTTACAAACGGTGTTCTTAGGAGCTTACATAAGTAACAACTCATCGCGTCCGGGAATTGAAGATGTATTTGGATTGAAACAAAGAGTTGGCAAAAGTTTGAAGCACCTAAATCAGAGGTGGAAGACAATATGTAGCAATATGGCTGGCCGTGTGGATAAAATATACCTTATTTTATTATTCATCAATGCAATGTTCGCAACAAATTTGTTGTATGTTCAAATCTTTAGAATTAAGAATACTATCACAATGACTGGGTTGCGAGAGTACCAAGAGGAATATATTTCTCTTGAATAAAAATAAGGTGAGATGGAGTCGTACCCGGTCATGAACAAAAGTTCAAAGGTAGAGAATGCAAGATAATTACCCAAGTTAACAAACATAGTGGCGAACACTTCGCAAAAACAACAGGGAAAGGTGATGGTCGAAAGTTAATAGAAACTGGTAGAAATGGGAAGTCATGATCAAGAAGAGCTTGAGAGAGAAGGAAGATTTTATAGCTGTGGCGAAAATAACAAGATTCAGAGACTTAACCATCCACAAGAAACTTATGGAGGTCATAAGCACAGCTATCCTAGGTGACAAGGAGCTAACAGGGTAGTATGGGAATAAATAAAAATTCCTCCTCTAAATGCTAGTGTGGTAAAGATATGGGAAGCCATAATCTTGATGTAAAACATCCCATCACATTAGAAAATGGGGAATAAGCCACCCTCGACCCATAGAAGTCATGAATTCTGCTCATATCACCACTTTCATGGACATACGACAAATGATTGCAGAAATATAAAGAGAATTATCCTTAGAATGATAGACCAAGGCAAGCTGAACCATTTTATGTTAAGGAAACCACAACCTTTACCATTACCACCACCACCAAAAGACCGTAGAGCAAACGCAGCAAAAGGAAGAGACATGTTTGTAATTGAAGTTTGAGCGAAAGGAAAGAACCTATTCTCTCATTCTATTGTACATTCGTACAAAACAATCGAGGATTTTCATGATAACGTTCTGAGCATAGTTTTCGCAAGGGATGTTGATGATAGAGAAATTATGACATTGCGAAGGTCTCGCCACTAAAAAAATGGCAGAAAAAACCTATTTCCTTTACATCAGAAGAGATTCCTAAAGGTGGATAAATGCATGATAATCCTTTAGTGGTAAAGATAGAGATCAACCCGAAACATAGTGATGATGAAGATGATAAAGCTGAGAATTCGTGGGCGATCAACAGAATATTGATTGATACTAGAAGTTCTGTAGATATTTTATTCTACCATGCTTACAAGACTATGGGAGGAAAGGATGAGGACTTGATACCTTCGACTTACAATATCTACGGCTTTAATGGAGCTGCGAACAAACCTAAAGGAGAGATTGCTATGCGAATTCCTTTGAAGGGATTATCTTCTAAAATGTTGTTATGTGCTGTTGACGTAGAGTCGCCATACAATGCGCTAATTAGACGACCTTGGTTTCATGGAATTCTGGGAGTAGCATCAAGCTTCCATCAATGCATAAGGTTTTCTCATCCTAGTGGCGTTGGAATCATAAGAGGAGATTGGGTTGAGGGGCAAAAATGTCATGAAATTGATGTAGAGAAATATGAAAAAATAGAAACTAAGAAGAAAAATTAGAAGCGTAGTGTCAAAGAAAAGAAAATAGGCGAAAGACTGATGGTAGACGAAGTAGAGCAAGGAGGGGAAGGGAGTGTTGAGAAAGAAATGTCTGCTGAAAATGAGAAACGACGAGTATTTCGCAGAGGAGATCTTGTGTTACGTTTACATCCAACTTATCAGAGGAATGGCGAAGATGATTCTGTAAACAGGTGGGAAGGCCCTTACACGGTGACAAATGTTCCCGGGGAAGGAAAATTGATCTAAAGGGCGTGAGAACTGCAGTGTACAATAAGAAATATCTACGAAAGTATGGTGTAAGTGGTAGTGATGGCATAAGGCAGGAAAAGAGAATTCTGCAAAATGAAATGATTAATAGCGTGCGAGAACTCAAAGAGGCACAAGCATAAGGTAGCAAAGGTAATAAATTTAAGATGTGAAATGAGAATGAAATTGACGAAATTGAGAAAAGAAAGGAAGAAAGAAAATTTGTAAAAATAAATTTGAAAAGTATTTTTTATTGACTGAAGAAAGCAAAAATGAGAAACTACAACACATCCTTACAAAAGGAAACAGAATCAATAAAAAATAAAAGAGGCACCTAACTATGGCACACACCCTAGTTCGCGAAATTTTTTCGCAAAAGGAAAATGTAAGACCTAAAGTGCGTCATAGAAGGGGAGAACCTATTGCACAGCTCAGGGTAAGGATACAACACCCCTAGAACCTGGGTCATGGAGATTTGGGGTCAATAAAGCCCATCCAGGAGAGGCGCCTTGGATAAGAACGTCATTTTCGCGGTTAACTTTTTCTCGCTCAAGTTGGGTCTCAAGAAGGGTTTTGTGGAATTTTTCTAAAGCTTGAGCACCTTGACTAGTAATGCGATCTTTATCATCTATAAGATTGTTAATCTTGATTGTTAACCCATTAATTTCATCTTCAGAATCAAGATAGCGACGCTTAAAACCGTTGGCTGATTTCAAGATGGTTCTATGGTCAATTTCTAAAAGGTGGAATTTAGATCTGAGCTCATTCAAGGAAAGAGATTCTGTTTTGTCATTTGTAAAACTGTTTAAAGAAATTTTAAGGCACTCGATAAGGGTATCATCATCCATAGAGTGAGGAAAGGAGCGAAGAAGTGTATCTTCATCAGAAAGACCATAAATGTCTGCAAAAATGGTTAATCAAATAAGGGAAAGCAATGGGAAAAAGGAGTAGAGGGAGAGAAGAAATGTTACTTACCGTAAAGTTGGTCATTCTCCTTCTGAAGACTAGATATTTTGTTCTGCTGAGAAGAAGCGTTGAGTTCCAACTTTTTGTTCTTCTTGCGAAGATCACCAGCTTCAACTTCTAATTCCTCGCTCTTCTTGCGAAATTCCTCTGCATTTTCATTACTAGAATTGAGTTGATTATTAAGTTGGGAATTCTTCTTCTCAAAGCTTTCACATCTCTTTACTAGATCAGAAGTAACTGCATAGGATGCTTTTCCATCCTGCGAAAAAATATAAAAATTGTCAAAACAAATTATAATTTCGGATTGAAATTAAAAAAAAGAAGAGATATGAAGATTTACCAAAATGTTGAGCGAATTTAGTAAACTTGGCATCACCAATCTAGAAACCCCGCGAAGGGATTCATCATCATCTAAAATGGAGGAGTCACAAATATTCGCAATAGCTCTGCAGGTTCTGGCTAAAGGAACATTGTCCACACCTTGTAGAGAATCATAAAATACGCTAGATAACTGCACCATGGAAGATTCAGGTGAAGATCCCTCCCTTGCGAGAGAAGTCTCATCATTATCATCAGTGTTTTCACTAGAATTCGAAGGAGAGGGAGAGCGAACTCTTCCCCTCTTGGAGGGATTCTTAGAATAAGGTGAGGAAGCTGATTTCTCCTTGCGAAGAATACCCTTACTCTTGCCTTTAGTCTTTGCAATCTTGCTAGGATCATCAGTTTCTTATTCTTCAACAATTCTAACATCAACCTTCGCAAACGAATGAAGATAAGAAACAGAGACACCAATAATGTTAAAAATAATAAAAAAGAGTATTTCTTACTTCATCCGTGATCGAACGCAGTGCAGTTAAGACGCTTTGCTTCCCAATTTTGTTGTAGCTCTTTCTCAATTTTGCAATCTAAAAATTTCGCAAGAATTAGAAAAGAATGGAGTAGAGATATTGGTAGGCTCGGAAAGATACCTACTTCTATGTATAAACTGCAAGTGCACAATGTCGACAAGCAACACAGGGCAAGCACAGGTCAAACCACAGAGACTTGGAGAGTGTAGAAGTTGATTCTAAATCCGGATTCAGAGAGTAACCAAAAGGGGTTTGATTTTGTCGATACGACGATATGATTTTCAAGTGACTGAAATAATAAAAGTAAAAGATGCAAATAACAAGATATGTAAACAATGATAATATGGATACTAGGGTATTCAAATCCACCAATAACCTATGATATGCATTCAACTTGTAATATTATTCTTGTCCTTATAGTAGATTCAAGTCTACCGTATAACTAAGGTGTTTCTCCAATGGATAATTTAATCACAACTAAAGTATTTCTCCAAAGCATTAATTGTCTAATTAAGCACAACTAATCTAAAGATCAATATTTGGTTAAGCATGAGTTGTAGCATAATCAACATAGAGATATTCTAACTACAATGGATACATGGCATACATTGTGAGAGCAAGATGTTGAAAAACTTGGATTAAATTATATCTTTAAACAATTCTAAACTTTCAATAACAAGATACAAGATATGAATACATACCAATGAGATTAGGGCTTCATCTAAACCCTAGTAAATGAAATTAGAACATGAAGAACATTACAACAAAATTGAAATTTGATAAACTAACATGAACAAGCTATTCTTGGATGGATTTTCAACACAACAACCCTCTCTATTTATACACAAAATTACCTCAAGCACTTGGATTCGAAATTTGGAAAGCATCAACAAAACATGTTTTCTTAATTGATGGATTGAATGGAATATATTTGGTTGTGGGAAACAAATTGGGAGTGATTGAGTGAGAGAATGGGGATGTTTTCTTTAATTGATGGATGAAATGGAATACAATGGGGGTGAGGTGGATGTTTTGGAAAGAATCCAATGGGGGTGAGGTGGAAATGGATTTGGGTCTTGGGTTTTGGATCATGGGTTTTGGATCATGGGTTGTTTAATCCCATGAATTTGTAAACAGGTTGCCACTGATGCGCGAGCGGATTGCAACGCTTCCAACTTTCTTCTCTTTTGTATTCTCAATTCTTCCAAGATTTATTTAGTACTTAAAAACACAAAATTAATTAATACAAATATTTATTCTTGAAAACGGTAAAAATGCAGAATTTGGGATAATATATGACTTTGAAGCGCGAAAGATGAGTTAAGTGCCAATGAAAAGGTGTATGAATATGCAATATTTGGCACTCATCAGATATATGGAGGATTATAAGCTGAGCGAAATTTGGAAGAATACCTTTATCTCTTTTTCGGGCCAATTGAATACATATGGTTGATATGCAGTGAGATTTTTGGGTAAAGCATTAGAACTAGAGATATAAGGCCCCTTCAAAATCAATGGAAAGACGCACCCTTTATCGTCTTTTGAGTGACATGGGGTCTTATTAGTACCAAAATTCTAGTCAATATCTTGCATGAATACTTTGTCACTGGCAACATTCTCTTTCTTCTTCAAGCGAACGCCCCAGCAAGTACTTTCCTTCTTCGTGGTGATTATTTCGTAATTCTCGAAGAAGCTCTCCATAATATACTGCTCGGAGATGATTTCTAGATCAGAGAATTTAGGGAATCTAAGTTCTTATGGATAAATAGATCTCAAACCTGCACTACGATGCGCAAACTCAAGTATAAGGCGAATACAGTCTCCACACAATTGGTAGACGGCTCGCGAAAAGTTCGCATGAGAAAGAATGTTGTAAAATAAAGGGAAATCGGGGTTGTAAAAAGGTATGGGGAGACCAGCGAGAAGCTGAAAAAGTGAGACTATGATTTCTTCACTGTTGCAATGATGATTAGAAAATAATTTTGAAAAAAGAATGGAAAATGCAAAAGATCCTACAAAAGACCCGCTACACAGCTGGTCATCAAAAAAAAATGCAAAAGACTACAAAAGATCCTACAAAAGACCCGCTACACAGCTGGTCATAAAAATGCAAAAGACTACAAAGGATCCTACAAAAGACCCGCTACACAGCTGGTCATAGAAAACACCCTACAAAGACTACAAAAGACCCACTACACAGCTGGTCATCATTTTTTTTTTTTTTTAATTTTTAATAAAGACTAAAAACTCTATATGCAAAACACACCCCCAAACCTAAATCAAACATTGTCCTCAATGTTTCAACAGATGAAAAGAATTTAAACAGAAACATACCATGAGAACTATGTTGAGTAGAGAAAAGGGAAGAGATTACCGGTATGTCAAAAGCAAGATTAGAGCCTCTTTATTCAATGCTAGAATCCAACATTAACTCAGTTGATGTCACATTGGATTAGCACAATATATACAAAATACAACTTAACCGGTTCCTGAAATAAGATTTAACAATATCTACTGGATTATTATATACAAAAATTCACCATACACTATCAATCTAAAGAGTTGAGGATCAACCCAAAAGACAAAGTGCACAAAATTTAACAATCTCACAAAATTATGATATGATAGAAATGCAAGTGAGAAAGTAAAACAAAATGAGATACCCCCAAACCTAGATTTTTCAATAGAAATACTTTTGGGCACGAAATCTAATAATTTAAGGGGTGCAACATGCACAAGATCTAGTTCAAAGTGGATTTTGTCAGGTATGGATGGAGAGACATGAGTAAACTCCAACTGTGGCTCATCAAAGGTATTATATTTAGCTGCAAAATAGTCCAAGAGGACTTGAGAGGCACACAGTTCCAATCCAAACCTTGGACTTGTCCACAAAATGGGTTTGACAACCTCTCGGTTTACCCTAAGACAGTCATGTTGTGACTTAAGCATCGAATCATAACTCTCCAAGTTATTTTTATCTGTGTTACTATATGATTCAGCTTTCCCTAAGTCAAAAACAAGTACAACATCATGCTCATGCTCATAAAACAAATCAATAAGATCCAGTTCACAATCATCCACTACAACTTTAGTTTCATGCATATGAATATCACAAGAAACATCACAGTGTGACTTAGGCATAGAATCAGACACATCAAAGTTATTTTCATGCATAATATCATTGGTGTCTACAGAAGATTCAGCATTTTCTAAGTCAGACACAAGATATGTGTCATGCTCTTTTTCACAGGACAATTCCACAGGCTCAAGATCAGTATCACATGTATATGGAATACTAGAAGAAACATCATTCATTAAGGTCGAGGCAGAGAAGCCTAATGTCTCTGAAACCAAAGGTTCAACAATATTTTCAGCAAAAACATGTTCTTCTAATATAACATCATCATCATCCTCATCATCAAAAATACATGAATGCAATGTCCTATTCAAAATTCTAGTGTCTCTAGTCCAGTCATTTACCTCTAGATTAGGCTCATTTTTAACATTAGCAGTAGGACTAAACACACTATTTTCAGAATGTAATTCATTAGGACTAACATTCATTTCACCATGAAATTCCTCCCTCTCCTCATTTAGTGCATCAAGGATTTGACTCATTTTGAGTTCTAAACTTGCAAACCTTTGGTCAGTTAACGTTTGATATTGCACAAGGTTTCGATTAAATTCTAAAATTTCATTATGTTGTTCAATGAAAGGAGAGTCATCAACAGTAGGAAATTCATAATCAATGCTATATGGTTTATCATGCAATACACTCCTAGCATTATTTTGTTCGATGAGATTTTCCTCCACAGATTGAGAAGTACAAAATTGTTCAACTTCCCACTGTGGTGGATGATACATGAGTGCAGGGTCATTAGGGTCTATAAAATACTGATCGCAACCTTCGAAAGGTTGATTATGGTCCCAATGACTATCATATTTGTAATCTGTTGGAATTTCATATTTTGGATTTTCATGATATTCTCTAGATTGCCTAAAATCATGCAAAATATAGAAATTCTCAGCAGGATGGCCTAAGCCTCCACATAAGGTACAAGCATAGATTTCAGATTGCCTAGACGAATTATATGCGACAGATTCATGCATTTTCATTTCTAAAGCTGCAGTTCCAGCTTCTAACTGGTCCAAAAGTGATGATTGTGAGAGTTGGGCACTGTAAAGATGTTCATTTTCACCCTATGGTGGATGATACATGTGTGAGTAGTTATTAGGGTCCATGTATTGATGCTCAGGACTATGAAAATGTCCATAATAATCCCTATAACTAGTGACATCATGGTCTGTTGGAGTTTCATAATGTGAAGCATGCCCGTAAGCAAGCTCTATGATGGATTTGTTTCCATACCCACCTGCAGACCAGAATCCTGACATGATCTCTAAATAGCACTAGGCTTGTTGCAGAGATTGGGATGTACACACTGAAAACAGACCAATATATTTTTTTTTCATTATTGGTTTTTTTTTAAGCCCGTTCTCTAATTACCTCGGGCATACATTAGAAAAACAAAATAAAAGAAGAAAAATCATAAACGGAAGGGAAGTTCTATGCAATCGCAAACAAGGATGACTCTACCACAGAAAACCTACTGATATCTAGCAAACAAAAAGCATGATGGTTCCACTTAGATTGTTTTCTAAACCAGCTTCTAATCCTTTGAAAGGCAATTCGTTACAATCTGAGCAAACCCCTCTGGAATCAATCCGCGTTTAAGTAAGTTAAATAGAGGCGAGGGAATCTGCTGGAGCTTTGATACCCAAGGCCTCACCGCATTACAAGGAGGCGTAGTCACGCATTCAACACACAGAAACCATCATGAACTTCGAAGAATTCTCAAAAGAGTAACCAATATTTTTCGAACGAGTTTCCTATTAACCTCCAGGAGAGTAACCAATATTTTTCGAACGAGTTTCCTATGTAGCTACAATGATATTGCTACAGTGATATGTGAACAGTTCCAGGAGATGAAAAATGAACAGTTACAGGAGATAGAAACTTGAACTACACCGCAACCGAGTCCCCGGCAACGGTGCCAAAAACTTGGTAGGCTCGGAAAGATACCTACTTCTATGTATAAACTGCAAGTGCACAGTGTCGACAAGCAACACAGGGCAAGCACCGAGTCGAACCATTAGTAGACTTGGAGAGTGTAGAAGTTGATTCTAAATCCCGATTCAGAGAGTAACCAAAAGGGGTTTGATTTTGTCGATACGACGATATGATTTTCAAGTGACTGAAATAATAAAAGTAAAAGATGCAAATAACAAGATATGTAAACAATGATAATATGCATACTAGGGTATTCAAATCCACCAATAACCTATGATATGCATTCAACTTGTAATATTATTCTTGTCCTTATAGTAGATTCAAGTCTACCGTATAACTAAGGTGTTTCTCCAATGGATAATTTAATCACAACTAAAGTATTTCTCCAAAGCATTAATTGTCTAATTAAGCACAACTAATCTAAAGATCAATATTTGGTTAAGCATGAGTTGTAGCATAATCAACATAGAGATATTCTAACTACAATGGATACATGGCATACATTGTGAGAGCAAGATGTTGAAAAACTTGGATTAAATTATATCTTTAAACAATTCTAAACTTTCAAGAACAATATACAAGATATGAATACATACCAATGAGATTAGGGCTTCATCTAAACCCTAGTAAATGAAATTAGAACATGAAGAACATTACAACAAAATTGAAATTTGATAAACTAACATGAACAAGCTATTCTTGGATGGATTTTCAACACAACAACCCTCTCTATTTATACACAAAATTACCTCAAGCACTTGGATTCGAAATTTGGAAAGCATCCACTCAACAAAACATGTTTTCTTAATTGATGGATTGAATGGAATATATTTGGTTGTGGGAAACAAATTGGGAGTGATTGAGTAAGAGAATGGGGATGTTTTCTTTAATTGATGGATGAAATGGAATACAATGGGGGTGAGGTGGATGTTTTGGAAAGAATCCAATGGGGGTGAGGTGGAAATGGATTTGGGTCTTGGGTTTTGGATCATGGGTTGTTTAATCCCATGAATTTATAAACAGGTTGCCACTGATGCGCGAGCGGGTTGCAACGCTTCCAACTTTCTTCTCTTTTGTCTTCTCAATTCTTCCAAGATTTACTTAGTACTTAAAAACACAAAATTAATTAATACAAATATTTATTCTTGAAAACGGTAAAAATGCAGAATTTGGGATAATATATGACTTTGAAGCGCGAAAGATGAGTTAAGTGCCAATGAAAAGGTGTATGAATATGCAATATTTGGCACTCATCAGATATATGGAGTATTATAAGCTGAGCGAAATTTGGAAGAATACCTTTATCTCTTTTTCGGGCCAATTGAATACATATGGTTGATATGCAGCGAGATTTTCGGGTAAAGCATTAGAACTAGAGATATAAGGCCCCTTCAAAATCAATGGAAAGACGCACCCTTTATCGTCTTTTGAGTGACATGGGGTCTTATTAGTACCATAATTCAAGTCAATATCTTGCATGAATACTTTTTCACTGGCAACATTCTCTTTCTTCTTCAAGCGAACGCCCCAACAAGTACTTTCCTTCTTCGTGGTGATTATTTTTGTAATTATCAAGAAGCTCTCCATAATATACTGCTCGGAGATGATTTCTAGATCAGAGAATTTAGGGACTCTAAGTTCTTATGGATAAATAGATCTCAAACCTGCACTACGATGCGCAAACTCAAGTATAAGGCGAATACAGTCTCCACACAATTGGTAGACGGCTCGCGAAAAGTTCGCATGAGAAAGAATGTTGTAAAATAAAGGGAAATCGGGGTTGTAAAAAGGTATGGGGAGACCAGCGAGAAGCTGAAAAAGTGAGACTATGATTTCTTCACTGTTACAATGACGATCAGAAAATAATTTAGAAAAAATAATGGACTTAGAATCCTGATTAGGAATGGTGAATAATTTAAAACCTCTTTCTTTGAAATATTTTTTAATTTCTTCAAAAGAATTTTCATATTTGCGGCCACTTGGAGGCATCTTTGTGTATGGGAATGAATAAGAAGTGGAGCTTAAAATGAGAAGGAACTAAAAAGTACAGTAGCAGAAGCGTAAGTGGCGGAAGAGTGTTGAAGAAAGAATGAAAGGAAAATAAAAAAAAAGAAAAGGAAGATTAAGAAGGATATATATATATAGAGAGAGAGATCTCGAAAAAAAAAACTCATTAATGCGAAGAGTGGACATGAAAGGTTGATAAATGGTGGTTATAAAAGACGTGTCAAGAAGTAGATGGTTGAAGAGACAATTGTAGTTCATTCTGCGTAGATTACGGAATCTTGTCAGTAGAGAAGAGTATGGAAAAATGTACGTGTACGGCATTTTAAAGTAGAGGTTCTCATATCAATCTCTTCTTCGCAGAGAAGACATGAGAAGAGGCAAAATATAGGAGCATAATCTCGCAACAAAAGAATCCCAGCGAAGTTTTAACCAACAAGTGTATGAGAAGATCATCGCAGGATATTCGAAGAGTGACGTAGCAAGTGACATCAACCTAATCACGAGGAAAGTGTGAAGACCTTGCGAGATTGAAGAGCACGTGCGAAGAAAACCCTTGTAAGCTCGCGAGAACGACACAAGCCAGATCCGAAAATAAAGGTTGACTTAGCTGTCATCCACCATGTAATACCCCTATATAAAGAACCAAGTAGGCTTGAGATAGGGGAAAGATATTTTTGGTGATAGTAAGAAAGCAAATAGGAGAGAGAAAGTGTAGAATAACTCTTATTTCCTTGTATTCTTATCATTCTTGTAAAAATTCATAAAAGAAGTTCATAAAAACTTTGTGATTAATCTTAAAATTTGGATAAATCTTTGCGAAATCTCATTAGGGTGTGATTTTGGGGAACCTGCAATTACAGATTGAATCGACTAAACCAATGTCTGCAATAAAAAAAATTGTTCATCAACACAACAACGATATATGTCACTTTCTTGACTAGTTGCAACTAGTTTATTTTCTCAAAATTCGTGTACGGATAGGTTGTAGACGTACATGATCGCTAGCAGGTTTTGTATACGCTGTGGAAGGACGCGGAGAAACGAGAGAGTTAAAGTTGTTTTTGGAAGAAATTCAGGGACATCAGAACGGGCGACTTTCCGAGAAGCTGCCAAGGAATAAATTATCAGAGAAAGTACACTGATTTGGTTTGAGTGGAACCTAACTTGCCCTTCTTGCTTTTCTTTTTCTAGTTATTTGTACCCAAAATAAATTCTAGGCACTAAACACGATGAAATTGATGATTTGATATAATATTAGGGTTAGTAGATGATTGAAAACAAATAAGAAGACAAGGATTTTATGTGGTTCGACGAGTGTTGCCTACATCCATGGTGGAAGAAAGAGATATTTTATTGATTGTGATGATACATGTGTTTTCTCCGGGTAAGATAACCTAAAATTTCATATCCCATTAGGGTTTAGGATACATGTATTTATAGTGTTTATGCAACCCTAAATTATGAGATTAACTTAATATGCAAGCAACTTGGGAAACAAGACTCCTGGAAACTTCTGGAACCTTCCTTCATGGGCTAACGGGCTTTGACTAGCGGGATTCCCGTGTATTTTATACACGGTACAAACATCGCCCCCTCTTAACCTCCAACTTGTTGGGGGTTAAGAAATTCATTTATCCTTCTGCAACGATCTTTGATGATGAAACTCGCCCCCAAGCGTAAGTAGAGACATTACAAAGACGCCCCCAATTGTGATAACCTGTAATAAAATTTGCTCACGTGCTAGGCGAGAGTTTTTGCCATGTGGTGGACTTGTGATGCTCGATAGCTAGTCGAGTCTTGAGAGGAATGTAGTGTGTGTGCTTGCGGCTGGGGCAAGGCTTTTTGCTCGCAACGTAACAAGGCTAGCGCTTGCTGCTCGGGGAGACTGGATGTTGCTTTTGTTGAGTACGAGTCTTTGGACCAATATCGGGCATTGGGCTCATGGTTTAAACGAGACTTTGGACCAACATCGGGCGTTGGGCTCGTGGTCGAGACAAGACTTTGTGCTTGCCAAGGTGCAAGTCTTTATACTCGCCTGCAAGACGAGATTTTATGCTTGCAATAAGAGCAAGACTTATGTGCTCACGTGCAAGGTGAGGCTTCATGTGCTTGCGAAGTGATGCAAGGCTAAATATTGAAGGGTGTAAGCAATCCTTATCTTGACCTCGATCATGTCGCTATCCACGAACCTCGAACTCGATCATGTTGCTATCCATGAACCTCGAACTCGATCATGTTTCTGTCACAAGTGCATATAAAAGTTTCTCGAACACTGGATAGGATTGAAAGATGATTCCAACGCGCCAAAAATCACTCAATTCGGACTTAAAACGAAGAAGTTATTGACGAAACAAGGTTCGAACGAAGTGCGCGTGATGTTGCATACGTGGCAGTGATGACTGGATCAATAGGCTGACGTGGCACTACTGACATGTATGAAGTTGCTGACGTGGCATCCGAACAATGCTGACATGTCGGGTAACTGGATGCTGAGGCGTCGGCTGACTGAATCTTGGATCTTGGGTTGACTGGATCAGATCTGCTGACCTGATGGTGCTGACTGTGCAGGTAGTGCTGATGTGGTGTTGACTAGGCGCTGAATGTACACCGCTTAGTCAGCGTGTGAGAAGTACTGGATCGCTGGTGTACATGAGGCTGGACAGATCTAATGGTTTAGACCCAATTAGATCGCTGGTCTTTTTCTTTCTTTCGTAAGACCCAATTACTAATATACTTCCACGATAAAACTTCATCAAATGGCAAGTCCATTTTTGTTCTTACAACTTTTCCCGTCAAAGTATCAAACCATTTCCTCCCCGCAAACCCTTCTTTAACACTCTTGCAACATAGAGAGTAAAAAGACGGTGTATACAAAACTTTCAACCAGGAATCAGGACTATCTCTTGAAATGGAAAAAGCTTAATTTTAGTCGCTTTTCAATTTCCTCTGCCATCTCAAATATTCTCCAGCCAAGCATAATTTTAAACAGTGACATTATTTGTTATACTAGAAGTAAGAGATAAACTTAAATTTTGAAAGAGCTAAGGGTTCATTGTTGGCCTTTTTACTTAATTTTTAAACGTAAAACATCTCTTTAACGATAATTAATCAGTTCATTATTGGTTTTTTTTCACAGCTGCACGAAATGGTTTGTTAATGACTAGTGATTGAGAATTCTTTACGTGTTTTTGGTTCATTCAAATCTTCACATTCAAAATTTTAATGCCATGAAATAATTCAACTCCATATTTGTTGAAAATGAATGTTAATGGTCCTAGCGGGCCGAAGAGAAAATTGAAGCCTGTAACTGTTGATGGTCCTAGCTAGCACATGTTTTATCTACACAGAGAGAAAGAGGCAGTTTAATGTCACTTTTTCTTGAATATAGTTGTAGCTAGTTTTTGCGATAGTAGCTCGTACATACATGGGATGGGACAGTGACATATTTTATACGCGTTGCATATATACCCGAGTTTCGAAGAGAAACGGCCATTTTCATGGGGCAAAATTAAGTCGTCTTTGGAAGAAAGTTTAGGGACAGTAGGAAAGAAGTCTTTCTGAGAAGTTGCGCAAGGACAAAATTACCAAGGAAAGTGCAATGCATAACCAATTTGAGTGCGGCCTGACTTGCCTTTCCTTTTTGATTGAAGGCTATTATTGGAGCGTCACCTTCCAATAGAGGGGTTTCACTTGGATATTTAGTGACCAAAAATCTGGTTATCGTACTTTTGATTCAATAGCAATTGTCCAAATTACCATTCAATTAAAACTAAAACAAAAACAGAATAAAAACCTAATTCTTTCACACTTTCAACCATTGACTTCTGCTCTTCTTCTTTCTTCTCTTTCTCTTCTTCTTCAAAATAAATTTTGATTTTCATTTCATCGTTTTCGATTAATCGGCGATCCGAAAAATTGAACCTCTTAGGATTGAAATCTCTATGAAAAATGAGGAAGAAACAAACTAATTGCAGTGATGGTAATCAACATCTCAATCAACCCCCTGACCAACAACTTCATCCTCAACAACCACCGATTGAAGCAACTGATTCTTCAAAATTTGGAACTTCTAAAGAACAACCATGGTGTATGGAAGGTATTAATCGACAAACCCATCTTTTCTAACTCGTTTTTGTGCTTAAAATAGGTTAGATTGAATGAAATTGAAATAAAATTAGGGTTTTTATTCTGTTTCTGGTAGTGTTACGGCTAGGTTGGGAACTTATTTCCTAACCATAACTTTAGTTTTTAAGAACTTACGGTTAGGTTTAGTTGATTTGAAACCGTAAATTTGGGTTTGCATGTTGGATTACGGCTAGGTAGACTGAATTTTCCAACCATAATTAGTTACAGTTTGGTTCTATATACGATAAACCTAGCCGTAAATGTTCATGCATCTTTTAAGATGTTTGATTACGTCTAGGAAAATGAAATGTTTTTTCCAACCGTAATTTTCTTATGGCTTGGTTTAGTTTTCTATCCAGACGTAATTTGTCTTACGACTAGGTTCGATTTTGGATAAACCAGCCGTAATTAATCCTGAAACCTTAAATTTTTTTCAGCTAATTGTATAAGTTTTATTTCTTGTAATTTGTAGGAGAGTAAATGTTAAAAACAAGAGAGGAAATGATTTAACGCCAAAAGATACTCCTCCTCCTCGCCATGAAGTTCATTGTGGGGTAAATTATAGAGGTATCCACAAGGATGCTAAGAAGAAGAATGATATGATTGAAGGAAGTATCTCAAGATGTCATGAACCACCTCAAGAGGAAGATAATGTTTTCCAAGACCTAAAAATTGAAGCGGATCAATTTGAACTACCAGTGATATCGGAAGGTACACTTGTGATAAGGGATACACCAAATCAAGTTGTTGAAGGCAAAAGGAGAGAAGTTGAAGGCAAAGGGAAACAAGTTGTTGTTGCTTCACTTGAAGCTACACCTAAACCTTAAGCGAAGGAAAATAAGCCGAAGAAGAAATCTTCACCTAAAGGAAAGCATATTCCTAAAGGCAAAGACATTTTTTTTCCTAAGAAGAAGAATGGTAGACTTTGGGTGAGGCGCCCGATAAATCTGCGGTCTTATTTGGTTATCCATATTCATGGGCTGCTAAGGTTTGCGAAAGCAGGGTAATAATCTCAAACTTTCTCTTATTTTGCATGATTTTGTTCAACTTTTTATATTGTTTATTTGGTATAATTTATAAATTTACCAAATTTGTTGTTTATACATTCTTTGTAGGATCATGAGATTGAGGTAAAGAAAATGAAACATCAGAAGGCTGCTCATTGGCCGTTAGGTGAAGAATATGAAGCTGTTCGTGATATTGTATTGGATTCGGGGTTAGATCGTGGAAATATATACCATCAGCATGAGTTTGATTCTATCATTGCAAGTGCCTTTAGAGAGCGATATTGGCCAGAAACTGATACTTTTCATCTCCCATTCGGCAAGATGACAATAACGCCAGATGATGAGAAACAAATCTTGGACTTAAACATTGAAGGAAAAGTTGTTTCCGAAGGTTTTGACAACAACATGAGTTGGAAAGATCTTTATGCTCTTGTCAAAGACACACTTGGATGGGAGCCAGCTGAGACGGAGAAACAATTTAAGTGGGCTGGTGGAGATAAACCAAATGAACTAAGAGAAGGTCCATCCATACCTGTCAAAAAGATACCGTTGAAGAATCTGAAAGATATGTTTGGAGGAACACATAAAGTTGTAGTAGAACGAAATGAGGTGATAGATGAAAGAAGAGATCGTCATACAGCCAATGCGTACCTATTGCATGCCCTTGGTACTATATTCTTTCCTGATAACTCGTGGAACCGTCCCATCCCTTTCACTTGACGAAAATATTCCAACCATCGGACTCTTTCCTATACTTCTTGATAATTGTTTAACACCGTCTCCACCGCCAAGACTTTTTCTTGTTTTTCCTTGGGAGGGAACTTCACAACCGTTTTCTTTAACTTCCCCATCTTTTGTTCTGCATGCTTTGGAACCTTTTCTTTTATCTCCCCCATCTTTTTTTCTGCATTGTTTGGAACATTTTCCTTTAACGACTTCGTTTTTTTTTTCTAGTTTTATGAAACGAAAGACCGGACCTTTTCCTTTGAAATAAACTTTGCTTTTTGCACTTTCTTCAGAGGGAGGCTCAAGATCTTTTTCTTGTACATTTCGATGACTTGGTTCTCCTTATTTTTCTTGGACATTTCGATAACTTGGTTCTCCTTTTTCCATTTGAACTTTTCTTCGCTTGTTTCTACCTTGAACATCCTCCCCCCATCTCATCCTCCGCTTCATAGGATTTTCGCAACAACTCAATTCCCGAAGGATCTCTTTTCTTTGATTCTTCCAACAATTCCCTTGACGTTTTCCTTACTACACTCCGTTTTCCCTCCCCTTTATCTTCCTCTTAGGTGGTTCCTTCATATTGTTCCTAGTTTGTAGGTATACGAAGTTACTCAAGTTATTCAACCATATTCGCCTTTGCCCCCGTGTTAACGTATCATATTTGGCGGCTAACACTTTTTCGATGTCGGTATCGCCAAATGTTCCTCCGAAATATTGATCCACTATTGTTTCATGCAATGATAATTGTTGCCAAAAGGGATCAACATCTTGTATCAGAATAACTTTGTCATTGTAATTGGCTATGACATGCTGACATGGGAGGACCAAACTTGTCATGTTAGGAAAAACACACTATCTTCCATCAAAGTTACCCAAATCAAATTGTATCACTTCTTTCATGATCAAATCAATTGCATGATGTGACACTTGATGAGTAATACTATGAAGCCAAGGATTGTCTTTCCATTTAGAGTGTCTACTAGATCAGGTTTTTTCAAAATACTCCCTAACTCTATCGAGATCACGGAGGAAATAGGTGTGCATGGCTTGGAATACCGTAACAAATCCACCATCACCACTATGAAGCTTCTTCTTCAACTGGTTGTGAGATGATTCCACCATACTTGTAGCTTGGTTGCCGAAGTGTCTATATTGGTTTGTGAATATGGCTACGAACTTCTCTTTGTACGCATCCAACCAATTGTCCACCAAATATTTCACCATAGTTGGATAACTTCTCAAACTAGCCAATAACATACGAGATCGTTCTTCATAATCTTCCACGGTGAGAGAATATGTCATGGATTCCCAATCCCTTTGGAAACTATCCCTTCTTAGTTCCGCCAACCCATCATCCTTTTTAAATTTCTCTTTGGCTTCCTTTTGTTGATCAACCGGTAGTTTCTTTATTCTCTCCATTTGACTTTTTTTTTAGGAAGAATGGTCTTACATTTAGTCTCAATGCTATTCCATAGGTGGAACTTGCAAAGAAGGTGATGAGCATCCTGGAAAACCATCTCTATTGCATTTAACAACGCTTGTTCCTTGTCGGTGACAATCACCTTTGGAGTATATCCCTCAACGTAGAATAACTTCACTTGTTTTAGTTCCCACACATAACTCTCTTCAAGCTCATTTTCCAAGAAGCAAAATGCGACACTAAACTGAGAGTTGGTGGAACTTTGTCCAACAATGTTCAACACCGGCATCTCATACTTGTTGGTCTTGTACGTGCAATCCATTAAAAGTACTTGATTGGTGCACCGCGCCAATTGTATAAACTCGGGATGAGCCAATATGAGATTCTTTATTTGTTCATCCTCATCTTCATTATGGAAAACCAAGCAATTATACTTCTCCCCCAAGTGCCTTAATTGTTGCATTTGATTCCTATTTTCCCATTGTTGATTTTTCAAATTGTTTTTGGCATTGTAAATGGTTGGAAAAGTAGAAACATTCTTTGGGTTGAGGAGCTTTATATGACCAAGTATATCTAGGGGTTTCATACAATTTTCCGTCATGGAACTTACAATGAGTTTTTCTTCATCATTAAGCTGCGCCGCATAAGGATGGGATAACAAAGTATCCGGTATAGATGGTTATGACGAACGCATACAACTTTCTCCAAATACCAATACCACTCCTCATTTTTCTTGTTGTGCTTGAATTGAAGCTTGAACGGGCATTTAGTATTATTAGTGAAAGTAGTATTCTTCATATTCGTCTTTGGTTCATATACGGTACCCTTTTTCACATGACTTTTACTTTCTACACTACACTCGCAAACCATTTGAAAGTGGCGGTCATTTGTTGATCCATTACAAACTATAACACACATAATTAACTTGCCATGTTCACTTGTCCATTCCTGTGCTTCTTTCTTCGTTTTCCATGTCTACATGGTCCAAAAACTCAAAGTTAGTAAAAAAAAACACAGTGATATGGTCAAATGAATGCACAACATATGTTTCCATTAGTTTCAAAAGAAAAAAAAACACCTACTAAGTCGGTCAAATAGTGATGGGAAGAATCTTCAGTTAGAATTTCGTTCGCATTAGGTTGGGAAGACATTGGGATAGGTGGAAGCACGATCTATCAACCAAAATATCACAACATTAGTCCCAAAGAAGAAGAAAAATTACACTTACGGTTAGGTTCAAAGAGCCACGAACCCAACCGTTTGTTGAATTCCCAGCCGTAAGATATTTATTTCCAACCGTAAGAACAAGACTTATAAAAACATGCACAATTACGGTTAGGAATGAAAAAATCGATCCCAACCATAATCTCAGTTACGGTTAAGAATTCTGAAAAATACCAAATCGTAAAACAGAATTAAATACCCATGCAAAAACTATTTACTGTTGGGTTTAGCTAGACATTTTCCCAACCATAATAAATATTTTGTCATATTCATATCCAGTTACGGTTTGGAGTTCATACAAACTTAACCGTAAATAGGGATTACGGTTGGTTCCGAGACTTAAACCCAACCGTAACAGGAGCAGAAAGTTGAAATATCTGAATTTTTTAATGTATTTTTGCTAATTTTGAGCGAAATTGAGCTCATGGGAGATAGTTTAAAGGCATACCTGTTGATTTTCAACCATTGGTTCTTCACTTTGTCGATTTATTTCTTCAATTGGTTGAGATTCATCATCACTTTGTGTTAAACCCTCTCTACCATCTACCAAATCATCCATCTCTTGGTCTCCAACATGAGGGATGTAAAACTTGTTTTCTCTATCAT
The DNA here is from genome assembly GCA_023529315.1 of Papaver bracteatum. NCBI lineage: Eukaryota > Viridiplantae > Streptophyta > Magnoliopsida > Ranunculales > Papaveraceae > Papaver > Papaver bracteatum. Next base: position 61,887 of record JAJJWX010002815.1, on the reverse strand, counting down.
ACAAAGATTCACCCACCTCGAATTGGTCACTTGTTTCATTCATCTTGGTTGAGTGAATCAAAATATAAGGTTTGAAAGAAATCTCCAATTTTTTTTCTTCTCTCTAGTTTTTCTTCCCACAAAAACTTTATTCCAGAATTCACCAAGTATATAACAAAATTCATTAATTTGATTACTATCTAATTAAATTAAATTAAAATTAACTAAATAAGGGTTGTTTGGTCATTACAAAATTATTTGAGATAAAGAGTTTTTAAAATTACTTATGGGTGACCCGTTTTTGTCCTATTAGGTGACGCCCCTCTAATAGAATGTGTTGCCCCAATAATAGCCTTCTTTTGATTGGATGGGTGGATTAATCCGACCGTTCTCCAGTGTGTCCAACTTTTTTTTTTAGCATTTATATCCCACCAAAAGTGATAGTAACGATGGTACTAAAAGGAGGACCCAATAATGTACCTCAAGGTCCCAAACCAACATGATAATGGAAGCTGATAATTTGAAAATATTTATGCTTTAGATTAATTCAATTTTGATGAATCTATCAAAACAAAACAAAAAATATTAAATAATTGGCTATCAGTGTTTTGAGTCGTTTGCATGAAAGGCCTTAAGAGTTAAGAAGCTTCGGGATATTGTGGGGGCATCCTTTTTTTTTTTTTTTCTTGCCAAAAAAAAGGATTAATCCAAATACGAAGTATATTTTTGGAATGAGTATTGAACAGACCTTTCTTCTTACATTTGAAGTAAGAGGACCTTAAACTATCAATCCTAAATTTGGCCAAATGCCTAGCTTAGAGACACAATAATCAATAATTTCATCAGTATATAAGTTTCCTCGAACATCTCAAGAACTCTAATACGAAGTACATTTTTGGAATGAGTATTGAACATATCTTTCTTCTTAAATTTGAAGTAAGAGGAACTTAAACTATCAACAATGTTTCCATTGATTTTTTTTACTCTTAAGACCTCACTTAAATCATCTCTTATACAATAGCCAGTTTCCTAGTGTTAGATCAATCACGAAAGACCTATTTGTCATATACAATGCATTCTTGGGCATGAAACATGCATTATTTTGCAACCTTCTTCCTTAACATAGGAATTGCTACATAAACTGCCAATAAAAACTACACTAAAACCGTTCCTTCGTATACATGAGTTCTACCATTCTTGTTAAAAAAAAAAATTCCAGATTATTTCGATATAGATACACAATTTAAAAACCTGGCTAGTTTGGGGTCTAGGTATATTATTTGGGGCCTACGACTACAAGATAAAAAAATAATATTTAAAACTAAAATGGATTATCCCTTATCTAGTTATTTTACTAAATGGCTAAACTAATCATGTTAACCTAGAAATCAACTAATCTTAAATCATCACCAAAACACGAAGAATTTCTTTTTATTTTTTAATAAAACTCCACCCAGAATCATTTTACGCTCATGCACTTGTAAAATGAAAGAAAATTGATCGTAAAATTTAAGAGTTTTTTTGTGATTGTTTTCGCTACAATCGGTATACATAAATGCAAAATACCCACGTAAACCGATTGTAAATCTGGATATTTAATTTCTTCAACTGTTTTACTCATAACTTGTTCGTCCGATGTCGAAATGACCTCGTTCTTTTTGCGTTCAATTCGTAATTTCATGCTTTATAATATAAAAATAAAAATTTCAAGATTTATACAAAAATTTAAACATGGTTAATGAATCGGTTGATGGGTGCGTTAGCGTAAACCTATTGTGGTCGATGTTCATCACATCAATCCAAACTCAGTTTATGCAGATGTACCTTATCTACCGATCATGGGTAACATCATCAACAATCGGTTTAAGTTCATGGTTATATAAACCAATTCTTGTTCGGTTTCAAAAAAAAAAAAAAATTTGATGAGAAATTTCAGAGATTCATAGTTAAATCGTTGATGAATCTCTCTTAAAAGGAACGAAATAAAGGGATTCAACTCGATCACTCGAATTTATTTTTCGCCGAAATAGTTTTAAAAACCCAAAAAAATTGAGAATTAAATTGTTGTTTTTGATTAAGTTTTAGTTTTTGATTTTGATGAATTGGGTTTTAGTTTTTTGATTGAAGATTGTTAATAAAATGATTTAGATTTTAGTATTTATTTTAGATAGTTGAAATTATTAAGAATACATAAGAGTAATTTAGTATTTTAATACACTTCAAACACCGCTTATCCTTCTTTGTTAGGTGGGTGAAGAAATCTGTTGGCCCCAAACAAAAACACGCAATTGAGGGATAGTTAAACTAATTAATATCCTTAGTTTAACTATCCTCACTTAGTTTAACTATCCCCAATTGTGCGTTCCCAAATAAGTGGTCTAGGTCCTAACCTAGCCAGGTTTAGAAATAGAAGGAAAACAAAACTACCGCTTCACTTTACGAATGTCAATAAAAAATTTATCTTCAAAATTTATCTTCACTTTACAGTCCATTTACGCCCCACCCTCCAGGTAGTTACTGTTTACGCATGTGACTTCTTTCATACACGTAGAGGTGTAAAATATGCCGGCCCGGCACACGAAGTCGCGTGCTTCACGTGCCATGTGTCGTGCTGTGTTGTGCCAACGATTTAAGCGTCTTTGTCTTAGTCTTGTGCTTTACTAGTCAAAAGCTAGGCACAAGATAAATTACCGAGGCACAAACACCACGAATAAACGTCTTGTCTTGTTTGTGCTAACTACACACGTGCTATAAACAATTTGAAATCACTTAATGTATACATTAAGTCGGACATTATCACAAAAATTTAATTAGACAACATACCATTTGAAATTATTTCAAGTAAAATTAACAAGTTTATTCAATAAAAATAAATAGTCCATCAAATATAAAATTGGATTATTGTCATGTAAATTAATGTTCTAGTTAAATATAGATGACGACATTATAACAATGATATTGAAATATATTTTCCAAATATTAAGATATTATATGTGTTGTTATAAATAAGTCAGTATAAAATGTTAAAAACTAGCTAGAATAGTGACGCTTTTGTGAAATATACAAAAATTGTGATGTATTAGGCCTTGTTATATGGTGTACTTGTACATATTATGACATGCTTTCTTAACGTGTTGTGCTGGGATGTGTCACGTGCTTATCCATGTCGCGTGCTGTGCTGTGCTACTGTGCCAATTATTCAAACCCAGCACGTCCCATTTAACTAACGTGTTGTGCCGTGCTGGGCTAAGTCACGTGCTGGGCTGGGCTGTGCTCAAATTTTAGCGTACTGTGCTGGGCTGTGCTCGTGCTGGCACAGCCCACTTTACACCTCTACATACACGCAATACGCTGTAACCCAGGTAATCCAACTGTACTAACAGGCCTGGCCGATAGCCAGCTGTAGGCCCATTTATAGCACATTAGCCGTCGCACAAATTTTCCAATAAGTTTTGAGCCGTAATCGTATTTTTCTTGCAGTGGCATAAGTGCATAAGTTTCTTTGGTCTAGAAGTGCACTAAAACGCACATGCGCAATCCTCTTTGTGAAGAACCTTTGGCCAAGCAAGCATAAGATTGTGAAGAATTTGATCCGAACAAACAAAAAGAGATTAATATCTAGCAAGCATCCAAGCACTCACATATCAGCATGAGGCGGCATCAATTGCTCTAGCAAGCATCCAAGCACTCACATATCAGCATAAAATTGATCCATTCAAGTGACAAGTAAGGGCGAGTTTGATCACCTGTCATTCATAACTTCTTCAAATTAAATGAAAACTTGCCTCGGGGAAGAAGTAATCCATTGCCATCAACCATCAAACACTGCTACACAAAGTTCACTATCATAAAACAACAACTCCTCTTTTTGTGATCGGTGGGTGGAGATGGTGGCGGGTGAGAGATGAGGATGAAAGTGACGGTGGGAAAAGAATTTAGTTGTTTTGTTGTAGGGTTAATTTTTTTTGGGTGTGAATAAAAAGTCAACAATTAGTATTTAGGATATATTCTGAAATATACGAGTGGTAAATAGGATAAATGAGTGTGGCAATCAAGGTGGGTGGCAAATAGGAAAAATATGAATGTCAAATATATTCTTAATTATGTATGTAAAAGGTTTTTTCACATCTCTTATACAATTAATTATGCATGAAAATGCTTCGAAAAAAGAAAAAGAAAAGAAGAAGAAGCATGAAAATGGTTTTTTTTCTCACCTCCGCCAAAATGGTTTATTAATGACTAGTGCTTGAGAATTTCTTTACGTGTTTTTGGATCATTCAAATCTTTGCATTCTAATTTTAATGCGATGAAATAATTCAACTCCCTATTTCTTCAAAATGAATGTTAATGGTCCTAGCGGACCGATTAGAAAACTTAAGCCAATGACTACATTAAAAGCACATGTTTTATGTACACAAAAAGAAAGAGTGGCAGTGTAATGTCACTTTCTTAAATATAGTTGTATCTAATTTCTGCACAGACTACTGTAACAATAGGTCGTACATACATGGCGCGGTGACATGTTTTATACGCGTTTCATATATATACCTGTGACTAAAAGAGAAACGGCCATTTTCATTGCGAAAAAAATTAAGTCGTCTTTGGAAGAAAGTTTAGGGACAGCAGGAAAGAAGGGCTTCCGAGAAGTTGCGCAAGGAGAAAATTACCAAGGAAAGTGCAATGCATATCCAATTTGAGTGCAACCTAACTTGCCTTTCTTCATTGATGAGATGGATGGATCAATCAGATTGTTTTCTAGTTTATCCAACTTTTTTTTTACACAAACTTGGTTAGAAAGACCAAAATTAACAATTCATGGGTAAAAAAGACATATCGATTTTGATACTGTTTAAATGGACAAAAATTTAAAATAGCCAGGATGTAAACAGTTTTATCCTACCCATTTTTTATTTTTTTTTAAGTTTTAATTTACATCAGGATGCATCCAGTTTCATCCTCGCTATTTTTTAAGTTTAAACCAGGATGAATCCAATTTCATCCTTGCTATTTTTTTTTGTTTTATTTCACCCATAATAATTTTTACTCGTCAATTAAAACCATGTTTTAAAAATATTTGGACAAATGACTCATCTTTCTTATTACATATTTATATCCCACCAAAAGTGATAGTAATGATAATGTGATTGATGTAGTACTAAAAGGAGGATGATGATTGATTGTTTGACTATAGTACTAAAGGAGGCTTTACGAGGTATGAAGCTTCGATCATGGTCACTTGGCTTACCTTGATCGGCTTGATTAGGATAAAACGACCGTTAGAAGATTTTTATTAACCTTGTTGCCTCTCCGTTGACTAGAATTTTAACGCCATTATACATTTAATTTCCACACGGTCTTTGTTGCTGAGAATCAATTAAATCAAGATACCATCTAAATTTGTCTCTCTTTAATAAAGCTCCTTGTGCTTATTAACATGTAGTTTACAAAGAATTTTGTAGAAGCTGCCTCAAGGTCCCAAACAAACATGATAACGATTCTTTGAGCCCATGAATGATTGTTTGAAAATATTTATGTTTTTTTAAGCTCGAGCATATTCATATCTCCACCTTCTTTTTGAATCTACTAAAGAAAAAAATTTAAATAATTGGTTATCAGTGTTTGAATCGTTTCCATGAGAGGCTTTACGAGGTATGAAATTAAATTTCTCTCCTATGATTCGGGATATTGTGGTGGGGCATCCTAGTACTTTTCTTTCTTGCCAAATACTTAGAGGAATAAAAATTCACCAAATACTTACAGGAATAAAAATTCAGATTAGGCATCAGAATTGGAATGGAAAGTGAAAGTTCTTAAAATAGTTATCCTTTTTTTTAGAAAGGGAAATAGTTATCCTTTTAATCAGCATAACCGATTAGATATAGGTTCTAAAGTCAAAACAATAATTAGAATATCGTCTGTCATGTCTTTTAAGTGGGGAGAAAGTTCTTAAAATTAGAAAGGAAATAGTTATCCTTTTAATCAGAAGATTAGATCAGGTTCTAATTAATTGCATAACGCATTATACATTTATTTATTTTTGGAATGTTATATTTGGCTGCAAAATTATGCATCATTTGTTGTGATTTCCATTGTCGGTATGCATTAACTTTTCGAAAATTGTGGTTAAAAGGATGAACACCTCCAAATTTCTCGTGAAAACTTTATATTTGATATTGTTGTTGGTACTCATTGTGTAGATCTCTTTAAAATCTTTATAACGAGATATAATTTGTAAAATTTCAAAACACAGATTTTTAGATATGTAATATTTTTGTTTGTTTATCGATTATACCCTTGAAAAAATAGGTTACATAAGGAGTTATAATAATTCGAATTAAAGAAAGGGTATTTTCAGTTAGTTTTACATAGTAATCTTTTTATCAAGTTGCACATTTGCGTTAAGCTTCATTTTACAAAAAAAAATGTTTATAAAAAGAACCCCCTCCCTTCGGACTCTCCGATTGGTTGGCCCAAAGAATAGTGCACCTTAGCATACTTTCAACCAAGTAGATAATCACTCTTTTCATATATATTTTTTGAATGGGAATCATTCTTTTCACTGTACTCCTCCTGGTGTTCTAAGATTTTTAATTTTTTTCTCAGATGCACATATTTTATTAAAAACCAGACAAAATTGCTAGTTTAGAGACTCAGTAATCCAAAATTTCATTCGTATTTAAATTTCCTCAAACATCTCAAGAACACTGATACGAAGTATAACTTTGGAATGTTAAACAGACCTTTCTTGTTACATTTGAAGTAAGAAGACCTTAAACTATCAACAACGTTTCCGTTCATTTTTTATACTTTTAAAACCTCATTTAAATCATCTCTTATGCTAGAGGTGTAAATTGGGCTGTGCCAGCACGAGCACAGCCCAGCACATCACGCTAAAATTTGAGCACATCCCAGCCCAGCACGACACAACACATTAGTTAAATGAGACGTGCTGGGTTTGACTAATTGGCACAGTAGCACATCACGGCACGCGGCACGTATAAGCACGTGTCCCAGCCCAGCCCATCACATTAAGAAAGCACGTCATAACATGTACAAATACACCATATAACAAGGCATAATACATCATATTTTTTGTATATTTCACAAAAGAGTCACTATTCTAGCTAGTTTTTAACATTTTATGCTGACTTAATATTTGGAAAATATATTTCAATATTGTTGTTATAGCGTCGTCACCTATATTTAACTAGAACATTAATTTACATGACAATAATCCAATTTTATATTTGATGGGCTATTTTTTTTATTGAATAAACCTGTTAATTTTACCTGAAATAATTTCAAATGATATGTTGTCTAATTAAATTCTTGTGATAATGTCCGACTTAATGTATAAATTAAGTGATTTCAGATTATTTATAGCCCGTGTGCCAGCACGGCACAACACGACACGTTTATTCATGTGTTGTGCCCGTGGGCTGTGTTGTGCCTAGCTTTTGACTAGTAAAGCACAACACGGCACAACACGTTTAAATCTTTGGCACAACACAGCACGACACATGGCACGTGAAGCACGCGACTTCGTGTGCCGGGCCGGCACGTTTTACACATCTATCTTATGCAATAGCCAGTTTGTTAGTGTTAGATTGATCACGAAAGACCTATTTGTCATATACAACAAATTCTTGGGCATGAAACATACATTATTTTGCAACTACTACTTTTATTGCTGCTCATTTTGTGGGTCGACTATCTGCACACTCGGCACTTTAATAGTTCAACCTTCTTCCTTAACATAAACCTCAAGGAAAAACTATATTAAAACGGCTCCTAAAAACGGCTCCATCATATGAGGGTAGGTTCGGCGCTTTTTTGGGATTAGCATGAGGCTACCTTTGGGCCCATCATCGGAAAAGATACGAGGGGCAGTTTCTATGGAGTTCGAGGGGACAGTTCGTTAAGAATTATCGTTTGATTATTTAGACATGCGGATACACAATTCAAAAAAAAAAGCGGAGAAAATTATTTAGAAAATAATTTCATATTGGTTGATAATTTTTTTTCCTCGAATATGGTGTACATAAACATGAACCGATGAACGTATCTTGTGACGAAGGCATCAAAGTTGTCAATAATTTGCTCTTTACAAAGATGATAATTTTAGAACCCTATTTTGGGGACCATGATATATTTTGGGGGACCATTGTCTATTTTAGGGTAGGGTGTCCTTATCAAAAGAAAATTCTTAATACCTAAACTACCATTTTGATTATGTTTTGGTTATGATTAGTGAAATCATTAGTGAAATGATTAAGTAAAAAAAAATATTAACCCACCACCGCCGATTACCACCAGCACCACCACCACCTCTGATTACCACCACCACCACCGCGGATTACCACCACCACCAACCACCGATTACCACCACCACCAACCACCACCACCTCTATATATGTAGTTTAATTTAAATCATTAACGAAGATATTCTCACAAACTCATTGCTTGTCATTCGTTTTTGGTTGAAAAAATGAGAAGTATCAAAATGAGTTGAAAATGGAAGTTGCAGAGAGGTTTAATGGAGGTTTTTTTCTCTCCAAAGACAGGTTCGGTTACATCGCAAAAAAAAAGTCTTAGCCGAACTAAGAGTTCGGTTATCACAGATTAATTTTTTCTGAACCGAACTCTGAGTTCGGTTCATTCGCAAAAAATACTTTTAACCGAACTAAGGGCTAATTCCATTTATGCATTTGCAAGTGCAGTTCGGTTGGATCGCAAATATTGTTAAGTTTTTACTTTAACCGAACGTTTGCCTAATTGCATATATGCATATACAAGCTTAGTTCGGTTGATTCGCAAAATATGTTGAAGTTTGCGAACCAACCGAACTTCTAACACTAGGTTACTTTTAACTTTGCAATTAAACTTGGGAACTTGATTGCGTTGAAGTTTACGAACCAACCGAACATAGGTAAATGAGTTCGGTTAACTCGCAAAAATAATTTCAAAACCGAACTCTTCTCTATACAGCCAAATGTTGAGTTCGGTTTAATCGCAAAAAAACAAAATTCTAGAACTTACCGAACTCTGTTGTTTAAAGTTCAGTTACAACGTGGTCTAGTCGATTGAACAAGAACAAAACTCTGTAAACTCAAGTATAGTAGTTGATTTACATTTGATTTTTCATCGGCTAGTTGAACAAACAAAAACTCCATTAAATCTCTGGTTGGTTGCTGTGATTTTGGATTTATTAACCGAACTGCATTTGCAGAAAGTTCGGTTACATGTTCTTCATATAATAAAACCGAACTTTGTTGACATGGTTGAAATTTTTTTGTTACAATTTTGATGTTCAATATATTTTAGGCCGTTCATAGCAACATTCACTAAGTTACAAGCATACTTTGGCACCCAAAGGATGTTTTTTCTCCATATTCACCCATCTCAAAATAATTTTTTTCTCCATCTTCTTCTTCTTCTTCTATCACTTTAGTCACTCAATAATCGGAGGTGGTGGTGGTGGTGGGCGATGGTGGTGGGTGGTGGTGATAATCGGAGGTGGCGGCTAGGTTAGATGCTTTTTTTTTATATTAGATTAAGTTAATTTCAATTATTAGGTTAGGGTTAATTTCAATTAAGGTAAGGGGCAAATTAGTAATCTCGGGATTCTTAGGACAGCCCTTAACAATTTAGGTTAGGGTGCCTTAAAAATCAATGGTCCCAAAAAAAGGGTGGTCCCTATAACGCGGTTCTAATTTTACATTCCCTTTGTGCCCCAGCCTCCGGTTAGTTACTAGTCACTGTTTAGGCATCTTATACGCTGTAGCCCATATAATCCATGTACTAACATGCCTGACCGATAGCCAGCCGAAGGCCTATTTATAGCACATTAGGCGTCCCACAAATTTTGCAGGAATTTTGGAGTGGTTATCCATTTTTTCTGAACGCGCGATTGGGGATACTTATATTAATTGGGGATATAGCAAAAAAAACAAAAACGAAGTTTAAGTTTAAATAGTAAATCAAGTTCACCCCGTATCCATGTATTTTCACTAATTCCTAATCTATCCCTCATTAATCAGATTTAATTGTTAATTGTTAATTAGTTATGTTAATTGATTAGTTTGAAAATGATTTATAGAAATCATTATCATTTTGGAGAGATTAAAGTATGAATGTTGGGTTCAAAAATTTTGGTTGAGAGGAGTGACCATAGTGACCAAAGAGATGTCTATGAGTCTTCACGTTAGCAACAATTATGTCTTTTATGATGAATCTTCTCCAGATGTAACTTTGGATTCATCATGGCTGCACCTGCAAAACATCGTGCCAGCATTGATATAACTGTGAATACCATGCCGGAACAACCTAAAACGACATGGTATTCATAGTTATATCAATGTCGGCGCACCATATTTTCACGTACCAGGGAATATTCAACCAACACAGTGTGCCGGCGTTGTTGTTGGTCGTCCATCCATGCCGGCATTTGTTGGAAATTTTCATAAATGTTTGCCCATTTTGTTTTGAATTATTTCTAATTTTAATCAGTCCACTGCCGGCACAGTTAGTTAATTCTCGGGCATGCCGGTACTGCTAACGGCATAGTATGTTGCTTAAATTTCGTTGCCGGCACATGATGTAAAGTATCCAGAAAATTGAATTTTTTTTCACTTGAGTACCAGCATTGATAGATTTCTATCGAGCATGCCGGCATTTAGTTACGACATTGAATATTAATTACCAAGCATGTCGGCATCAATTCCGACATGGTCTTCATCAATTCCGTCATGGTCCTCATCACTTTCGGCGATGTAAAAATTTATTTCCGACATGGTCTTCATCACTACCGGCATGGTCTTCATCTATACCGGCATGGTTTTCCCCACTTCCGGCATGGTCTTCATTACTTCCGAATGTAAAAAGAAAAAAAATATTTTCAAAGTGAGGAGCCAACAGAGAAGGAGAAGAGAATTTGAAAGGGAGTGGAGAAAATTTAGAATTTGAAAGGGACCGGAGAATATTTAAGTTTCAAAGCCGTAACCCTAAAAGAAATTAATAAGAGGTGAATATGGAAATGAGGGATATGGTTTTGTTTTTTTATTTTTATTTTGAGGGAAAGGTATTTTTGTATTTTTGTTTTCTAGAAACACCCTTAGCAGACACTATTGGTTGGGGAAAGTAATTTATATCTCCCAAATAGTTCAAATATCCCCAATCGCACGTTCTTTTTTCTTGCAGTGGCATAAGCCGTAAATGCATGTAAGTTTCTTTGGTCTAGCTAGAAGTGCACTAAAACGCAGATACACAATCCTCTTTGTAAAGTACCTTTGGCCAAGCGAGCATTAGATTGTGAAGACAATCACGTAAATAACTCCATATGGATCTACCAGAGAAAGTATAGATCTAATTGGAGTGAAACCTTGCTAGCCTTTTTGCTTTTATGAGATGGATTTTCCAGAACTTTCTCTAGTTATAGTCAAGACTAGGTATCAACCCGGCCTACGGCCGGGGCTCAACCTTTTGGTGATCGGCTGACCATTAGGGTAGCGGTCAACACCATTAATTTACAAAGTACTTAATTACCCAAACAACGACCACACATTGTTCAAGTCTCGGCAGGGAAAGTGCCATAACTGAATAATAACTTAGAGACATCTAATTAAGGGCTAAAAATGATTCTACAAACTCTCCCTTGAGAACCAAATTTTTCGTCAGGGCCGGCCCTGAGGCAAGGTCAACGAAGGTTGACTTTGGGGCAGCAGCGACAGGGGTAGCAAAAATTGGATTTTCTCTAGGGGGTTTGTGATAAACAAAACGAAAATGAAGGCTTAAAACGTGAGTACAGAAAGTAAAAAGCATGTATAGGAAGAGAAGTAGGGGGCATATTATGAATAAGGACTTATTTTAAAGGCTTATTGCTAAATATATCATATATTACATATTTTTCTCTCGATTTTTCTATCAAAATCTCGTCTTCTTCCTTCTGCTTCATTATTTCCTTCCCTGCTCCTCTTCGGCTCTTCCACTTGAGGTCTTGATCCATTGTTGCGATACCACCGTCTCCACGGTAAGTAGAATCAAAAACCAAATTCAATCATGAAGCATAAGATAGATTGACATTTATATATTATAATTGATTTTGCATCTAATCTTTGGTTTTCAGTTAGTATAACTTAAGTGTATTTTTAGGGAAAAAAGTTTTAAACCCCCAATTCAATCCTAAGAATAGGTTATCATGTATGTTCTATGATTGATTTTAAATGTTATCTTATGATTGATTTTGAAATCTATGAGTGAGGATGAATTAATGAGAGCATGTGTTGCACTTGAAGGTTATTTGAAGCATGGCACATCTAGTGATATTGATGGCAGGGAATTATGTATGGAACTAATCGTCATGCGAATTATACTACCTAGTTGGTGTAGTAAGCCAATCGATGTCTTACAATTTTTACTAAGAATGGATGGTTGTTACCCTAATGCATGGATTGCTTATAGGATATTGCTTACAATTCCAGTCACAGTCGCCTCCGCGAAAAGAAGTTTTTCTAATCTAAGGTTGATTTTCTCGTATCTTCGATCAACTATGTCGCAGGAAAGACTAGTAGGATTATCTATGTTAGCAATTGAAAATGACATGGCTATGCAAGTTGATTTTAAAATTGTACTTTCTGATTTCGCATCCAGGAATGTAAGAAGGGTCATTTTCGAATAGATGGTAATCTGTGTTATTATTCGAATCGAATGAACTTTTATTATTATTGTTTTTTGAATATATGTTCTGTTGAGATATTTGACAATCTTGTGGAAACATTTGGGAATTTAATAAATGTATTTACAGGATTAAATATGATAGAGAATGAGGTTAACATAGTTTGTACACCACCTTATGCTCCTGACTGTAGTTTGCCGTATGTAAGGGGGCGGGGGGAAACATTTTTTGGGTATTCTTTGGGGAAACAAAATGCCAGGGCCGGACCTGTTTTTCGTATATTAGGAAAGTTAAATTTTCACTCCCATTACCACAACAAAAAAGTCCAATACACCACCCCTCTTTCATGTCCTGCCATATCAAATGGAACCAAATAAATTAACCTAAGTTTATGGATGAAAAAATTAGTCATTTACCTACTCACTCGTTAACACAATGCATTATACCAATGAAACAATAAGCACAAACCACAAACATACATGGTTTTAGAACCCGAAGAACTCAACTGCAGTACATCTTAAAAAACAAATGAGACAAATAGAGACACCGGTGAACTCAAAATGGTTGCCACAAAGCAAGTTTACTGGTAGCGTTTCATATGAATTATAGTTATATCATATATTCCTAAAAACATGTAAAATAGTCTACCAGTGAGTTGGTGCTAGTAACCAATATATATATTCTCAAATTGTAGCGTTTTAAAATCAGTTTTAAAATCATGAATCAAATGAAGTCCGAGATATAACGAACTTACTACTTACATTTATAGCAATGGAGACTGAGGTTGGCGATTAAACATGACTTATGTGGAAAACATAAAATTTATGATCAACTATTCAACACTGATTTGAAATTCATTGAACATGCAACCTTTTGGGGATGATGCCAGGCTCGCTACCGATGCATCACAGACTCGTATATATGAACAATGAATCTGTACTCTTTAATTATCCCTATGTAAACGCATAATTCTTTGGTAATCATCAACATAAAAACGGAATTAACCTAAGTTTAAGGATGAAAAAATTAGTCATTTACCTACTCACTCGTTAACAGAATTCATTATACCAATGAAAGAATAAGCACAAACCACAAATAGACATGGTTTTAGAACCCGAAGCACTCAACTGCAGTACATCTTAAAAAACAAATGAGAAAAATAGAGACACCGGTGAACACAAAATGGTTGCCACAAAGCAAGTTTACTGGTAGCGTTTCATATGAATTATAGTTATATCATATATTCCTAGAAACATGTTAAATAGTCTACCAGTGAGTTGGTGCTAGTAACCAATATATATATTCTCAAATTGTAGCGTTTTAAAATCAGTTTTAAAATCATGAACCAAATGAAGTCCGAGATATCAAGTACGAACTTACTACCTACATTTATAGTAATGGAGACTGAGGTTGGCGAGGCAACGGGACTTATGTGGAAAACATAAAATTTATGATCAAATATTCAACACTGATTTGAAATTCATTGAACATGCAACCTTGTGGGGATGATGCCAGGCTCGCTACCGATGCATCACAGACTCGTATCTATGAACACTGAATATGTACTCTTTAATTATCCTATGTAAACGCATAATTCTTTGGTAATCATCAACATAAAAACGGAATGTTTTGTGGCCTTAGTAAATGACCACAGTTCCTTCGAACACAAAAAAAAGAATGTAAGGTATTTTCTATTACCCAATTCTCCTTTAATGTGTTTTTTTCTTCTTCTTGAAGCGTAGACATCCTTTAATAATAAACGCGTAAGGAGATAATTTGCCTATAATTCTTCTAGTCTTTTTCTATCCTTGTCCGTTTTAATTGTTGCTACTTGCTATTTATTCATCGTTTCCGCGTGTACATATTATATACGTCCCATTCTATGTATGTCATCTAGTGTTATGTCTACATAAACAATTTCCATCGTCTTCCTTCTCTAATACATAAGTGTTTAGCGAAGAATAATAAGTTCAGCACGTTATAACTTGATAGAGAATATTCACCATGTAAAAAACATGGTGTGATTATTTTGTCCCAGAAAAGTACTGGTTAAGCTTCTAGTATATGTGTACACCAGAAACAGCTTGTTTCCATCATGTACCCCTAAATCGATATATCTACAAACATGCGCATGCAAATCTCCAGCATGTTTAAGGAATCCTGATTGTTTAAACTATTAACCCTAGATTAATGAAATAAAAATAAGAAAAGGAAGGATATGTTGATCCTATTTATCGCATGGACTCAAGTTGAAATCGATGATTGCACATGTAGGTAGGAGGGAAGTGAATTAAACAGGAGTTCTTGGATATTAGGAGTCTGTTTTGAATGAATTATGTATCAATGTTTAAATCCGTAATAAAGTGTCTTAAGAATTGTTTGGTTAGCAATGACGGTGGTAGGGGTCTAGGCAGCTTTATTTTTCATAGGTTGGGTGTATTTATTCAGAAAGGGGTTGGTGCTCAGCTTGTTGCTCGACTTCCAACCAAAGGTGCTGTAATCTGATTTTAAAAATTAAATTGTTTAAAATGAAGTGGATTAGGAAATTTATTTAAATTAAGAATATCGACAATAAAAATCGGGAAATATTGGTCGGGCCACCGTATAATCTTTAACGTCCAAAATAATAAGATACCTAAAATCAATGGCCACCTTTGACTCAAAGTCAAACCACCAACAATCAATCAAGGCCATAGGATGACCGGAATCAAGGGTCCCAATTGACCCATAGACAGACACCCTTCTTCTTTATAATATAGATTTAGTTTGACTTTCGTATGAGGTAAATAGAGAAAAACATAATTCAAAAGTAAAAGTACTTTAAAATTAAGATGAGAGTGGTAATTGGGAAAAATGTGGGTGGCAAATAAGTAAATTTTTTTTAAAATATTCTACTAGCATTAATTTAGGAAAACATAAATAAGCAGTTAAAAAGGGTAATTTGGTAGAATAAAATATAATCTTAAATTAGTTAGAAACTGTCAAAATTTAGGGAACAAATGTCAACTTTTTATTGGTCCCCATAGCTAGAGGTGTAAATTGGGCTGTGCCAGCACGAGCACAGCCCAGCACAGCACGCTAAAATTTGAGCACAGCCCAGCACGGCACATCATGTTAGTTAAATGGGACGTGCTGGGTTTGACTAATTGGAACAGTAGCACAACACGCGGCACGGATAAGCACGTGGCCCAGCCCAGCATGTTAAGAAAGCACATCATAACTTGTATAAATACACCATATAACACGGCATAATACATCATATTTTTTGTATATTTCACAAAAGAGTCACTATTCTAGCTAGTTTTTAACATTTTATGCTTGCTTATTTATAACAACACATATATATATATATATATAAAAAAACTAGCTAGTTTTTAAAAAAATGTGACTCTTTTGTGGGCTATTTCTTTTTATTGAATAAACTTGTTAATTTTACTTGAAATAATTTCAAATGATATGTTGTCTAATTAAATTCTTGTGATAATGTCTGACTTAATGTATACATTAAGTGATTTCAAATTGTTTATAGCATGTGTGCCAGCACGGCCCAGCGCGGCACGTTTATTTGTGTGTTGTGCCCGTGGGATGTGATGTGCCTAGCTTTTGACTAGTAAAGCACATCACGTTTAAATCGTTGGCACAGCACAACACGGCACATGGCACGCGACTTCGTGTGTCGGGATGTGCCGGACCGGCACGTTTTACACCTCTACCCACGGCCCTTTAAATTTTGCCCCATCAAAAATTTATCTTCACATCCTTTTACTGTAGAATTGCAACATAGAGATAGTGTGGATCCGAGATAGTGTATACCATCGTATCAAAAAGAAAAACAAAGAATGATAAGCGTGTGCCAAAAATTCGAAAACAAATTATTTCACTCGTTTATTCAATTTCCTAGCATCTCAAGAATTCTCTACCCAAGTATGATTATGAACAATAACAAGTTTAAGCTGACATTTTTGTTATATAGTTGAGGTACAAGGTAACCTTTAAACTATCAAAGACTCCATTGTTCGCCTAAATCCTTAATTTCTCAACTCCTTTTATAATTAGAGGCTGATCATATAAAACATCTCTTGTGGGATAGCCAAGACATTTCATTGGCTATAGTTTTAGCTAGTTTGTCAACCTTACAGCCTTAATTATGCATGAAAAAGTGGGAAATGGTTTATGAATTACCAGTGCTTGAGAACTCTTTACGTGTTTTTGGTTCATTCGAATCTTCACATTCAAAATTTAAATTCTACTCCGTATGATATAATCCAACTCCGAGTTTGCCGAGCGTACCGAAAAGAAAACTTAAGCCGATGATTGCATTAAAATCACATGTTTTATGTACACAAAGAGAAAGAGCCGCAGTTTAATTTCGTTTTCTTGGCGGCTATAGTTGTAGCTAGTTATGGTACAACTTCAGGTAACGATAGGTAGTACAATCATGGCACGATTACATTTTTTATACGCATTGCATATAGACTTGAGATTCACAGAGAAAAGGCCATGAAAATGACCCTGAATCAAGTCGTCTTTGGAGGAAAGTTTAGGGGGGGCAGGAAGGAAGGCCTTCTGAGAAGTTGCGCAATGAGAAAATTACCAAGGAAATACACTAGCTGCTGATCCAATTGAAGTGATACCTAACTTTCCTTTTCATTTTGCCTTTGTGAGATGGATTAACAGGACAGTTTTCGTGAGATGGATTAACAGGACAGTTTTCTAGTGTATCCTAACAAAAGTGACTGTATTGATGATTGATATACTACAAGTACTAGAAGGAGGAGCCGATGTGACTCAAGGTCCCAAACCAACATGATAACGGAGGCTAATTATTTTTAAGGATTTATGCCTTAGATTAATTCAATTTTCATGAATCTATCTAAAGAAAACAAAATAACGACCCGTTTCCATGTGAGGTTTTAAGAGGTATGAAGCTTCGTGATATTATGTCGGCCGGGCATCCTATAATTTATTTATTTCCTGCCAAATATTTAGGAAGAAAAAAATTCAAATTAAGCAAAAGAATTGGGGTATATTTTTCAAATTAAGGTTACGACAAGCCAAACCCTAATTTCCACGTGTGCCAATGGCAAATCATGCCAGCCACACCGACTGCGCCAAAGCATGCTAACCATGCTAACCGCATCTTTGTGCCAATGGCAAATCATGTCAGCCACACCGACCGTGCCAAAGCATGCCAACCATGCTGTCCTTACCTCTGTGCCAATGGAAAATCATGCCATCCACACAAACCGCGCTGAGGCATGCCAACCATGCTAGCCACACCTCTGTGCCAATGGCAAATCATGCCAGCCTAACCAACCGAGCCAAGGCATGCCAACCATGCTAGCCGCACTTCTGTGCCAATGGAAAATCATGTCAGCCACACCAACCGCGCCAAGGCATGCCAACCATGCTAGCCTCACCTCTGTGCCAATGTCAAATCATGCCAGCCACACCAACCGCGCCAAGGCATGCCAACCATGCTAGCCGCACCTCTGTGCCAATGGAAAATCATGCCAGCCACACCAACCGCGCATAGGCATCCGAACCATGCTAGCCGCACCTCTGTGCCAATGAAAAATCATGCCAGCCACACCAACCGCCCATGCTAAATATAACTCACCATGGCATCCCATGCCGCGCCACCATGCTGGCCTTCCCCCTCGCGGCTACTAAAGTGAAGGCGTGCAAAAATCAACGGTTTCCCTTCAATCCCAGGAGCAAATCCTAGTCGCCTAAGGTCTCCTCACGACTTTGGTTCAAAACCCGAGCTTGGTCACGAACCACGCCAAGCTAGCCGCGCCATGCCAAACACATCTCGCCATGGCCCCTCATGCTGCGCCACCATGCTGGCCTTCCCCTCGCGGCTACTAAAGTGAAGGTGTGCAACAATCAACGGTTTCCCTTCAACCCCAGGAGCAAATCCTGGCCGCCTAAGGTCTCCTCACGACTTTAGATCAAAACCCTAGCTTGGTCACGCACCTAGACCAAGCTAGCCACGCCATACGCTCATGGAAAACCCTTGGTCCCACACGCCAAGTTGAACCAAACCTATCTAAGATAGTTGCGCCATGAAAAACGCACTCTGCCTTGGCCCTAGCTATGCTAGTCATGTCATGCCAATCCAATCGCTCTTGCCTTGGCCCTGGCCACACCATACGCCCATGGAAAACCCTTGGCCCCATATGCCAAGCCAAATCAAACCTAGCTAATTTAGTCGCGCCATGCCAAACGCACTCTGCCTTGGCCCTAGCTATGCTAGTCACGTCATTCCAAGACAAGCGTCCTTGCCTTAGCCCTGGCCACGCCATACGGCCATGGAAAACACTTGGCCCCACAGGCCAAGCCAAAATCGCACCTAGCCGCACCACCATGCTGTCCCTCACTACGCAGCTACCAAAACAAAGGCGTGCAACGATCAACGATTGCCCATTCTCTCAAGATTCAAAATCTTGACCGTCGAAGGTCACCAGGCTAACAAGTTCCACGAGAGCGACTTGCCAATCCACAACAACATATTTTCCAAAAATATTCGAGACATCAACACAAACTGGGGGATTCTTTTTGGGTATTGGTTTGGCGGTTTACAGCGTGCGGCGTACACTACACCCTTCATAAGGAAGTGTCAAAAGGGTGAGGCGACTAGTAAATATGGGAAGTTATGTTAGGAACGTTCATGGGACATAAATCCATGCATTAACAACTTTATGGGACATCAATTCCATAACGTTTCATGAAAACCAGTTTCATGCGTTAACCACTTTATGGAACATCAAGTCCATGCATACGGTTACCACCTCCTCCCATTTACTCCCCCACTCCTTAATGAGACCAGGGTACGTTTCTACTCTGACTTGTATAAATAGGTCTTACCTATTTCCATTTGAACAACAAATTCATTCGGACAAGAAAACACTCAGAAATACTTACTTGCTAGCTCTCCTCGTGATCTCTCTTACTTTTCTGATTACAAGTCGTAGTAACCCAACTACTCTTCCAGAATCAACTATTCTGGTCTCACCACTTCCTTTTCTTCCCTCCCCAAAACCAACTCATTCTACTCCACTTTGTGACCGAAGCAAGTCTGGAATGGCCATTTCTTGGTTTAGGCCGGACTTGTACAGATTGATCTCTCGGATCTAAGTACTCCCTTTCCGTACATTGTTTAGGGTTTAAACTATTTCTCACCTTCACACCTGCAATTAACGATATCGGTAGAAACTATTTTCACCTATAAACAATTGGCGACCACAGCGGTAGGATTGATCTATCGGTTACAATGTCAGTTTTAGACTGTCGATATTGTTCTTCGACCTAGACGTCAAGATGGTAGGGGAAGGAGACTCACTCCGACTCAGTTACTCACCAAATCGATTATCAGTCATGAAATGACAAGGGATGACTTGGTACTTCCCAGAGGATATAAGCAGACGATCCTCCCAAGGATCAACGACTCGGTTATCAGACATCTCAGTAACGACTGGGGACTTCCTATGGAGTTGTTTCCCATAAAACTCGGTCTTATACCCGGAAGGTTCACTTTTCATCAAGAGACCTAAAAACCAAGTAAGTCTTACCTAGACAAGATACATAGTTTACCCCATGTCATCTAACACACGGTTCTAAGGTTTTTCCTGGGATGTCTGTTCCACTTTCAATTATAACCAAAACAATCAATTTCTAAACAATTCATTCCAAAAAGAATAACCCAAAAACGTCAAGGTAGTATTTGTCTATTAACCCGAGAAAACCAGAAAATCAAAAAACAAAAAACAAAAACCAGGCGTCTCATTTTCCTTTCAAAAAAAAAAAAAACTCCCTAAAGATAAGAGGTCCAAAAGACAAATATATATTCAAGGGAAGTTTTCCAACAGTGGTTTGATCCTCTTGGCTAAGGCCTCACTTGTACTATGGACAACCTCCCTCTTCAATTTCAGCTTCCTGCACAACTTCTTGAATTCCGCTCCCTACTTCTTCATCATGTCTGCGGAAGGATCTCCAACTGCTCCGTCCAAAGACCTTTAAACATTAGAAAGACCTCCAGCGAACCAAGGGACGTTGAATTCGAAGCCCATGCACATGTCACGATGGAATTTCCATCTCGATATTACATCCTCAGAAATTGTATAACCAGTCATGTTGCACATCTCATCAATCGAAGACAAGCCCTCCTCCACACGCTTGACCAACGCACGTCGACTAGTGATATTCTTAGTCGTGGCAATGTGACCATGGCTCTCCCAAATCTTGGTGTATAATGTCGCATGTTTAGATGACACGCTAAATCCACCAATCAACACATGACCCGGGAAAGAGGCCAGATACGGAGTATTAAAGGTGGCACCTGCAACTGAATTAGCAACCAACAAGAGATCCCTAACCACAATTTCACCAGTGAACCCCGGAGTTCCCTCCACTTTCTGGGTCGTGCTAACACCCTCAGGACGATGAATCTCTATGTCTGAGTCGCTAGCTGACACGGTTTCCGCAGTGGGAAGTACGGCTACGTCTTTACCCTGATGGTCTTCCGCTTCAAGATCATCCTCAGGAACGGTTTCCTCCTAAAAAAAATAATCAAAATTTAGTCTTACCGGAAGAAAAAAAAGTGGAGTGAGGGAGGGAGGAAAGAATAAAAACATGGAGGGGACTCACCGATTCAATTTCAGACTGGCTAGACCAAGATTCAACACTGCTATCGGAAGAATTGCTCTCACCATCACTAAACTCAGAACTTTCATCCTTCTCGGATTTTTCATTACTATGGATAGGCTCGACAATTCCACTCTTTGTCTCGAAAAATGGTGCTCTTTGACTGCTCGCAAGTTTGGCAAAGGCGTTCGTACTACTGAGACCCTGGACGGAATTCAAGGACGCATTCTTAGAAAAGGGAAAAAGTATAAACGTTCCAAACTAAAGTCAAGAGGAGAGCCATACGTACCCGCATATTGGATGAACTAAAAGTCGTCAAATCTGTGAAGTCTAGTCGGAAACCTCCTGCACGATTTTTAGACATTCGCTCCTTCACCCGGGGACTGTCTGCTTCTGGACCGACATATTTTCTTTTAATCGAAGAAGTATCCCTCAACAACGGATGCTTTGCTAAAACCTCGACGAAAGGCCTACCACGGGTATTCTTCACCACGGATTTCACACATTCCTGGATGACAAGGAATTCATCCTTTAAAAATATGTTATATTTGGAGGTCATTAATGGATTCCGTTCCGCGAGAAAAGGAAGACTTTTACCAGACACAAGAGCACTAGCATCGAAAATAGTCGACAAAGGAATTTCTTGAAAAACCCTCTGAAGAACAAGTGGGACCCCTTGTTCAAAACCCATATGTCGAGCAGTCCTATCAACATTATAAGAAATCGCTTTGCAAGCTTCGCGGAAAAGAGATGGCACGTGACCAGGCGTGCAGCTAAGCATGAACACCATCTATCCAACGCTCAGGCCATTATCATCAGAAGACAAAGACATGTTCGGAGCAGGAGAAAAAGTACTAACCTGAGTTATGGACGCATGCACTGGAGCCCATGGACGAAAATTAACTGCATACGAGTTTTCAAGAAACCTAATCAGTCTCAGACCAGTTTTTCGGCGCCTGTTCGGCCAACACAGTATTCTGGCGACCCCAAGACTGGGGAAGTATGGCCAACGGTTTCGTGGAATACTTCCCCAAATGCTCCCACAACCATGCCTGGAAAAAAGCGGCATGCACGTACGAATCCACCTTCATATGGCCGTTCGAGACACGCATATCCGAAACCAGCTGATCAAGGTGTGCATACAGAGAACCAAGAAACAAACCTACGATGGGGAGAACGACGCCCTTTGCCAATTTTATGGAAAACTTGATAAGTTCCTGTCTTATCTCTTTCTTGCCCGAGCCGTCGTTAAAAATTTCCCTGGATAACCAAAGAACTAAGAACGCCACGACACGAAGTACGCTATTTTTCTGGTCCGACTCCAACTCATTAGGAAACCACTGAGACACCCACCAGTCATAAAAGCACTTCGTCTCGTTTTCCTTCCGAACGAATCCATTTGAATTCGCAACTAGGGTTGCGCGCATTTCTTCTTCATCTGCAGACATCCTGACATCGAGGTTTCCAATTACAGGGAGATTTAGCAACACAACCACGCTCTCTAAAGAAATAGTCATTTCTCCCCACCTACACACGGCCGTATGGGTGTCTGGACACCATATTGAAATGAAAGCGACCAAGCCTGGAATGTTTTTCCTAATTTGAAGCATTACGGAAGCCGCAACAGTATCAACAATCTGCGCCCTGGTCAAGTTGGTCTTTACAGGCTCCTGGTCCATTATGCATCGCACCCATTTCTCAAAGGAACACAATGGACTCGCAGGGATTTTAAACTCGATAGAAGAGGCATGATACTTTCCTCTGAAGGAAAAAACTTATTACGCCTCCTGGATGAACCGATCGACCCTCTCCTTCACTCTCCGAACCGGTCAGGAGGATCGGCATGTATTGGGGATGGTTTCTCCTAACCGTGGCCAATGTCGTGAAGAACTCGTCATCTATGTTTGGCTTGGAATTACTCACATCCTTCGGTACCACAGAAACTGTTAACATCTTAACAAAAAATTCTCTTACGATGTTTTTTTTCCCACCGCTACGATAACTACAATGGAACAAGAGGAGCAGCAGTTATTACATAAAGCATGTAGAAATTATTTTCAGCAGACACAAGGGAGCCTCCCTAGGCACAAACCAATTGGTTTCAAAGTATTTTGTAAAAAAAAAAAAAAGATGGGGACTGACATACTCTGCATCACCACCACACACATCCCGGAAACTCGCGCCCCATCCAGATAGTTGCGCCCAATAACAAAAAGGGATCATACACACGTCCACGCCAAAACAAAGAGCAAACCCTAAAAAACTAGGTTTTCGTGGGAAGACATGGCAATTACTATCACGTGCCTACCTTACACAGTGAGTAGGGGCGGTCAACATTATTATGGTATTCATGCCTAAGTGTTAGAACAAGCTCGGGCAAAAATACCTAAGATTCACGCCAACATTTCTACAAGGTCATGAAAACGTACGCCTACAACTAGGGTTTACACCAGCATAAAAGAAAAAAAGAAAGAAAAAAACGAGTTAAAGAGAAGTGTTGGGATTTGCACGTCCGCTCTGCTTTACTGCTATCATACGGTTGGGAGGAATAAATAGGCGTGAAACAAAAAGAGAAGCCGGACCTCCTTTTATATATACATGGTACGTGGGAGTTTGAACAAATAAAGAATTTCCTATTTTGAGCCAAGAAGGGAAAATAGGAAACCGGTCCCGCAAAGACCAATTTCCATGCCCAAGACCGCTCATGCCATTGATGCGGCCCTACCACGCCTAGCCATCCGTGCACGCCTCACCTCACCAAGATGCACCTTGCCATGGCCGCACCAGTCCAACTCATCCGCTCCATTGTCGCGGCCCTACCACGCCTAGCCGTCCTTGCACGTTCCACCATGCCATTGTTGCGTCCCTCCCTGCCAATCCGCTGCTCTACTGACGTGACCCTATCATCCACGCGCGTCTGCCTTACCAAGACCACGCCACCTCTTGGCCCCTCGATCCAAGCCGTCAACTTGCGTCACCTTCCAAGACCGTGCCCCCTTTCCTTGGAAATGTAAGACCAGACCAAGATGGTAACTCTTGCCTCACCACTCCACAGTCTTCATTCCTAGTACAACTTACGCAGGGCCGCCAACACGGGAACCCAAAACTCTTTTTACCAATCAAAAAGGATAGTCGAATTCTCCAGACCATCTTTGCAATGATTTACGCCTCGATTCCGTCCTTGTCTGTCACCATCATATGCTTACCTCGCAACGAGGCACCTGTTCCGAGCTAAGCAGGGGACTTAATGTTGATGGTGGTTTTTAGTTTAGGGTTAAAATCATAAAACACTAAAACCTAGCAGATAGTGATGTCACAACATTTAAAGCAACAAGCATTTACTAGGCACATTTAATGAAACCTTTAATGTGTCTCTAAAATAATTACCAGGGTATATTTTTTAAATTAGGGTTACAACAAGACAAACCCTAATTCCCACGTGTGTCAATGGCAAATCATGCCAGCCACACCGACCGCGCCAAAGCATGCCAACCATGCTAGCCGCACCTCTGTGCTAATGGTAAATCATGTCAGCCACACCGACCGCGCCAAAGCATGCCAACCATTCTAGCCGCCCCTCTGTGCTAATGGTAAATCATCTCAGCCACACCGACCACGCCAAAGCATGCCAACCATGCTAGCCGCACCTTTGTGCCAACGTAAAATCATGCCAGCCACACAAACCGCGCCAAGGCATACCAACGATGATAGCCGCACCTCTGTGCCAATGGAAAATCCTTCCATCCACACAAACCGCGCCAAGTCATGCCAACCATGATAACCGCACCTCTGTGCCAATGGAAAATCATGCCAGCCACACCAACTGCGCCAAGGAATTCCAACCATGCTAGCCGCACTTCTGTGCCAATAGAAAATCATGCCATCCACACCAATCGTGCCAAGGCATGCCAACCATGCTAGCCGCACCTCTCTGCCAATGGAAAATCATGCCATCCACACCAACCGCGCCAAGGCATGCCAACCATGCTAGCCGCACCTGTGTGCCAATGGAAAATCATGCCAGCCACACCAACCGCGCCAAGGATTGCCAACCATGCTAGCCGCACCTCTATTCCAATGCAAAATCATGCCAGCCATACCGACCGCCCATGCCAAATATAACTCGCCATGGCCCCTCATGTCGTGCCACCATGACGGCCTTCCCTTCGCGGCTACTAAAGTGATGGCCTTCAACAATCAACGGTTGCCCTTCAATCCCAGGAGAAAATCCTCACCGCCTAAGGTCTCCTCACGACTTTGGCTCAAAACCCTGGCTTGGTCACGCACCTAGCCAATCTAGCCACGCTATGCCAAATACATCTCGCCATGGCCCCTCATGCCGCGCCACCATACTAACGTTACCTTCGCGGCTACTAAAGTGAAGGCATGCAACAATCAACGGTTTCCCTTCAATCTCAGGAGCAAATCCTGGACGCGTAAGGTATCCCCACGACTTTGGCTCAAAACCCTAGCTTGGTCGCGCACCAATCCAAGCTAGCCGTGCCATGCCAAACACATCTCGCCATGGCCCCTCATGTCGCGCCACCATGCTGGCGTTACCCTCGCGGCTACTAAAGTGAAGGCATGCAATAATCAACGGTTTCCCTTCAATAACAGGAGCAAATCCTGGCCGCCTAAGATATCCTCGCAACTTTGGCTCAAAACCATAGCTTGGACACGCACCTAGCCCAAGATATCCATGCCATACTCTCATGGAAAACCCTTGGACCCACAAGCCAAGCCGAACCAAACCTAGCCAAGCTAGTCGCGTCCTTCCAAAAGAACTCTTCCTTGGCCCTAGTTATGCTAGTCACATCATGCCAAGCCAAGAGCTCTTTCCTTGGCCCTGGCCACACCATACGCCCAGGTAAAACCCTTGGCCCCACATGCCAAGCCAAACCAAACCTAGCCAAGCTAGGCGCGCCATGCCAAACGCACTCTGCCTTGGCCCTAGATATGCTAGTCACGACATACCAAGACAAGCGCTCTTGCCTTGGCCCTGGACACGCCATACGCCCATGGAAAACCCTTGGCCCCACATGCCAAGAAAAACCAAACCTAGCCAAGCTAGCCGCGTCAGGCCAAACACACTCTACCTTGGCCCTAGCTATGCTAGTCACGTCATGCGAAGCCAAGCGTCCTTGACTTGGCCCTAGACACACCATACGCCCATGGCAAACCCTTGGTCCCACAGGGAAAGACAAAATCTCACCTAGTCGCGCCACCACACTGTCCCTCACTACGCGACTACCAAAAAAAAAGGCGCGCAACGATCAACGACTTTCCCTCCTCTCAAGATGCAAAATCTTGACCGTCGAAGGTCACCAGGCTAACAAGTTCCACGAGAGCGACTTTCCAAGCCACAACAACATGTTTTCCAAAAACATTCAAGATATCAACACAAACTGGGGGATTCTTTTTAGGTATTGGTTTGGCGGTTTACAGCGTGCGGCGTACACTATGCCCTTTATAAGGAAGTGTCGTAAGGGTGAGGCGGCTAGTAAATATGGGAAGTTATGTGAGGAACGTTCATGGGACATAAAGCCATGCGTTAACAACTTTATGGGACATGAATTCCATAACGTTTCATGAAAACCAGTTTCATGCGTTAACCACTTTATGGAACATCAAGTCCATGGATACGGTTACCACCTCCTTCCATTTACTACCCCACTCCTTAATGAGACCAGGGTATGTTTCTACTCCAACTTGTATAAATAGGTCTTACCTATTTCTATTTGAACAAAAAGTTCATTCGGACAAGAAAAAACTATGAAATACTTACTTGCTATCTCTCCTTGTGAGCTCTCTTACTTTTCTGGTAAAAAGTCGTAGTAACCCAACTACTCTTCAAGAATCAACTATTCTGGTCTCACCACTTTCTTTTCTTCCCTCCCCAAAACCAACCCATTCTCCTCCACTTTGTGACCGAAGCAAGTCTGGAATGGCCATTTCTTGGTTTGGGCCGGACTTGTACAGATTGATCTCTCAGATCTAAAGTACTCCCTTGCAGTAAATTATTTGGGTTTAAACTGTTTCTCACCTTCACACCTTCACACTCCAGTACGTTGTTGTTTGTAGGTGAAAATGGTTTCTGCTGATTTCGGTAATTGTGGGTGTGCTGGTGAGAAACACTTTAAACCTTAAACAATGCACTGCAAGGGAGTACTTTAGATTTGAGAGATCAATCTGTACAAGTCCGGCCTAAACCAAGAAATGGACGTTCCAGACTTCTTCGGTCACAAAGTGGAGGAGAATGGGTTGGTTTTGGGGAGGGAATCAAGAAAAGTGGTGAGACAAGAATAGTTAATTCTGGAAGAGTAGTTGGGTTACTAAGACTTGTGATTAAAAAATTGAGAGAGCTAACAAGGTGAGCTAGCAAGTAAGTATTTCTGAGTGTTGTATCTCCCGTATGAACTTGTCTTTCAATGTAAATAGGTAAGACCTATTTATATAAGTCGGAGTAAAAATGTACCCTGGTCTCATTAAGGAGTGGGGAAGTAAATGGGAGGAGATGGTAACCGTATGCATGGAATTGATGTTCCATAAAGTGGTTAACGCATGAAACTGGTTTTCATGAAACTGCTAACATTATGGAATTGATGTCCCATAAAATTGTTAACGCATGTGCTTTATGACCCATGAAATTTCCGCACATAACTTCCCGTATTTACTAACCGCCTCACCCTTATGACACATCCTTATGACGGTCGTAGTGTATGTCGCACGCTGTAAACCGCCAAACTAATACCCAAAGAGGATCCCCCAGTTTGTCTTGATTTCTCGAATGTTTTTGGAAAACATGTAGCATGTTGTTGTGGCTTGGCAAGTCAAGCTTGGAAAACTTGCAAGCCAGGTGATCTTCCCCAATTTGGTAGCCGCGTAGTGAGGGCCAATGTGGTGGCGTGTCTAGGTTGGCATGTCGTTGGCATGGCATGTTTTGGCGTGGCTAAACTTAGGTTTTCGGGACAAAGGTTACCTTGTGTCATATGGTAACCTTGGATGGATAGGATTTGCTCTTGGGATTGAAGGGTAACCGTTGATTGTTGCACGCCTTCGTTTTGGTGGCCGCGTAGGGAAGGAAAATAGG
Source organism: Papaver bracteatum (assembly GCA_023529315.1). Lineage (NCBI taxonomy): Eukaryota > Viridiplantae > Streptophyta > Magnoliopsida > Ranunculales > Papaveraceae > Papaver > Papaver bracteatum. The sequence continues at coordinate 33,499 of JAJJWX010002815.1, read as the reverse complement.
GTGGCGCGGCTAGGGTGTGGTTAGGCTTGGCATGGGGGGCTAAGGGTTCGCCTTGGGCATGGTTAGCTTTGTCTAGGTGCTATTTTGGCTTGGCATATGGGTCCAAGGGTTTTCCATAGGCGTTTGTCTTGGCATGATGTGACTAGCATGGCTGGTGCCAAAACAAAGTACGTTTGGCATGGCGTGGCTAGCTTGGCTAGGTTTGATTTGGATTGGCATGTGGGGCCAAGTGTTTTCCATAGGCGCATGGCGTGGCTAGCTTAGTCTAGGTGTAGTTTTGGCTTGGCATGTGGGACCAAGGGTTTTCCATAGGTGAGTGGCATGACAAGCTCGGCCTAGGTGCGGTTTTGGCTTGGCATGTGGGGCCAAGGGTTTTCCATAGGCGCATGGCGTGACTTGCTTGGGCTAGGTGAATTTTTGTCTTGGCGTGTGGGGCCAAGGGATTTCCATAGGCGGATGACGTGGCTAGCTTGGTCTAGGTGCGTGACCAAGCTAGGGTTTTGGGGCAAAGGTCATTAGGTAACCTTGGATGGACAGGATTTTCTCCTGGGATTGAAGGGCAACCGTTGTTTGTTGCACGCCTTCGTTTTGATAGCCGTGTAGTAAAGGATTGTCTGGTAGTGCGGCATGGGGCCATGGCGAGGTGCGTTTGGCATGGCGCAGTAGGTGTGGCTGGCATGATTTTCCATTGGCATGAAGGTGCGGCTAGCATGCTTTGGCGTGGTTGATGTGGCTAGCATGATTTGCCATTGGCATAGAGGTACGGCTAGCATGGTTGGCATGCTTTGGTGTGGTCGGTGTGGATGGCATGATTTTCCATTGGCACAGAGATGCGTCTAGCATGGTTGGCATGCTTTAGCGCGGTCGGTGTGGCTGGCATGATTTGCCATTGGCACATAGGTGCGGCTTGCATGGTTGGCATGCTTTGGCGCGGTCGGTGTGGCTGGCATGATTTGCCATTGGCACAGAGGTGAGGCTAGCATGGTTGGCATGCTTTGGCGTGGTCGGTGTGGTTGGCATGATTTGTCATTGGCACAAAGGTGCGGATAGCATGGTTGACACGCCAAGCCAAACTAAACCTTTCCCAAGCTAGTCGCGCCATGCCAAACGTACTCTGCCTTGGCCCTAGATATGCTAGTCACACCATGCCAAGCCAAACGCCCTTGCCTTGGCCATAGTCATGCCATGCACCTATGGAAAACCCTTGGCCCCACATGCCAAGCCAAACCAAACCTAGCCCAAGCTAGCCGCGTCTTGCCAAACACACTCTGCCTTGGCCCTAGCTATGCTAGTCACACCATGCCAAGCCAAACTCCCTTGCCACTCCATGCGCCTATGGAAAACCCTTGGCCACACATGCCAAGCCAAACCCAACCTTTACCAAGCTAGTCGCGCCATGCCAAACGCACTTTGCCTTGGCCTTAGTCATGCTAGTCACATCATGTCAAGCCAAGAACCCTTGCCTTGGCCCTAACCGCACCATATGCCCATGGAAAACCCTTGGCCCCACATGCAAAACCAAAATCTCACCTAGCCAAAGCTAGCCATGCCCAAGGCGAACCCTTGGCCCCACATTCCAAGCCTAACCTAGCTGCACCACCCTGTTGGCCCTTATTACACGACCACCAAAATGAAGGAGTGCAAAAATCAACGGTTGCCATGCATTCCCAGGAGCAAATCCTATCCATCCAAGGTTACCAGATGACACATGGTAACCTTTGGCCCGAAAACCTAAGTTAGGCCATGCCAAACCATGCCATGCCAACGACATGCCAACCTAGCCGCGCCACCCTAGCCGCGCCACCCTGTTGGCCCTCACTATGCGGCCACCAAAACGAAGGCATGCAACAATCAACGGTTAACCTTCAATCCCAGGAGAGAATCCTAGCCATCCAAGGTTACCAGATGACTCATGATAACCTTTGGCCCGAAAACCTAAGTTTGGCCACGCCAAACCATGCCATGCCAACGTCATGCCAACCTAGCCGCGCCACCACGTTGGCCCTCTCTACGTGACTACCAAAACAAAGGCGTGAAACGATCAACGGTTTCCCCTCCTCTTAAGATGAAAAATCTCGACCGTCGAAGGTGACCTAGCTAGCAAGTTTCCCAAGATTGACTTTCCAAGCCATAACAACGTACTACATGTTTTCCAAAAACATTCGAGACATCAACACAAACTAGGGGATTCTCATTAGGGTATTGGTTTGGTTGTCTATAGCGTGAGGCATACACAAATGCCCGTTTCAAGATAGTATAATAAGAATAAGGCGGTTAGTAAATGGAAGAAGCAACGGTGAAATGCTCTTTCACTATGGAACATCAATTTCATCAAATTCCATCAATACCAGGCGTTACCACCTCTTCCCATTTAACTTATCCGTTTTCTTTTCTTATGAGGCCAGAGAACGTTTCTTTTTTAACTTGTATAAATAGGCTTACCTATTTCCACCAGAGACACAAGTTTTTGGTCAAGGGAAAAATACCACACTTAGAAAGGAAACTCTTGTTAGCTTTCTCAAAGCTTTCACCTTCTGATACAAGTCAAGTACTACTTTTCCCGAATTATTTTAGTCTCAACACTCTCTTCGCTTCCCTCCCTAAACCAACCCTTCTCCTCTACTTTGTGACCGAAGCAAGTCTGGAACGGCCATTTCTTGGTTTAGGCCGGACTTGTACAGATTGATCTCTCGAATCTAAAGTACTCCCTTGTAGTACATTTTTTAGGGTTTAAATTATTTCTCACTTTCACACCTGCAATTACCGAAATCAGCAGAAACCATTTTCACCTATAAACAACATGTTTCCATCTTTGTAGTAATTTTTGCTGCGGTGAAGCTCTGGCTAGTATCAACGAATAAGCGACAATAGTTCTTGGTAGGAGATGTAATCAGGAAATACTACATTATCGTGGTAACAAAGTAGGTTGGATGGAATTGTATGGTCTTTCATGAAAGTAAAATAATTGGCTGGATGCATATGCGAGGAAGTTGTCCATGATCACGATCTTTGGAGGGATGGATCAGAGCGCGGCAATGACTACGAAGATTGGCTGGATGCGTAAGCGAGCAAAACTGTCCATGGTCACGAGTTTTGGTGGGATGGACCAAAGGGTGGCCATGACTACGAAGATTGGATGGCTGCGATCATTATCCTTGACATGGGGAGTATGGCGGCACGACCCTTTGACGTAAGGAGTGGTGTTGAAGTAAACGTTGAAGCAGAGCCGCTGCTGTAGAACGTTGAAGTGGAGCCACTTCTAGAGAGAACATTGAAACAACTCCTTGCAACTCTCAGCGCCTTGACGGTTACCATGTTGAAGTCGGAGGCCTCGTCACGTTCTTTAAAACTCGACATCCCTCAAGAGAACAGAGGTTAGGAGTCCCCAATTCCATCTATCGATCTTGCTTTCCAGGATAGGTTGGGGTTTGGGAACATCTTCCCTGGCTGGAAACGCCTTCTTTCCTGATACAGTGCAGTTGACGGATGCAAATATATCTTGACGCTACTCCTTGGAGAATTACAGAGTCTCACATAACTGTTTTATCATAGATTGTACGACTTTGTGGTCGAAGTTCCTATCATGCGGGTCCTGACGGGAGAAGGGTCTCCGTGAGCTCAGGAGGGTTGTTGATTTCCTTTGTAATCTATTTTGGAGAAATCTTTCCTGATCTTTACGTGTGATGAAATTGGATTGTTGATCCTCTTTTACTGGGTGTTTAAAAGCAACGCCAGCCTCTTCATATAAAAACGCACGTCATGTTGAAGTTCCTGTTGTATTTTCGTCAAATCAACAGTGTTAAAAAAAAAGGAGGTCGGCTTCTGCCGGCTCTTCCAGTATCTTGCCCGGATGGTGGAGCAGCGTCTCTGGTGACGGTTGGATCTGTCATGCTTGAAGAAATGTTGGGGTGGCAGAATCGTCTCTGGTTCTGGTGATCGTAAGTGTATCGTGCAGAGATGGCACGGTTTTAATCACAGAATGCTGGAGCCATGACGCTGTTTCGAAGGGTGAGGATGGTGCTGCTTTGGCTAATAGTGGAACAGAGAATATGGTGTTGGAATGGCGCAAGATGTTAGCGCTGGAAGAATGCAATCTATTAGCGCAGGGTGTGGTATTGTGGCTAGCATGCGCGTGTGGAATGTGTGCCTGGAATGCGCGTCTGGTAAGCGCGTCTGACATTGGATTTGGTATGGCGCAGACTGTTGACTGGGCATGACACAGACTGTTGGCTTGGCACAACGCTGGCTTGGCATGACGCTGTCTTGGCATGGCGCAGACTTGGCATGGCGCAGACTTGTTCTTGCGGGCCTAGTTTCCTCTTTCCAGACGTAACTCAAACAAGAAATCCTTTCGTTGTTCAAATTCCAAAAAGTGTTATGCTTATGAATGGGGTTGGATCCACTTTTTACCTTGTATCTTTGTTATCACGTCCTGGAATTAGCGGTAGTGATAAAGTGGGCAAGCATATTCCATCTATGTATTCCAGCGTTTCTCTTTCAATTTGTTTTCTTGTTTTCTTATGTAGGTGCAAACCATATCCATAAGTATGCCTTCCATAAATCTGTAGAAACATTTTTCTTCTGAACTGGTGTAAACCCTAGCCATGGGTATGCCTTTCATAAACTTGTGGAATTACTTCATCATAAGAAATTCTTTGAATGTTACCGTAGTAACGTCTGCTAATAGTGACATGTAATCATTATTGTGCAAAGTAGGCACGTACGGGTAGGTGACTGTTTTTTTTTTTTTTGAAAGGCAAACAAAATGCCTGGTTTATGGATTTTGATTTTCTAGTTTTCTTGGGTTGATAGATAAATGCTACCTTGACGGTTTTGGATTATTTTTTTTTGAATGAAATGTTTATAATTGAATTTCCTTTAGCTATGAATGAAAGTGACGCAGACATCCCAGGAAAACCATGGAACCGTGTGTTGGTAGATGAAATGGGATGAAACATGGCTATAGGTTTTATCAGAACTTGAAAAAGAAAACCACGTATTTTTATCTAGATATGACTTACTCGGTTTCTTAGGTCTTATGATGAGAATAAACTTTCCGGGTGTAGGACCAAGTTTTTTTTTTTTTTTTTGAGAAACATGGTCATGGAAAGTCCCCAGTCTTCCGAGTCGTTGCCCAGTTTTCTGATAACTGCGTCGTTAATCCATGGGCGGATCATTTTGCTTCTAGCCTCTGAGAAGTCCCCAGTCACCCCTTGTCGTGTCATGATTGATAATCGAGCCGTCGAGTAACTGACTAGGAGTGGATCGCCTTCCACTACCATCTTGATGTATGGGTCGAAGAATGAGATCACTGGATGAAAATTGACATTGTAACCAAAAGATCGAACCTCCCGCTTTGGTCGCCAATTGTTTGCAGGTGGAAATGGTTTCTGCTGATTTCGGTAATTCCGGGTGTGCAGGTGAGAAACAATTTAAACCCTAAACAACGTACTGCAAGGGAGTACTTTAGATTCGAGAGATCCATCTGTACAAGTCTGGCCTAAACCAAGAAATGGCCGTTCCATACTTGTTTCGGTCACAAAGTGGAGGAGAATGGGTTGGTTTTGGGGAGGGAAGCAAGGAAAGCGGTGAGACCATAATAGTTGATTCTGGAAGAATAGTTGGGTTACTACGACTTGTTATCAGAAAAGTGAGCGAGCTAACAAGGTGAGATAGCAACTAAGTATTTCTGAGTGTTGTATCTCCCGTTGATGTGAATCAATAATGTTGTAGTAAATAGGTTCGTGAGACTTGTGAAAGCAATGGATTTTAGATTTAATAAAACTTAAAAGTAAAGAAAGCTTAGATCAAAATTCATTTTAAGATAAGAGAGAATAACCAAGACACTGATTCCACTATTACACATGAATAAATTGTGGTAAATAACCCAAAAATATAATTATCTTTTAAGTCCTTTGTTTCTTAATTCACAAATAATCAAGAAAATTCTTAATAATTAATTGTATCCCCTAAGCATACATTATCTTAATACAAAGCATAACCTATCTAATCGAATCACAACTAATGAAGAAAATTATGCAAACAATTAAAAACTCTGCAAAAGCAGTGATTGAGTGAATTATAAATTATAAACTAGAGAAAATAAATAATTACCAATTATTCATGAGTAAATAGCTTCCTCATTGCCTTGGTTGCGAGAGAATTAGACGCTCATCATGTTGGAAACACGCTCAAAATGAATTATTATTGCTCCAAAATGGTTTACAAATGATGAAAAGGTGAGAAATTGATTAAAACTGGGTGTTTGCAACGCTTATAACTGTTGCAAACACTGTTACAAAAGAATGATAACTGATATGCATCACTGATACTGTAAATGTGCGACCCCCATGTGATGGCCGTTGTTACTGTTAATAAACGACGGTCTTCAGAAGTGTAATGTTCTTCGTGTTCTTCTTTCACAGCAGCAGCAGCAGCATAATTCTCTAACTCGATTTCTATTGCTCTGTTCTTCCCCCAAACTCTATGTACTCTTCTCATAACCCTCAGAAGCCTTTATATACTCGACAGGGGCAAAAAATATCGACAATAACTCCTCCTAATTCTCTCATTACTCGGCATTGAGAGAAAATATTCTCGGGATATTTTCTTCCCTGATTTCTTTCTACACGCATCTGCAGCTGTATTTCTTTCCTTCTATACGTTATTCACGCTCCATAATATTGATTAAGTCTTCCAAGAACATGCAGTCCACGTTTAAATTCCTCACAACTCGTGCAAACCCGTGTACGTGTACATGTTGCTATGATTTCTTGTCTCGGTTTTTCCAGCCAAATTCAGTCAAAACCATCGACCATACCATTCCTGTAATGATGAATCAAGTCGAACCATGAAGTTTCAGCCATTGAATCGCCCTAAAACGCCTTCAAAATATAAACCCTAATTCTGCCAGTTTCAAACACATTTTTCCCGCCAAATTCTGCAGTTCAAATGAAGGATATGAGGTTGCCCCTTATCCAGCTGCTTGTGTGCGAATATCCTGTGGGTGCCCCTTAACAGATGGGGTGCCCTGAGGTGCCCCTTAACCAATATGAGGGTGCCTTTATCATTTTTCTCCGGAGGTCCAAAAAGCACTTTTCGAGCAACTTTTTCCACACAAGTGTATTTCTCCAAAAACACCTACACAAACATAAAAACACCAAAATTAGTACAAAAATGGAGACTAACAATAAAGACACTGAGGACAATTCAGACACAAAAATGTGTCTATCAAATACCCCCAAACTTATTATTTGCTAGTCCCGAGAAAATCTAAAAAAAATTAAACCGAGTTAATCTCGGGAGGGTTTACCAGAGGTGTACCCACAAAACCATGACTTCTAATTGGTCACAAGTATCCAAAGAGCTATGAGGACATACATATTCTCAACCTATCTCCAAGTAACTAGAATGCCAGAGAAATTAAAGGTGTCAGCTCTGAAGATGATTGAAGAAAAGGGGAGACACATCCGCAACACTACTAGATAAAGAGATATCCGCTACACAGCTAGATAAACATTGTAAGATGAGTCCGCTGATTTACAGCTGGATAAGATTAGGAGAGAGATAAAAATGAGAGGGACATCTGCTACACAGCTAGACTAATTACGTGTGATGAGTTGAACCAGTGCTGGAAAGGTCTTGTGTCAGATTGAAAGCGGACTAACAAAGCATACAAATGTATCTTTCTTCGACTCTCTCTTAGTGCTCAGTAGACACAACATCTTCTTCGGTCTTCAACTGTTGATGATAAACTTTATCGAACCTCATAAAACCTTGACAATTAACTCTTCTCTTCGATTTCTTGCTTGACTTAAAAATTTCTACTTCCCCATGGCCTTATAGAACAAAAAGAACGTAATGATGATGATTTTTTTATTTTATTTTTTTGTTTTATATTTTTTTATCATTTTTTATCATTTTTTTATCATTTTTTTTTTCTTTCATTTTTTTTTTTTTTTTGAGTAATAACAAGACAAAAATTTACATGGCCAGAAGGAATTTAATACTTGGATCTTCGCAACTTGTAATGTCTTAGTATCATGAACTTCAACAACTTATATCATTTTCTCTTATAACTTCTTGTAACTAAGTCTTCAACTTTGATTTGATTTTTGAATTATTCTTTTCTATTGTTGCTTCTAAACCTTAAACGTCTTCAACTTTCTTCATAGATTTTGATATCGCTCATCTTGTTAATGATGATAAGTTTCTACTGAGAGAGAGTTGTAATCCAGTAACTGAGACTACATTGTGAGGTTGCTTTGTCTCTCTGGCATTTCCTGACCTACTTGCCTTTCCATCATGGATGGTTAGGTCCATCACGGTTACCCTCTAAAAGGAACAAGTTCTCTCCTGAATCTCAAGGATCTCAATGTTTTTTTCTCTAATGTCTCAATAGGTTGTTATCCCTAGCATTCCAATTTCTATCTTTTCGGCGAGAAACACTATGTAAACTTAGCTAATCGGATACCATGTGATGCTAGAAGTTTCAAAAGTGCAACTAAAAAGTTCTTCCCCACCCCCAAACTTAAATCTAACATTGTCCTCAATGTTTCTAATGAAAGAGAAAAACCAAAAGTAAAATAACATGAGGAGAAGTTGGAAAGATAGTACCTGGGTGAAGAGAGAGAAAAACAAAACTAGTGTACAACATGCCTCGATGGTCAATCAAGGGTAAACAGGGTCCTCCAAAGGGACCTCCTCAACATCACCTATAGGAAATGGCTCTAAAAATGTTTTCAATCTCTGACCATTAACCTTCGAAGAACTACTACCATCTGGTGTCTAGATCTCAACAGGTCCATGAGGAAAAACAGTGCGAACAATAAAAGGACCCGTCCACTGAGAACGTAACTTCCCAGGGAAAAGATGCAAGCGGGTATCATAAAGAAGAACTTTTTGACCTGGAGAAAATGACTTCCGTAAAATATTTCTATCATGCACAAGTTTCATTTTGTTTTTATATTCCTTCGCACTATCGTAAGCATCTATACGAATCTCGTCCAACTCATTGAGCTGGAGTTTCCTATAGGCTCCTGCCTTGTCAAGTGAAAAATTCAGCTGCTTAACAGCCCAATAAGCTCTATGTTCTAACTCAACAGGTAAATGACATGCCTTTCCATACACAAGCTGATAAGACGACATTCTAATAGGGGTCTTAAATACAGTACGGTAAGCCCATAAGGCATCAATAATCCTAGACGACCAGTCTTTCCGATTAGGATAAACTGTTTTCTCTAATATACGTTTTATCTCCCTATTGGAAACCTATACCTGACCACTAGTCTGTGGATGATACGGGGTGGATACCTTATGTTTAATACCATATTTCTTCATCAAAAGCTTAAAAGGTCCATTCCAAAAGTGCGACCCTCCATCACTAATTATAGTTCGCGGTGTACCAAAACGTGTAAGTATATTATTTTTCAATAACTCAAGCACAACCCTATGGTCATTGGTTTTACACGCAACTTCCTCAATCCACTTAGAAACATAGTCTACAGTGACAAGGATGTATAGGTTACCAAAATAATTAGGAAATGGACCCATAAAGTCAATACCCCACACATCAAAGACCTCAACAATTAAAATCGGGTTCAAGGGCATCATATTCCTACCGGAAATGGTTCCTATTTTCTAGCAACGTTCACAAGTAACACAGTAACTATGGGAGTCTTTAAACAACAAAGTCCAATAGAATCCACATTGCAATATCTTAGCAGCAGTCTTCCCTCTCCACTAAAGTAACCCCCACAAGCATGATCATAACAAAAGGAAATAATACTGGACTGGTCACTCTCAGGTATACATCTCCTAATAATCAGTTATGGACAATACTTAAATAAATAAGGATCATCCAAAAATAAGTGCTTAACCTCGGCTAAAAACCTAGAAAGATCTTGTTTACCCCAATGTTGGGGCATTCGACCAGTAACAAGATAGTTCACTATATTCGCATACCAAGGTGATTGGGAAACAGAGAACAATTGTTAATCAGGAAAGCTGTCCCTTATGGGAAGAGAATCACTATGGGAATTAACAACTAGCCTAGAAAAGTGGTCTGCTACTACATTTTCTGCACCCTTTTTGTCCTTAATATCGGGAGAAAATTCTTGTAACAATAGGATCCACCTAATCAATCTAGGTTTGGTATCCTTCTTAGACAAAAGGTATTTCAAAGCAGCATTATCAGTATAGATTACGATATTAGAACCTAAGATGTAGGATCTAAACTTGTCTAAGGTAAAAAAAATAGCTAATAGTTACTTCTCCGTAGTGGTATAGTTCAACTGGCATCATTCAGAGTTTTTCTAGCATAGTAAATCACATGAAGTAACTTATTTTCTCACTGACCTAGCATAACACCAATAGAATAATCTGAAGCATCACACATGATCTCAAAGGGTAGGTTCCAGTTGGGTGCCTGGATTGTAGTGAGTAAAGTCTTAAGCTTCTCAAAAGCCTCTAAACAAGCATCATCAATGACAAACTTAACATCTTTTGTAAGTAAATTGCAAAGAGGTCTAGAAATCAAGCTAAAATCCTTAATGAATCGACGATAAAAACCTGCATACCTAAGAATGACCTAATATATTTTACGGTTTTTAGGACCGGTAAAGTTTTAATAAGGTCAACTGTGGTTCTATCTACATCTATACCCTTCGAAGATACGATATGCCCTAGAACGATTCCTGAATGAACCATGAAATGACATTTCTCCCAATTAAGCACTAAATTATTTTCCTTACACCTAGTCAAACCTAATGACAAATGATGCAAGAATTTATCGAAAGACGAACCAAACACTAAAAAATCATCCATAAAGACCTCTAAGAACCGTTCTACCATGTCAGAAAATATGCTCAACATACAACGCCGAAAGGTCGCAGGGGAATTACATAGCCCAAAAGGCATGCATCTATACACAAAGGTACCAAAGGTACAGGTCAAAAGTGGTTTTCTCTTGGTCTTCTGGGGCTATAGGAACCTGATTATAGACGCATAATCCATCTAAAAAGCAAAAATGGCTACGACCAGCTAATATTTCTAGCATTTGGTCGATGAAGGGAAGGGGAAAGTGGTCCTTCCTAGTGACCTTGTTCAATTTTATATAGTCAATACATACATGCCAACTCGTGGTCATTCGGGTTGGGATTAACTCATTGTTATCATTCTGGACTACAGTAATACTAGATTTCTTGGGAACAACCTAAACGGGGCTGACCCACTTACTGTCTGAAATGGGGTAGATAATGCCTGCATCTAACAGCTTCAGAACCTCGGTTCATACTACTTCTTTCATATTAGGGTTCAGTCGACGTTGTATCTCCCTAGAAGGTTTGGTATCTTCCTCTAAATAAATATGATGCATACAAATAGTTGGACTTATACCCTTAATGTCTACTATGGTCCACCCTAAAGCTTCCTTGGTATTCTGAAGGACAGTTACTAGCCTACTTTCCTGATCACTATCCAAGTCGGATGCTATAATCACAGGTAAATTTTCAGATGGGCCTAAAAACACATACTTCAAGGTATCTGGTAATGGTTTTAGGTACAATTTAGGAGGATTTTCCAACGAAGGAACTAGGGTAGACTCTGAAATGGGTAGAGGTTCGAACTTAGGTTTTCATCCATTACTAGTTTCTATCAAATGGGTTGAATCTAACAAAGCATTCACCTCATTAATCACATCATCAAAATCAAAATAAATCCCAAAGTGAGCTAGGCATTTCTCTAATGGATCTTCCATCAAAGTGTTTGGTAATGACTCCTCGACTAATGTTCTTATCATGTTCACCTCTTCTATGCTCAAGTCATCTAGTTCAGAGGGTAGCTTACTAATATGAAAGACGTTCAGCTCAATAGTCATATTACCAAAAGAAAATTTCATAATACCAGTTCGACAGTTAATGATCGCATTGGATGTAGCTAAAAAGGGCGACCTAAAATTACCGGTATCTGGTTCTATGGGTCAGGCACAGGTTGGGTATCTAGGATAATTGTAAGGGACCTTAAGCTCGTCAACACTATTTGATTGGTCTAGAAATGATCAAGAGACATCTTAGCCGATATTAACTCGATTAGTTAATATAGATTTTTAATTAATAGAAATTAATCTAACAATGAACTAGATATAAATCTAGTACCATCGGATAGATCTCGAAAAGTTACAAGGAATGGACTATTCGAACGTGTCAGTCGGACACCGGATGAAGAAGAATTTATCAAATTATTGAGAAGGGCAAAAGAGACTTTTACACATTAACTGCCTGACTTCCCCTTATTCATTTTTTTGGGTACCTTTAACAGTTGGTTGGCCTTATCTACACCATAACTTAATCGAATAATTTATTCTTCTTCTATCTTCTTTTTTTTTCCTCTCCCTCTTCTGCTTCTCCCCTATCTCTCTTCTTCTTCGTTCTTCCTTCTATCGATTTCAGTTTAGAGGATTTGCGTTTTATAAGAGATGGTGGTGGTGATAATTTGGATTGATTAATCTTTGGAAGAGAATAAATTGATGTTGCTGCGAATATGAAGAAGAGAAGAACTGAATTAGAGTTCTTGAGCCGATTTGGGAAATTATATGGATTTAAGTAATTTGATGTTTGATACGAGTTGCTAACAGACGTTGAAGGATGGGGTGATTGTTAATTGGTGATATGAAGTAGATATGAAGATGAATAAAGGGTTATGGTCTCTCAGAAGATTGTCTAGAGGTTCGATTAACGATGGATGAGTTAGATTTAGAGATGGGTTTTATATGAATTAGAGTTTGAGGTTGAAGAATAACTTGAAATTGGTAGTTAGAGTTTGATTCCGTTTTAATGAAAATTAAGAATTGAATTAGGGTTCAGTTGAGAATTTATGGGGATATTTTGCTAGGTTGAATCAAGTAAAGAAGAGAACGATTTCAATTACTTGAGAAGATGATATCAGGTAATTGTTATTTTAGATTAATTTTATACAAGTTGTGTATTTTGTTTAAATTGAAGTTTATATGTGTCGGGTTTGGAATTGTTATGTTCGGGATGAATGAGTATTATACTAGGAGTGTTTGAGATATAATTATAGTAATGTAGTGGATTTAAATTGAAACAGATCATGGATGGATTGTAGATGTTGGAGTTCAAATGTACATGGGATGATTGTTGATTGAAGTTGAACTTCTTGTATAGGTGTAACTGATATGGTAGTGTTGTTTTGGTTAAGTTCAGGAGATTGAATTAAGGTTCTGCTGTTGTTGATTAAATTACATATTAGTGATAGCTAGTGGTGCTGGGGGTGTTGAATATGAGGTGTTGTTGTTGAGTTTGTGCGATTATGAATGAAACTGAGATTGGGATGAGTTTAAAATGATGTTATGGGTGGAATTTAGATTATAGTTGAGTTATAAGAATGATGATTATTGAATTTATGAATGAGTCAGTGGTGATTATGAGATTTCAGCTCATGTGAAGGATGTTACTGAGATTTCAGGTTGTGCAAGAAGAGACTAAAAAAAAGGGGTATTGGATTGAGCTGCAGTTGTAGATGTTGGATTTGATTTAGTGGTGAACTGAATATGATGGTTAAGGGATATGAACTGAATCTAGTAGATTGAATGGTTGTCTTAACTGAAGCAAGAAGCTTTGAGTGTCATGCGACTGAAATTTGGAAAGAGAGTTAAGTTAATGTGTTGAGATGATCTGAGTTGGCTCAAAGATGCAATTGAAGGTAGGCTTACATTATTGTTTTATTTATATTTTGATCTTAAAGTTTGTTAATAATGAATGGATTGCTTTTGAATTGAGTTGGGTTCAAGCAGTTCATTTCTTAGCTGCAGTTCTGAGAATTTTTGGAGTTGCAAGTGTATCTCAGTGAGAAGAATGGTCTTACAGTTGAGGGTGTTGTGAAATGGTGGTTTTCTGGAACTGAAATTTAAATGAGATTAAGGCAGGGTTGTCTAAGTTGGAATTGCAGATGGTTTGTTAGGTGCAGCTTCAGAGTATGTTGAAACTCTGGATGTGGGTTTGAGCATATAATGGATGTTGTAGAAGTGTATCTAGAAATGAAGTTGAGTTGGTTATGTAGAAAGATATTGCTTAAAGATTCAATTGCAGGTAAGGTGTAATTGTATTTGTAACTGATTATGAAGTTTGTTTAAGAATGGTTGAACTGAAGTTGTTTGTAATGTTATTATAGAGTGGCCTTAGTGAAATCCTGCAACTACAGATTAAGGTAATATATTTTATATTTGAAATTGATTTGTTAAGTTGTTTTTGATTGAATGAATTGTATAATGATTATTTGAACTTCTATTTTTGAGACTTAGGCCTGTTAGACATCCCAGTCAGTCTAGCTGACTTACCTGACTCAGTTTGTCTGACTGAGTTGAGTTAACTCAGTAAACCCTGATTCAACTCATTGAGTTGACTCGTTTGGCCTTGAATCCTTGGACTTTGACCTTTGACTGGACGTTGACTATTAGTTGGACCATTTGACCATCAATGACCGTTAGTTGACCCAGTTGGGTCAGCACTTGTGTAGTGGGCTGAGTCTAGTGGACTTGGGCTTAGTGCCATGTATCCTTATAATTAGACTTTGATTTCTTCTACAAAGTTGTAGATACTCATAAGACTTAGCTATTGGACTAGAGAACCAACCCAATGAATTGGTAAATCTCTAGATATGCAAGAGATGAATTACAAAGATGTGAAGAACCTTAGATAGGCTAAAGATAGATAATAAAAGGGTATAAAAACGTAAATGGGATTAGCACTATTAGTTAGATTTGTATAATTCTTGTGTGAGCCATTTTGGCTAGAATCTTAGAATTCTTGTGTGATTAATAGTTAATTATTAACAATGATCGATTCAAAGGATGAACCAGTGGATCGTGGATCGCGAGGTTGGCATGGCTTGTCATCAAATGGTGTGGGAATGCATTTGACTCTTTTTATTCATTATTATTGCTTTTATAAAAGTTTATGCTTAACAAACTCATGCATTGTCTGTTTCTGCATTCCATGTTTTGTTTAAAATGCATTATGATAATGCTGTCGTTTCTGTGAATCTTTCCACGATTTGGAAAGGACTTGTATTGTTTCGTTGTCAATATGAATTGTTATGGGAAATGAGAATTTCCACTTGTGGTATATAGGATACGCTCCTTCACTTTTATATCTACTTTAATTCAGCTTTTATTGTTTAGAGTTGGTCACCATGTTCTTGGTGGCATCCATAGCTAAATAGGTGTGAATTGCCGATTAGGAATTTACAACCATATTAGTACATTGTTTGAAAGAAGGAGTTTGTTCCATATACATGTATGATTATTTCATGACTTAGTCATTGTTTAATGTTTCGGAAAAACATGTACCGTTTTCCAATTCTTGCTTATGATTACTTAGAAGTTAAATGTTAATTATTCCCACTTCAGTTTCTGTGACAGATCAGAGTTGCGCAGCGAAAGATTCACAAGTTGACTTCGCTAGTTAATTAACTTTTGTTATGTTTATAATGTTATATATTCTATTTGTAAACCAAATGACTAGTATATATATCATTGGAGATGAGTTCTCGTATATATATTTCTGAGCAGGGTTAGATTTGGGTTAAGTTTTTGTAGCAGATTTCTTAATTGAAAGGTTAAGTGTTTATTTTGGATTTTTAGTGCCTCTTATTTAGTTAATCTCTTGGATTAGTCAGCTGCTAGCTTAGGGGGCGCTACAATAAAAAAATCCACTGGATAAATAAACTTGTCTACCTGTATGAGAACATCCTCGATCACACCCTGAGGAATTTTAACAGACCTATCAGCTAACTGAAAAGTCATCTGGGTAGGTTTCATATCACCAAGTCCTAGCTTAAGGTACACATGTTATGGGAGTTAGTTCACACTGGCTCCTAACTTAAGCAACACTTTCTCAACACGATATTTACCTATTGTGCAAGCAATGGTAGGGGACCCTGGGTCTTTGTACTTAGGAGTAGTGGTATTCTGAATAATAGAACTCACATGACTAGCTAGGAAGGATTTCTTTTGAACACTAAGCTTACGATTTCGTGTACACAAGTCCTTAAGGAACTTGGCATAAGCAGGAATCTTCTTAATCGCATCCAACAATGGTAGGTTGATAGTTACCTGCTTAAAAACCTTCAATATATCATTAAAGTTGGACTCCCTCTTAGTTGGAACTAACAGCTTGGGGAACGGGGCTCTGGGAAAAAATCCTGGATCAATATGACCCTCATTGATCTCTTTAGAGACTCTATCAGCCTCATCGGTTTCTGGCTCAGAAGGGTGAACTACAACATGTTCACTTTCAGGCATGGCGACCTTATTGTCAACTTTCTTTCCACTCCAAAGGGTTGTAACAGAATTCACATGATTGTACGGTTTCTCTCCTTTAGGGTTAGGATCAGTATGACTAGGGAACCTTCCTTCTTCTATCTCACTAATAAACTTATCTATCTGGCCAACTTGAAGTTCTAATTTAGCAAGAGTCTAGGAATTATTCTTCAAATTCTTTCTGGTTTCTTGTTGAAAGATAAGGTGGTTAGCTGATAAAATATCATGGTTCTTTGCTAACAAAGCAAGAGTTTCTCCTAAGGTAGAGATCTTTTTCTCAGAAGTGTTCTGAAACTGGGTTTGACCGGAAGGGTTCTTAGCATAACCAAAACCCGAGGGAGGCTGAGAATTACTAGACTAACCTTGATTCTGGCCCTTAGACCAAGAAAAATTAGGATGATTTCTCCAACCAGGGTTGTAGGTATCTGAATATGGGTCAAAATTCTGATGGTTCTCAAACCTAGCATTGTTATACATAGCATGGGCTTGTTCTTCACTAACATGACCTTCCCAAAATGAGTTATCGGGCTCTATTCCACAACTAGAGACTTGAGAGGCTCTATTAGGTTCAACAAGAGACCTATGTTTAGGTTAATTAAATTCCAAAGCTTCTAACCTTCTAGACAAAGCAGCAAACTTAACATCTGACTCAAAGTTTGTATCTACCACATTGGTGTTACTTCTATTGACCAAGAGTCTTTTAGTAGGTTCAATACAAGGCTCCCACTGTTGGGATTTTTCAGCGATAGCTCCTAAGAAGATAAAAGCATCATCAACATTTTTATTAGTGAACTCACCAGCGCACATAGACTCGACCATGGATTTGGTCGAATAGTCTAAACCATTGTAAATAATCTCTACAAGTTTCATCTTATCAAATCTATGGTGAGGACACTGGGATAGGAGATCATTGAATCTCTCTAAAAACCTATAAATAGACTCTCCTTCTTGTTGCACACTAGCACTAATTTTCTGCCTAACATCTGCAGTTTTATGCTTAGGGTAGAATGTCATATAGAAAGCTGCAATCAACTCCTTCCATGTTTCAATGGATTCAGATGGTAGGTTGTTCAGCCAGGTCTTGGCTTTATCTCTCAAGGAAAATGGAAACATCTTAAGTTTCAAGACTTCATCAGTAAGGTCTTTTATTATAACTGTCCCACAAATTTCCTCAAAGTCCCTAATATGAAAATAAGGGTTCTCATCATCTTTTCCTAAGAATATAGGATCATCTGAAGAATACTAGGTTTTATCTCGAAATTAGCCGTATTGGATGGAAATTTAATGCACGAAGCTCGGTTGGCCCTAGTTGGGAACATGTAATCTTTCAAAGTATTCATTGCTGGCACAACTGACGTACTAGGGGTACTTTCCTCACAAAGAGACAGATTCTAAAAACTAAAGTTTCCAAAAATTGGGCTCTCAAAAGAAGAGTTTTCGAGCTCCCCACCTTCACAAGAAGAACTACTAAGTTTGTCACTAATCAAACGACCTAGAGTCTTTCTTTTACAAGCCCGTTCTCTAATGACCTCGGGCATACACTAGAAAAAACAAAAGAAAAAGAAAAATCCTAAAAGGAAGGGAAGTTCTATGCAAGCACAAACAAGTCTGACTCCACCAAAGCAAACCTAGAGATTTCTAGCAAACAAAAAGCATGATGGATCCACTTAGATTGTTTTCTAGACCAGCTTCTAATCCTTTGAAAGGGAATTCGTTACAATCTGAGCAAACCCCTCTAGAATCAATCCGCGTTTAAGTAAGTTAAATAGAGGCGAGGAAAGCTGCTGGAGCTTTGATACCCAAGGCCTCACCGCATTACAAGGCGGCGTAGTCATGCATTCAACACACAGAAACCATCATGAACTTCGAAGAATGCTCAAAAGAGTAACCAATATTTTTCGAACGAGTTTCCTATTAAGCTCGTTACCCTATCGTTCTCATTCTATTCCAAAATTTAAGGCTTATGTTCGCGTTAAGTTTCGTTTTCCTAAGGCGGGCAAGAAGAGAACGGTGATGAAATCCGAACCCTTATCTTGTATGTCCAGTCCTTGCCCTTTACTAGGAATTTAAAACAGCCGTTTTCAGTTCCTCGACATATATGCAAATGAAGGAATACAGTAACTCGCTAACATGGGATTCGCGAGTGTTTCGACAAACTTACCTCCCGTTCCAGACGGGGGACGAACCATTGAAGTCGACTCGGGCCACGAATCCTATGTCATGTACGAACCCGAGGGGTCGAGGTGATATCGTAATCAATGTCCTTCTCTGCAAACAATTTAATATTTAATACTACCCTTTCGTAGGGTTTAAAAATAAAAGAATGTCCAAATGTCCAAGTCCAAAGTCCAAAAAGTAAAGTGCAAAATAAAAAGAAAATTATAAGAATAAAGAAATCCTAATACAATCTAAAGAAAAAAAATCTTTTGTTTTTTTCTCTTTTTATAATAAAAAAAATATTCTTCTTTCGCTCCTTTCGCTTTGTCTTTAACTCCAAATCTTTAAGTATTCACCAAAAGCTTTGGCAAATTTTTCTTTCGCTCCAAATTCCAAAATCTGTAGTAAAAATACAAAAACAAAAACGTAAATAAGAACAAATAAAATAAAAACAAATAAAAACCTAAATAAAAAAAAAGAATAAAAATATAAAAACTCTAGCCTAAAGACAAGCTCCGTGTCGACGGCGCCAAAAATTGATGTGAATCAATAATATTGTAGTAAATAGGTTCGTGAGACTTGTGAAATCAATGGATTTTAGATATAATAAAACTTAAAAGTAAAGAAAACTTAGATCAAAATTGATTTCAAGATAAGAGAGAATAACCAAGACACTGATTCCACTATTACACATGAATAAATTGTGGTAAATAACCCAAAACTCTAATTATCTTTTAAGTCCTTTGTTTCTTAATTCACTAATAATCAAGCAAGTTCTCAATCATTAATTTCATCCCCTAAGCATAGGTTATCTTAATACAAAGCATAATCTATCTAATTGAATCACAACTAATGAAGAAAATTATGCAAACAATTAAAAACTCTGCAAAAGCAGTGATTGAGTGAATTATAAATTATAAATTAGAGAAAATAAATAATTACCAATTATTCATGCGTAAATAGCTTCCACATTGCCTTGGTTGAGAGAGAATTAGCCGCTCATCATGTTGGAAACACGCTCAAAATGCATTATTATTGCTCAAAAATGGTTTACAAATGATGAAAAGGTGAGAAAATGATTAAAACTGTGTGTTTTCAACGCTTATAACTGTTGCAAACACTGTTACAAAAGAACGATAAGTGATATGGGTCACTGATACTGTAACTGTGCGACCCCCAAGTGATGGTCGTTGTTACTGTTAATAAACGCCGGTCTTCAGAAGTGTAATTTTCTTCGTGTTCTTCCTTCACAGCAGCAGCAACAAAACTCTCTAACTCAATTTCTATTGCTCTGTTCTTCCCCCAAACTCTCGGTACTCTTATCAAAACCCTTAGAAGCCTTTATATACTCGACATGGGAAAAAAGTATCGACAATAACTCCTCTTAATTCTCTCATTACTCGACATTGAGAGAAAATATTCTCGGGATATTTTCTTCCCTGATTTCTTTCTACACGCATCTGCAGCTGTATTTCTTTCCTTCTATACGTTATTCACGCTCCATAATATTGATTAAGTCTTCCAAGAACATGCAGTCCACGTTTCACAACTCGTGCAAACCCGTGTACGTGTACATGTTTCTCTGATTTCTTGTCTTGGTTTTTCCAGCCAAATTCAGTCGAAACCATCGACCATACCATTCATGTGATGATGAATCAAGTCGAACCATAAAGTTTCATCCATTGAATCGCCCTAAAACGCCTTCAAAATCTAAACCCTAATTCTGCCAGTTTCAAAAATAATTTTCCCGCCAAATTCTGTAATTCAAATGAAGGAGATGAGGTTTCCCCTTATCCAGATGCTTGTGTGCGAATATCCTATGGGTCCCCCTTAACATATGGGGTTCCCTGAGGTGCCCCTTTACCAATATGAGGGTGCCTTTATCATTTTTCTCCGGAGGTCCAAAAAGCACTTTTCGAGAAATTTTTTCCACACAAGTGTATTTATCCAAAAACACCTACACAAACATAAAAACACCAAAATTAGTACAAAAATTGAGACTAACAATAGAGACACTGAGGACAATTCAGACACAAAAATGTGTCTATCCCCCGTATGAACTTGTTGTTCAATGGAAATAGGTAAGACCTATTTATACAAGTCGGAGTAAAAACGTACCATGGTCTCATTAAGGAGTGGGGAAGTAAATAGGAGGAGGTCGTAACCGTATGCATGGAATTGGTGTTCCATAAAGTGGTTAACGCATGAAACTGTTTTTCATGAAACTGCTAACGTTATGGAATAGATGTCCCATAAAATTATTAACGCGTGTGCTTTATTTCCCAAGAACATTTCATACATAACTTCCCGTATTTATTAACCTCCTCACCCTTATGACACTTCCTTATGACGGGCGTAGTGTATGTCGCACGCTGTAAACCGCCAAAACAATACCCAAAGTGGATCCCCCAGTTTGTGTTGATGTCTCGAATGTTTTTGGAAAACATGTAGCATGTTGTTGTGTCTTGGAAAGTCAAGATCGGGAAACTTGCTAGCCCGGTGATCTTCAACGGTCGAGATTTTGCATCTTGAGAGGAGGGGCAACCGTTGATCGTTGCACGCCTTCGTTTTGGTATCCGCGTAGCGAGGGCCAACGTGGTGAAGCGACTAGGTTGGCATGCCATGGTTTGGCGTGGCCAAACTTAGGTTTTCGGGCCAAAGGTTACCATGTGTCGTCTGGTAACGTTGGATGGCTAGGATTTTCTCCTGGGATTGAAGGGCAACTATTAATTATTGCACGCCTTTTTTTTGGTGGCCGCATAAGGAAGGAAAACAGGTGGCGTGGCTAGGTTGGCATGCCGTTGGCATAACGTGGTTTGGTGTGGCCAAACTTAGGTTTTCGGGCCAAAGGTTACCATGTGTCGTCTGGTAACCTTGGATGGCTAGGATTTTCTTCTGGGATTGAAGGGAAACCGTTGATTGTTGCACGCCTTCGTTTTGGTGGCCGCGTAGGGAAGGCTAATAGGGTGGCGTAGCTAGGGTGTGGTTAAGCTTGGCATGTGGGGCCAAGGGTTCGCCTTGGCGTGGCTAGATTTGTCTAGGTGCGATTTTGGCTTGGCATGTGGGGCCTAGGGTTTTCCATGGGTGTATGGCATGGCTAGGGCGTTTGGCTTGGAATTATGTGATTAGCATGGCTAGGGCCAAGGAAAAGTGCGTTTGGCATGGCGCGGCTAGCTTGGCTAGGTTTGGTTTGGCTTGGCATGTGTGGCCAAGGGTTTTTCATAGGCGCATGGTGTGGATAGCTTGGGCTAGGTACAGTTTTGGTTAGCATGTGGGGCCAAGGGTTTTCCATATGCGCGTGGTATGACTAGATTGGGATAGATACGGTTTTGGCTTGGCATGTGGGGCCAAGGGTTTGCCATAGGCGCATGATATGACTAGCTTGGGCTAGGTGCGGTTTTGGCTTGGCGTGTGGGGCAAAGGGATTGCCATAGGCGCATGGCGTGTCTAGCTTGGGCTAGGTGCGTGACCAAGCTAGGGTTTTGTTGCAAAGGTCGTTCGGTAACCTTAGACAGCCAGGATTTGCTCCTGGGATTGAAGGGAAACCGTTGATTGTTGCACGCCTTCGTTTTGATAGTCGTGTAGTGAAGGCCAGTATGGTGGAACGGCATGGGGCCATGGAAAGGTGCGTTTGTCATGTCCCAGTAGGTGTGGCTGGCATGATTTTCCATTGGCACGGAGGTGCGGCTAGCATACTTTGGTGCGGTTGATGTGGCTGGCATGATTTTCCATTGGAACAGAGGTGTGGCTATCATGGTTGGCATGATTTGGCGTGGTCGGTGTGGCTGGCATGATTTTCCATTGGCACAGAGGGGAATTAGGGTTTGTCTTATCGTAACCCTAATTTGAAAAAGATACCCCGGTAATTATTTAGAGACACATTAAAGGTTTCAGTAAATGTGCCTAGTAAATGCTTGTTACTTTAAATGTTGTGACATCACTGTCTGCTAGGGTTTAGTATTTTACGATTTTAACCCTAAGCTAAAAACCACCATCAACAGTTGCTTACAAGTTTCAGAACATGTCAACTCCTTCGCCGCACACGCCGGTCTTCAATATATAACAGAAAATAATCGAAAATAACTCCAACCCACTGTTGAATGAAAACCCCACATATCATTCCTTGTTTATCGATTATACATACCTTACTATCCTCTGTTGACTGTGACTAGGGGTGTTCAACAGACGGACGGATGCGGATTAGGGGATTTGGAAAATCCAAGCGTGTCCGGCCTAATCACGCACGGATTTGATACCCGTGGATCAACGGGTGATACAGACCGGATGCGGATTAAACGCGGATTTAAGTCAAAAAAAAAACATTCAAGTTGGAGCTGCCATTCCATCTTTGTTTTTGTTAGTCTCAAGAAAGTCATGTTGCAAACATGGAAAGAAAGGTTCTGGAGTTACATGGTGTATTTCATCTATTTTTCTTGTTTTAGTTTAGTTTTGGTCCAATAATCGTCTTTTATTCACTAATGTCAAATTGACATTCAAGGTAACGTTAAACCAGGTAGACAACATTTCAAGCAAATGGACTTTCTTTATTTGTTAAATTAACTAAAATGTGTCGAAGCTGCTCTGTAACAGGTCTTCATGTACCCTTTGATGCGATAATTTATGGAAAAAAATGAAATAAGACAGAACAAAACTAACAGAAAACATAATGGTGCTCTTCTGTTTATTATACTTGTTAGTGGTTGCATATTTTGTAATCTCTCCCTCCATTAATTCTATAACTTTGAAAAAATAAGCCAATACTATCCATCCTCTTGAAGTTTATCGACAACTTCGTTCCAATTCATGGTCGTCATTGTTGCCTCACCTTACTGCCTTACGGTGCGGGTGAATCCTTGGATTTCAAAGTCCAACCTCTACAAAACCGCTAAAAGTGTGGATTTGAGAATCCCACCCGTGTCCTCCGAGAGTGCCTTTATCAACTTTCCGAGCCGAATTTTTCAAAAATGTTTATTGCCAAAAAATACCTACAAACAAGTTTATTAATGATAAAATGAGTCCCAGATAATGTAGTTATTGGTGAAAATGCGTCACACTTACGTGCTTATCAGCTCTTTAGAAAACGATGAACTCAGAGAGCAGCTTCCCAGTGAGACAACCGAGGAGACTGCATTAACTGTGCAAATACCTGCACCGAGTAACATAATTCAGGATTCCTTATGGTCAAATAAATCAAGCATCCCATAACCGACGATACTGGGATGAATCATCATACATGGGTCTATCATCAAAAGTTAAACGATGATATGGATGAATGAGTGAAGAAGCTGGTTTGTCTCCAAGAATCCTAGTGGCCCTAGTCTCAGACAGAAAATTCCAAGAAAATACTTGAGATGTCCCATATCTTTCATTTGAAAACAACAGCTTAAATATGTTTTAAAAGAAATAATAGCAGCGAAATTGTTCCCAACCATAATTAAATCATCTACATAGACAAGTACGTTAATAGAATTCTTATGTTATGGAAGGGTAAATAAAGAATAATAAGCATAAGTCTATACAAATCCAAAATAATTAAGAGCACCTACAAGCTTAGAAAATCAATTGCGAGGAGCTTGACGAAGATCATATGGATATTTATAGAGTCGTCGAAGTTTACCCGGAGAATTAGTCGAATATTCTGGAGGAAGTTGCATATATACTTCCTCATCAAGATCCCCTTGTATAAAAGTATTGTGAACATCCATTTTATGTAACTCCTAATCACGAGCAACTACAATTGCTAAAAAAATTCTAACCGAAACCATTTTGGCTACGAGAGAAAATGTTTCATGATAATCTACTCCTTCCACCTAAATTAATGGTTATGATCGCTATATTAGCTGCATAAGTCATGGTACTAATCTTAAGCACAATTTTCTGATTTGGTTTTGATTAGGTTAAGTCTTTCCTGCATTAGATGCCATGAATTGACAAGGTAGAGAAGATAAAATTTTGTATTATCAAAAGCTTGAAGATACAAATCGGGTTCTTTGTGACTAAATAGGGAGAAAACCCCAAAACAGAATAAAATAAAATCTTTCTTAGATAACATATTTCCTAACCATATATACAATATATACGTATCTCCCAATACATATGCACACCCACGACCCACACGTACGTAGGTCCACGTGTTAGGCCGAATAATTGTCCTCACATGTGAGGGGAGTGTGAAGGGACAATAGTCCCACATTGCTAGTTTTCGTATAATTAACTTAAATATAATATAAAGGGCCTCTCCACTCATTGCTAATTGGTTTTGAGTTGGATGCCCGCGGAATTTAACAGAAATAATGTTATGAATCTATCAAAATATGTGTGCTGAAAATCACATAGTTTCTCATTTGAAATTGGCGACGAATTTGAATTTGAAATGGAAATGACGAGTCAGCTTTGGCTAGGGATTTAGTTTTTTCTATATGCTTATGAAACTTTTGTTTATAAAATAATGAAGATGACTTAGTGTTAGATTATATTAGTCCAACCAAATACAATCGATATGGTCTTCATGGATGAAGTCCATGCCGGTTTTGGCCAACTGTTATACTTTCATTTCTCTTAGCTTCGAGCTAATAAATTAAATTCAGATTCTCTTAAACTTCTGTTGGATCATCCAACTATCATGAGAACTTAGTATTACTTTGTTTCTTATTTATGCGAACCTTTCTATTCAATGTCAGAACCATTATAATTTAAGTTTTGGCAAGCTTCTTCTTCCCTCCTAAGATTTTCTATCACCAATAAATCCAACAGTGATAAATAAATTGGAAATTGGGTCAATTGTACAAATATTTTTAAAACATGGTTCTAATGGACGAATAAAATTTAGTATGGGTGAAATGGATACTTCATTTCTCTATTTTCTTTTATTGAGTATTCCCCAATTCGTGGGGTATCTTCCAAATGTGGGTTCAAAAAAATATCGTCAAAATAGTGACGGAAAAAGACAAGAAAAATATAAGTAAATGGAACAATAAATCATGAGATCAAAAACACCGCCCATCTAAGTATATAACAGAAAAATGGAAACTCAAAAATTGAAACATAGAAAGCTTCAACCAAAAAAATCTTCCAAACTCAGTATACCTTCAAGAAATCCCGATAACACGATCTGAGGAATTATGCAAATTCATATATTTTATCGTTAAAATCGCATATTACATATTCAATTTGGTCATCACTCTCAGCGCCGAAATAACCCAGGCCATAATCATCAATCATTAGTGATTCCATATCTTTTCCTGGTATGGAGTTGCACCAATCATATTTATCGACCAACGTGAATTATCTTCCAACCACACATGTTAATCCTGAAAAGTGCATTTTCATTCCAATTTTGTCCTTACCGTTTAGAGTTAAAAACACCATTTTAAAGAACTTCCTTTTGTAATACGGAATTGCATCCTACCATTAGAAATTTAAAAACAACTAGCTAAAAAATTAAGGTGGTGTTTGGAAATTGGTATATCCCAACCTAGGTTGGGTTATTACCAAAAAAGACAATTGAAAAGTGTTTGTTTTCATTCTATTCAAATTTGAGATAAGGATAACTAATCCATTTTTCTGATACTAAAAAGTTAGGTTTATGGTGTTTTTTTATAAACCAGTTCTCCCCATTTCTTAAACTGGAACAGAGCCACAAACTCCACATATTGACATTTTTTAAAGTATTTTGTTATTTACTTACTCTTACTAGTGTACCTCGATATCTGATACACTTCCATAAGTTAGAATGAAAATTGATCAATCTCAAGGTAAACCTACTGCTGGGTTAAGTTTAAAACAAACAAAAGAGAATATTAGACAAACAACATTAGATTTGATCAATCTCAGGCTTATTATAAATGAAACTAAAATAAATTATCGTATGTTATGTTGATTATACCATTTCAAAGGATTCAAACAAACCCTAACTATTTTATTTGTATTTCAATCTCCTCAAACATCTTAAGAGAGTTCTAGCTTAAATATAGTTTTTGGAGATCAACTTTTATTGATAACATGTTTGAACATCTTTTGTTATCTTTGAAACACAAGATAACCATAACTATAGCCGACTTCATTATTCACCTTTTTCCTTTCTCCTCTCTTTATATAACCGGAATCTCATGTAAAACATATGATATATTCCAGGAGTTGCTTGTTTATTTTAAGGAATTTTATAATTTATAATGCATAATGTGATAAAGTAGGGTCATCGGAGAACAAATCATACCTTTTATTTCTCAGCAATGCTATGTGGCGCCCCACTCTACGCCCAACTTACTGCCCATGGTGAGATGGAAAACTGATGTGTAGGAAAAAGTCAAAAACCTTCAAACGTGTCAAATCACGTGAATTTATCCTTCCTCATTTTCTTTTCCAGTGTCTCTATTTTCTCTTTTTCTTTCCTTCTCCCCTTTGCTATTGATGTGATTTTCAATTGAAGTTGTAGTAAAGAGTTCGTTGAGGCTTGTGAAGGCAATGATTTCTAGACTTAGTAGAACTTAAAAATATAGAAAACTTAACTCAAAATTGATTTCAAGTAATTGGAAAATAACCAAGACACTAGAATCCACTATTACACATGAATGATGTCAAATATTTCATAACTCTAATTATCCTTTTAATCCTTTATTTCTTAATCCACAAATAATCAAACATATTCTCAAAAATTAATTGTATCCCCTAAGCATATATTATCTAACCAAAGCATAACCTATCTAATTGAATCAAAAATAATGAAGAAAATTATGTAAACTTTTAAGAACTCTGCAAAAGCAGTGATTGAGTGAATTATAATTAAATATTAGAGAAAATAAAATAGTTACCCATTGTTCATGTGTGAATAGATTCATCCATTTCCTTGGTTTAGAGAGAATTAGATGCTCATCATGTTGGAAACACGCTCAAAAGTTGATTTCATTTATGCTCAAAGGGTTACAAATGATGAATAAGGGAGAATTATAATAAAAATCGTCTTTGCAACGCTTATAACTGTTGCAAAAACCGTTACAAAGAGACGTTACTGTTCCGTTTTTAAGTCTGTCTGTAAAATGCGACCCACATAATGAGTCGCTGTGACTGTTGAAAAACGACTGCTGGTGCAGGTCCGTTCTTCGTGTTCTTCAGTTTTGCAGCAGCAGAAATGGCAGCTCTGCAAATTTGATTTTTTCGCTCTGTGGTGTTCTTTTTCTCTCCCAATCTCTTCCTCCTACCTCTGTGACTCCCCAAGTCTCGATTATATACTTTCATCTCCTCAAAAATCCTCGAGTAAATGCAAATAATTCTCTTATTTACTCGAGAATAATATCCTACCATATTATGGGAATCATTCCATGTGAATCTCCTTCACGCGTCAATACCATTCCACCTTCATCTGAACACGTTCTTGCACATACCAAATAGTCCCAAACATTCTCAGAACACACGCCAAAACTCAGTAAACACTGGAAACCCGTGAAAATATCATCTTCTCCATGTTAACCCAAATCCACGTATTCACCCCAACTTTTTCGCATCTGAAGGACTTACCAGTCCTGTTTGAGTTCAAAAGGCCAAAACCAAGCTAAATATCCGATCGAATCTCACCAGAGACTCCCCAATCCGAGTCCAGAGAATTCCGTAGTTTCTCTCTGCCATTTCATTGTTTTGAAAAGGAAATAAAATCTTCCCTTATTTCACGTAAACAAAGTTGTTACCACTCCTGTGTTGATGCAATGAGGTGATACCAAGTCATTTCCGTGAAAAAGAGTCCCTTAGAAACTTGCCCAAAACACCTCCAGAATACGCAGCTGCATGTAAACTTTTTTTTTTCGCCAAAACATAAATTTTGAAATGAAGAAGATACTTAGCCCTTATCCAACATCCTGGGCGCCAAATAACCAGTGGGTTCCCCTTAGCAATTGGGTTACCCCTTATCCAAAGTGGGAGTCCAAATAGCGAATGTCCTCCGGGTGTTCCGGGCAACTTTTTGAGCCGAATTTTCCAACCATCTTTATTTCCAAAAAATACCTACAAACACACAAAACACCATAATAAGGACAAAAACGAGTACTAACAATACGAAACATTGAGGACAAATTAGACACATAAATTCGTCTATCAGCTATCACTTCAATTTCTCATTTCTAATCACACTTTCTAGATCTTGATCAAAAATTTAGGCTTGGAATTGAAGATGACCTAATATTTGAAAATGATTAGTTAGAAAATTATTGTGTGGAAAACATGCAAATTAGATTCTCCTGAAAATGATTACTCTCCGTTTTGAAGAAAAAGAAACTATGAATTATGAAAGAAAGAATGAAGTGGAATTTTAATTTGTGTCCAACAACGATTGGTTTGATTGAGCTAATTTATAGAGATCCATCGATTAGGGATCTGAAAAATTGGATTGTAATAGTTGGTATATGCGGTCATTAGAAGAAAAAGAAAAAAAAAGAAACGAATCCAACATTAATATCATTAGAAGCATCAAGAGCAGTATGTTCAAGTATATGGATCGTCATCAAAATTCACAGGGGGCAACATAGTTTTGATTGATATTTGTGAATATTCTGAGTCGGTGAGTTAGTAAATTGATCTGATATGTTCAAATTATGTCTGAATCAGTGGATCATATCGAGTTTAAGAAGAAGGGGTTTTCATTAATCGTGTTTGATTGAAGAAATTGAAAGAAAGTTCTGGAAATTTGATAAAACATGATCTATGCTTTTCTGTTTGAGATTCAATACTTATTCAATCTTTCAATTACCCTTTTAACTTGAAAAACATTCCCCGCAAGAAAGAGAACACTCATATTGAGAGTTTTCTTTTAATTATCTTAAAATTCCTAAGTTCCTAAGCTTCTTTTGATTTTCATGATTCTTTCTGTATATGGAAGAATGAATCGATGAGAGAAAAGATGGGAAGAAAGAGATGGGTAGGTAGTTTGATAGAGATAAAAGTAGATAATAATGCCACATAAGAGGTATGGAAAGAGGGATCACGTGAATTTTTGACAGCTAAGCGTGCCACATAATCTTGGGAAGAAAATAGGGCGGTATATGGAACTTAGAATAGCATTTCCGTTTATTCTATCATATATATGCATAGTCATTCTACTTTACAATATACTAGGTTTGACGTTAGACCTAGAGGTTAAACTTTAACCTTTTTTTTTTGCGTCAAATTCGATCTTAATAATTGTCGGCGTATTCTAAATTTGGATGCAGTAAACAAGAGCTTTACTTCCAATTTTGAGTTGACTGCGCGTGATCCAGTGCTATGGAAGAGTAAACAAATTAAGCATGCTCTAGACTTCCTATTGGCTATTCGTATTGTTGGTTTAAATCAACAAATAGGTGTAAAGAAGTTAAGTGCGGTTCTATGTTATAGACTTGGAATTCCTATGTTTGAGTTGGATAGTTTGTGTCCCTTCTGCAAAAGGGAGATGAACGTGTTTGGGGACCATGCCTTGCATTGTGAAAATGAGGTCGGTTTAAAGTTTCGCCACAACTTGGTTAGTGATACTACCGCAGACATGTGCCATCGTGCTGGAGTGCCGGCAAGGAAAGAGGTGGACTTGGGTTTTCTTACGGAAAATGGTACTTCTCTGAGACTTGCTGACATCTTATACTCAATTGCGATAATGGTCGGGATGTTTCTGGAGGTGGAATTTGTACATTGGATTCGGGTCATGCCATCAAGGATGCTATTGCCCACAAAAATTCCAAATATTTGGATAAGTGCACATAGCAGGGGTACGGGTTTAGTGATTTGGTCTTTACAACTATAACTCTTGGAGAGCTTGGAAACGATATTATAATATTTACTAAACGACTATGCAACTACATGGCCATCCATGATGCTAATGTTCGAGTAGGTGATTTCTTATTTTATAGGTTAAGTGTGGTAGTACAAAAAGCGGTTGGAGCTCAGCTTGTTGCTCGGCTTCCAACAAGTTTTTTGGCAGACAAGGATCTTCTAATTGTATTTATCCAATTATTATATTAAAAAATATTATATTAATTTCGATATTAAAACCAAAAATAATTCTCCACGAACAAGTCCAGTGGAGCAGTTTAATTTACTCATTCGCTTTGACGTGTGGATGGAGTGGACAAACTAAATTACTACGGTGATAAATAAACGAATATAAATAGTGGTACCCATTTTAAATACTTTAAGTTAAATGAGGCCCATTTAGTCGAAATAATCATACAAATAATATTATACCAACGTAGGGGTGCGCATAAAAACCGGAACCGCGGATTTCGTCCGTATCCGTCGGTAAAATTGTGGGTGAAACCCAATCCGCAAGAGCTATGAATCGGTCACGGGTGGGATTCTCAAATCCGCATGTTTACACGGTTTGGTTACGGTTGGACTTTGCAATCCGCGTATTCACCCGCACCGTAGAAGAAATTAAATGTTGAATAATTTGGAAATGTTGATCAATTGTGTCAACAATGGAGTTCGCATCAGCAACTCACCGGGTATATGTAAGATCGTCAGATAGGTATCTAAGAGATGAATTACGGACATTTTTGTTTTATAACCAAGTAGTTTGAGGTTTTCCGTCTGTGTATTAATGATCATGTTTACTGAATAAGTTAAATCAACAGCTGGAGCTAGCTAAGTCACATATATCCACTCTCAAAAAACACTGTTTTGTGGAGTATGGTGCCGGAGACATATGATAAGTGGTAATTAAGTAAGTGTCTGGCTTTGAAGCAAAGAAAATTTTGTTTTAAGCTTGCATCAACTTAATTGGTTATTTTATTCTAAATCCGCGGTTAATCCGCATCCGGTCCGCATCACCCGCTCATCCGCGGGTGATTGGGCCGGACACGGTTGGATTTTTCAAATCCACAACTTTGACGGATTGGACGTGGGTGACCCTAATCCGCAACCGTACGTCCGTTGCACACCCCTATACCACGGCATTATTTTAGGCCGATCGTTCAAAGCATGGCGGACGCTGTTCCAAGGTTTGGCGGATATACCAAGTTTGTGACTATCAATTCAAATGGAGTCGATCGAATCGACTAAACCAATGTCTGCACTAAAAAAACATGTTCATCAACACAACGACGATATATGTCACCTTCTTGACTAGTTGCAACTAGTTTATATTCTCGAAATTCGTGTACGGATAGGTTGTAGACGTACATGATCGCTAGCAGGTTTTGTACAAGCTGTGGATGGACGCGGAGAAACGACCATAAGACAGTTAAAGTCGCTTTTGGAAGAAATTGAAGGACATCAGAACGGCCGGCTTTCCAAGAAGCTTCCAAGGAGTAAATTATCAGAGAAAGTACACTGATTTAGTTGGAGTGGAACCTAACTTGCCTTTCTTGCTTTTCTTTTTCTAGTGTATGTATCCAACTGGCAACTGTACCCTCCAAAAGGCTTAATAGCAGGAGGACTCAAAAGTGCATCAAAGAAGAAACAATCTCGCCTATGGTCCGGAATGAAACATGACAGTTTGATTATGAGAAAGATTTATTCAAAGTTTTAAGATAATCCAGTGTTTTATTAAATTGAAAAATACAATCAGTTTATCTGGTCTTTTTCTTTCCTTCGTACGAACCAATTACCAAGAAAATGCTTCCACGATAAGACTTCATCAAATGGCAATTCCATTTTTTCTTACAACTATTCCCATCAAAATATACAAACCCTTTCCTCCACACAAACCCTTCCTTAACGCTCTTGCAACATTGAGAGTAAAAAGATTGTATACAAAACTTTCAACCAGGAATCAGGAGTATCTCTTGAAATGGAAAAAGCTTAATTTTAATCGCTTTTCAATTTCCTCTACCATCTCAAGTATTCTCTAGCCAAGTATAATTTTGAACAGTGACATTATTTGTTATAAGAGAAGTAAGAGATAAACTTAAATTTCCAAAGGGTTCATTGTTCGCCTTTTTACTTTTTAAACGTAAAACATCTCTATTACCATATTCATTATTAGCTTTTTTTTACACACCTGCGCGAAATGGTTTGTTAATGCCTAGTGATTGAGAATTATTTACGTGTTTTTGGTTCATTCAAATCTTCACATTCAAAATTTTAATGCCATGAGTTAATTCAACCCCATATTTGTTGAAAATGAATGTTAATGGTCCTAGCGGGCCGAAGAGAAAATTTAAGCCTATAACTGTTGCACAAAATTGGTTAAAAAGATCAAAATCAACAATTACTCGATGAAAAAGACATTTAGATTTTGATTTAAAAGGACAAAAATGTAAAAATAGTTAGGATGTAAACAGTTTCATGGTACCCATTTTTAAACACTTTTTCTTATTTTTAGTTTATATCGGATGCATCCGATTTTTCATCCTTACTATTTTTTAAGTTTAAGTCAGGATGAATCCGGTTTCATCCTTGCTATTTTTTTTGGTGTCCATTTCACCCATTCTAATTTTTACTTGTCCGTTTGAACCATGTTTCAAAAATATTTGGCCAAATGACCCGTTTTTCCAATCACCGTTGATGGTCCTAGCACATGTTTTATGTACACAAAAAGAAAAGAGGTAGTTTAATGTTACTTTTCTTGAATATAGTTGTAGCTAGTTTTTTGCGATAGTAGCTCGTACATACATGGGACAATGACATATTTTATACGTTGCATAATATACCCGAATTTCGAAAGTTTAGGGACAGTAAGATATAAGGCTTTCTGAGAAGTTGCACAAGGACAAAACTACCAAGGAAAGTGCAATGCATAAAAGTTGAGTGCAATGCATAACCAATTTTCCTTTCTTCTTTGATTATAAAAGCATCTCTAATGGAGTATGGGTTTAAAAAAATATTAATACCACCTAGGATTTTAGAAACTCTCAACAAAAAAACCTCTTCAGTGGTGGTTGGATAATCAAAATTTAATATGACGTGGAAGTTTGAGTTTGGAGGAGAATATGGGTTTTTAGAGATTCTCACCCATACCCACGTCATCAATTTGTTCTTATTTAAATTAACTTTTTGGATTTTGTAAATTATTTTTTCTATAAATAAGTGACAAGTATATCAAAATAAATA
>JAJJWX010002814.1:0-183664 GCA_023529315.1 Papaver bracteatum | reverse complement strand
GTAGGTATAACCTTATTCCTTTGAGCTATGCAATCAGATGATTCCCTAAATGGCGACTTCTTAGGTCTTATGATTTATTTCTTATAAATTTCTTGTGTCTTTAACTAGGGGTGTATGCCATATAAAGGTCTTTGTCCCATTCTGCGAATTTTTCTTCAAAAAACTTCATATTTCTCCGCGCTACTTCTATCATCGTATCATTCTATAACTCTTTTCTCCTTTATTTATTACGATACTCGTGAACTATTATCTTGCGATATTCAGTACCTACACCCACATCTCCATGACTCAAGTTCCAGTAGTGGTATAACCTTATCTTTGAGCCATGCAATCAGATACCCCCTTAAATGGCGTACTTTAGGTCTTACATTTGCCTCTTGCGAAATTTTATTCTCGAACTAGGGTGTATGCCATAAAGGTTCGTCCCATTCTGCGAATTTTTCTTCGCGTTTCTTGCGATATTTTCACATATTCTTGCTTCAATGCTGGTGTAAATTCTCAATCTCATATTTTTCATTAAGAAACAATCTGTGAGTCACATCGTTCATACATATCTTTCAATATCATAATTTCAAATCTTTTACCTTTACTTTATTCTGCCTTTGGGATTTTATTGCGCTTTGCTATGTTTCCCTTGTGAGTCATTCACTACATACTGTGTTCATTTTTCAGAAATTTTCTTCTTCTCACAGCTCTATGGCATCTACCATTAATCTGTCACATCTTTGTCTGTGCTTGATGTTGTGCTTCCAATTGCTATGCTTCGCAGCTCTCTCTTCGCAAGATTTTTATATCAATCTCATAACACTTTCTTTAAAACTTGTAAAACTTGTATATTCGTTCTTTAATCTTCCTATCATTTTGCTGCGAATTTCTTTTCCTTCATGCATGTGTTAGTAAAACAACTCTTTCCTGCGATATAATCAATCAATATATAATTAACATTTTCAATCTATGTATAAATCTGCGTGAATCTATCATGAGGAGTAAAAAAATACTTTCTCATGATAAAAATTAATCATATATTCCCATATTTTCCTCTGTTTTTTGTATCCAAATGAGAGATTAATCAATTTGTAAAGTGAATATTGCACAATCTCGCAATTCTTTACTTATATCCTTATGTGGTCTTATTTTTCCTTCCTAAGTAAAGGTCTTATTTAGCCACTCTTTCTTTGGCGACAAAATCGCAGGACGTTTTTGCATTTTCATGCAAAAACCCATTGAACTTGCCTTATCAATTTGTATTCTTTTGCTACGACAATATGATAGGCCTAAATTTTCTTGCGAAAATAAAGCCCCATGACATTGTCGTCTTGCGATGAAATCGCAGGACATCTTTACATTTTCATGCAATTTCCCATTGATATCATCTTATCTTTTTCTCTTGGCTTTTTGCCTCTTTTGATATTTGTTGCACAAATAAGACAAGCCTAAATTTTCTTGCGAAAATAAAGCCTCATGATATTTGCGTCTTATGACACTTATCATCTCCCTAATGGAGGGTGCCGCCCTTAGCTTCCCCCTGGTTGCCCCTTCAAGGAGGCGTACATCGTCCATACAAGACTAGCTCCTCCCATCCGGATTTACCAACAACCAGTTATTTTTCGCAGCCTCTTATCCTTTTTGCCTATATGGCTTATAATTACGAGACTGCACCCTAAGTGGGGTTTTCTTCAGGAAGAGTGCATCATAGTCAAGACTTGCCAAGAATGGTCAGGGTAGGTTCATCCTCCCCATGCACTCTTGGCTCAACCGTGTATCGCGATGCCTTGATCATATTTTGCATTCCTTAGAAGAGACCCTCGGTCGTCCAACCATGGTATAACCTTATATATAGTTGAAAATCTAAGGTATCTCTCCCGGATAGGCTTTATTGAGCCCCACATCTCCATGAATCAAGTTCCAGTAGTGGTATAACCTTATCTTTGAGCCATGCAATCAGATACCCCCTTAAATGACGTACTTTAGGTCTTACATTTGCCTCTTGCGAAATTTTATTCGCGAACTAGGGTGTACGCCATAAAGGTTCGTCCCATTCTGCGAATTTTTCTTCACGTTTCTTGCGATATTTTCACATATTCTTGCTTCAATGCTGTGTAATTTCACAATCTCATATTTTTAATTAAGAAACAATCTGTGAGTCACATCGTTCATACATATCTTTCAATATCATAATTTCAAATCTTTTACCTTTACTTTATTCTACCTTTGGGATTTTATTGCGCTTTGCTATGTTGCCCTTGCGAGTCATTCACTACATACTGTGTTCATTTTTCAGAAATTTTCTTCTTCTCGCAGCTCTATGGCATCTACCATTAATCTGTCACATCTTTGTCTGTGCTTGATGTTGTGCTTCCAATTGCTATGCTTCGCAGCTCTCTCTTCGCAAGATTTTATATCAATCTCATAACATTTTCTTTAAAACTTGTAAAACTTGTATATTCGTTCTTTAATCTTCCTATAATTTTGCTGCGAATTTCTCTTCCTTCATGCATGTGTTAGTAAAACAACTCTTTCTTGCGATATAATCAATCAATATATAATTAACATTTTCAATCTATGTATAAATCTGCGTGAATCTATCATGCGGAGTAAAAAAATACTTTCTCATGATAAAAATTAATCATATATTCCCATATTTTCCTCTGTTTTTTGTATCCAAATGAGAGATTAAGCAATTTGTAAAGTGAATATTGCACAATATCGCAATTCTTTACTTATATCCTTATGTGGTCTTATTTTGCCTTCCTAAGTAAAGGTCTTATTTAGCCACTCTTTCTTTGGCGACAAAATCGCAGGACGTTTTTGCATTTTCATGCAAAAACCCATTGAACTTGCCTTATCAATTTGTATTCTTTTGCTACGACAATATGATAGGCCTAAATTTTCTTGCCAAAATAAAGCCCCATGACATTGTCGTCTTGCGATGAAATCGCAGGACATCTTTACATTTTCATGCAATTTCCCATTGATATATCATCTTATCTTTTTCTCTTGGCTTTTTGCCTCTTTTGATATTTGTTGCACAAATACGACAAGCCTAAATTTTCTTGCGAAAATAAAGCCTCATGATATTTGCGTCTTATGACACTTATCAGCTCCCTAATGGAGGGTGCCGCCCTTATCTTCCCCCTGGTTGCCCCTTCAAGGATGCGTACATTGTCCATACAAGACTAGCTCCTCCCATCCGGATTTACCAACAACCAGTTGTTTTTCGCAGCCTCTTATCCTTTTTGCCTATATGGCTTATAATTACGAGACTGCACCTTAAGTGGGGTTTTCTTTAGGATGAGTGCATCATAGTCAAGACTTGCCAATAATGGTCAGGGTAGGTTCATCCTCCCCATGCACTCTTGTCTCAACTGTGTACCGCGATGCCTTGATCATATTTTGCATTCCTTAGAAGAGACCCTCGGTCGTCCAACCATGGTATAACCTTATATATAGTTGAAAATCTAAGGTATCTCTCCCAGATAGGCTTTCTTGATCCCCACATCTCCATGACTCAAGTTCCAGTAGTGGTATAACCTTATCTTTGAGCCATGCAATCAGATACCCCCTTAAATGACGTACTTTAGGTCTTACATTTGCCTCTTGCGAAATTTTATTCGCGAACTAGGGTGTACGCCATAAAGGTTCGTCCCATTCTGCGAATTTTTCTTCGCGTTTCTTTCGATATTTTCACATATTCTTGCTTCAATTCTGGTGTAATTTCACAATCTCATATTTTTCATTAAGAAATAATCTGTGAGTCACATCGTTCATACATATCTTTCAATATCATTTCAATATCATAATTTGAAATCTTTTACCTTTACTTTATTCTGCCTTTGGGATTTTATTGCGCTTTGCTATGTTTCCCTTGCGAGTCATTCACTAGATACTATGTTCATTTTTCTGAAATTTTCTTCTTCTCGCAGCTCTATGGCATCCACCATTAATCTGTCACATCTTTGTCTGTGCTTGATGTTGTGCTTCCAATTGCTATGCTTCGCAACTCTCTCTTCGCAAGATTTTATATCAATCTCATAACACTTTCTGTTTTCACTCCAATCTACTTTTATGACTCCAACACCATTTGGATATGGAAACTTAATGCACTGATGGTAAGTGGATGCCACCCCTAGAATCCCATGCAACCATGGTCTTCCAATTAAGGCGTTGTAGGGTGACTCCACATCCACTACACAGAATAAGACTTTAGATGTTATTCCTTTTAATGGGATTCTCATTGTGATATCTCCCTTTGGTTTATTGGCGGTACCATTGAAACCATATATCTTGTACGTTGAGGATACTAGATCCTCATCTCTCCCTCCCATGGTCTTATAAGTGTGATAAAATAAAATATCCACATAACTACCTGTATCAATCAATACTCTATTAATTGTCCATGAATCTTCATTTTCATCATCTTCAGTTTTATGTTCATCTTCATCTTTATCCTCTTTTTGTTTTGGATTTATCTCTAGTCTCACAACCAATGGTTGATTATGCATTTCTCCAGGCTCATGTACTTCTTGTGCGGTGAAAGAAATAATCATTTTTTGCCACTCTTTAAGCGGCAAGGCTTTCGCAATGTTCATGATTTCTTTCCCATCAGCATCTCTCGCAAACACTCGGCTTAAAACATTATCGTGGAAGTCTTCGATAGTCTTGAATGAATGTATAATGGAGTTACAGAACAATTTTTTTACCTTTGCTCCAACTTCTATCACAAATGTTTCTCCTCCTTTTGTTGTATTTACTCTGCGAATATCTGGTGGAGGCGGTAATGGCTGAGATTGCGGGTGCCCTATTAGAAAATGGTTTAATCTTCCCTGATCTATCATCCTTAAAATGATCTTCTTTATATTCCTGCATTCATTTGTTGAGTGACCATGAAAATGATGATAAGAGCAAAATTCTTGACTTCGGCTATTTGGGTGTGGTTCTTTTCCCATGTTCCAGGGTGCTTGTATATTTTCCATTAAGATTATGGATTCCCAAATTTTTTCTACACTTGCATTCAAAGGTGTCATTTTGATTTCTTCCCATATCATCTTCTGATTTCCCTGCCCTCTTTGATAACTTTGTCTCTGTCCACCATAAGTCTCTTGTGGTTGATCAAGTCTCTGAATTTTATTATTTCCCCCGCGATAAAAGTTTCTCTTTCTTTCAAACTCTTCTTGATCTCGACTTCCCATAGTTACTAATTTTTTTTGACCATCATCCACATTCTTTTCTTGTTTTTCCTGTGAGGTGCTCGCTACTGTATTTATCATCTTGGGAAGTAAACTTGCACTCGCTGCAACTGAACTACTGTTCGCAATAGGATACGACTCCATCTCATTTTGTTTTTCCTCCAACGCTAAATATTCTTCCTGCAATTCTCGCAGCTCTGTCATAGTGATCGTATTTTTGATTCTAAAAATTTGTATATATAACAGGTTGGTTGCGAACATAGCATTAATGAAGGACAAAATGAGGTATCTCTCATCTACTCTTCCATCCATCTCACTGCACATTGTCTTCCATCTTATGGTTAGGTGTTTCAAACTTTAGCCAATCCTCTATTTTAACCCATGTAGGATCAGAATATCGCCACAATTATATTCACGAGAGATTAATGACACTTCTGCGAGCGTT
Organism: Papaver bracteatum; assembly: GCA_023529315.1. NCBI lineage: Eukaryota > Viridiplantae > Streptophyta > Magnoliopsida > Ranunculales > Papaveraceae > Papaver > Papaver bracteatum. Next base: position 178,033 of record JAJJWX010002814.1, on the reverse strand, counting down.
ACTGAAAAATCTTCAACAAAATTTCACGAGCGTCACAAAATAATTCAAAGAATGACGAAGTTGACGATTGAAGAGGCATATTAGAAGAGTGTTGTTTCACGAGGATTACAAAAGTTGGCGAATATTAACATTGTAATTACTGCGATGAGATTGTAGAATAGATCCGAAAGAAGGGGAAAACTTAGCTGTCACCCACTATGTAATTTCCTATATAAAGGGTTCAAGTAAGTCCAGAAAAGGGGGATGTATTTTTTAGAGTGGAGAGAATTTTGAGAAGAGAGAGATATTTTTGCAGAGAGATTTTAGGAGAGAGAATGTATTTTTCTTTATCATCTTCTTACCAAAAACTAGATCTAGAACTCCATGAATGGAGACTATCAATGTAAAATCAAATGTAAATTTAAACAATCATAGTGAAGAATCATGGATGTAGATCAAATTGATCGAACCATGTAAAAATCCGTGTCTATTTACAATTTTTAGAATCCTAATCATACTTTTAATATCAAATTAGTTTAGATCAAGAGATAATTATCAAGATATTACAAGGGGTGTGTTGTGGGAATTCCTGCAACTACATTTTGGCGCCGACTAAGGGGAGGAATAAAGGATTTATTCTTCCTGTAATTTGATCGGTTCAAGAGATTTTCATGGAAGAAATTACACTTTCAGGGAATAAACATCATCAACAATTTATCTCTTTCATGTTTCAAGGGGGAATATTTGTTAGATTGAAGAAGAATCAAAGAAATTAATTATTAAGGTGTTGGGTTTATAAAAATCAGGGGGGCAAAAATTGAAGTTTCAGAAAGAATTTTACATTTTTGGGAAGAATTTTACATTCAGGGACGGGGTCGACTGGTTGATTCAAGAGAAATTTGGTAAAGATGATTACGATATGCAGTTTTCTTTTCTGGATCTTTAAGATATGAGAACAAATAGGGAAGTTTCACCGAAATTCCATCTACAGCAAACAACATCAAAAGTTCATCAAAAATTCAGAGAAATCCAATAACAAGGAGAAAGAAGTTGAATCATCAAGAAACTACTCAAAAGTGTATTCTTCGCAAGAAGAGATGAGTAGTCCAATTCGTAAAGATGTTAAACAATTATTATCTGCGAAGCAACAGAAGGGATAAGAAGATGAATTCATTAAATTATTAAAATTAGTTTGGTACGATAACGAAGGGAGACATTAATGTCAAACCGGCATTGAAACGGTGAAATAGCATCTACAATACTCCAGCGAAGATAACAACTTTTGAGTAGTTTATGTAATGGCGAGCAAATAAATAGCGAGAAAATAGCGAGCAGCAAAATAGTAAAATCAAAAACATAGTAAACTAGTGCATGTCATTTTAAGGACGTACAAATAAACTGGCGATAGTGCAAAAATAGCGAGAAAATAATAAACTGGCGATAGTGCATGAAGAAAACCCAATCCAACAACGAAGAGAGACTTATCAAATCATTGTTTACGTGAAGCAATTCAAAGAACAAAGGAGCAGAAGTTAACAATTCGCATGAAGTTAACAATTCTCAAAAGTTAACAATTCGCTCGTGAAATGTAGCAAAAATGAAAGGATATCACGAGCAGCCCGTGGGATATCTTAGCATCTTACTAAAATTCGCTCCAATGAAGAATCACGAGATGCATACATCTTACGAGAGGAACTATGGATATAATTCCTAATGATAATTTTTTGCCTACACCCATTTTGTGGATATAATGCCTCCACGAGATACATTTGCTGACGAGTATGCAACTATGGATACTTTGCTGACGAGTGGAAGTGGATTACATCCACGAAATTACGAGCTGGTGATCCTTATGATACTATGGATATTTGACGTGATCCTTATGATACTTTCGCAAATTACGAGAGGAGGTGGGAACCGGTGATACCACTTCGCAAACCAGTACCATAACAACGAATCATACTAAATCTAAGTACAATTTATGGTGAAATGTATCATTGTGGCAAAATGTATCATCGTCAACAACATTTAAAGAATTTCCTATGCCAAGCTCACATCAACGTCAGTTTTAGGGAATATAAAATAAAATAAAATGAAATGACGAGATTAAAGCCAAGGATTTTATTGCCCTATGAAACGGAAGGAGAAGAACAAAAGATGACGACAAAATTTATACAAAGAGTATCTAGCAAAATTAGTCACTGGCGAAGAATACAAGTAAAGATCGCAAATATTTGATTGCTTCAAAGTTCTTCTCGATGATCAAGAAATTTACAAGTTAAGACACCGCAAAAGGAAGATCAAAAAGTAAAGATGTATAGAATCTAGGACTTTCTATCACAAGCAACAAATAACCCAAACTGTCAGAGAAGGAGTATGAAAACTAGAAGACTTGGCAAATCAAATACTTCGTGACAACTGGCAGCAACATCAAATCGCCAAAAAGCTAAGTACCACTTCCTTGAATAATTTACTTGCAGGAAATGAAAATTTTTAATTTATGTTATCGCTGGATTTCAAAGAACATTTCTAAGATTGTTAATATTTCAAAAACAAAATTCAAAAACTTTTGATTCAATTTACCAAAAGTGGTATAATAGCAAGATTTCAAAAAAAAAAAAAAAAAATTATAAAAAATGAGATCATCGCAAAATTTTTAAAGATCGCAATAATTTTCAAAGATTTCAAAGATTACAATAAATGAAACTATCGTAAAGATTTCTAAGATTTCTAAAAATTTTGATTTCATTTCCAAAACAGCGATACCCTCGCAAGATTTCAAAAGATTACAGAAAATGGAATTATCGCAAAAAATTTCAAAGAATTCTAAGGTTACAGAAAACGAAATTATTGCCAAAATTTCTAAGATTTCAAATTTCCAAAATACGCGATACAATCGCAAGATTTCAAAAGATTTCTTTCTCTAGAATATTTCTTTTACAGAAAGAAATTTTTGGTTTAACAAATGTGATAAAATCGCAAGATTTCAAAGAATATTTCTAAGATTTCAAAAGATTTTAAAGAATATTTCAACTCACAGAAATGAGCAAAACAAATTTTTATCAGAGCTGCGAGCGTAATCGCGAGATTATTCAAGATTATATAAAGAATTGACAGAAATGAAAGAATGAAGAAACGCGAAAATATTGCGAGAAACGTGAATATAATTTCGCAGATTAAGAGAATGGGACAAACCTTTATGGCGTGCACCTTAGTTCGCGAATACAATTTCGTAAGAGGAAAATGTAAGACCTGCAAGCACGTTATAAGGGGGGTATCTCTTTACATGATTCAACGATAAGGTTATACCGCTACTGGAACCTGAGTCATGCAGATGTTGGGGTTAAAGAAAACCTATCCGGGAGAGAGATCTTGGATTTCCAGCTTTCTAAGGTTATACCCTGGTTGGACGACCGAGGATCTCTTCCAAGAAGTGCAAAGTATGACCAAGGCGCCGAGGTACACGGTTTAGCCAAGAGTGCCCGGGACGGACGAACCTACCCTGACCATCTTTGGTAAGTCTTGGCTACAATGCACTTGGCCTGAAGAAAACCCCACCTAGGGTGTAGTCTTGTAACTATAAGCTATATAGGCATAAATTAAAAGAGGCTACGAAAACAACTGGTTGTTGGTAAATCTGGATGGGAGGAGCTAGTCTTGTATGGCCGATGTGCCCTCCTTGAAGGGGCAACCAGGGGGAAGATTAGGGAGGCACCCTCCATTAGGGAGCTGATAAGTGTCTTAAGACGGCAATGTCATGGGGCTTTATGATCGCAAGATCATTTAGGCCTGTCATATTGTCGCGTGACGTAAATTATACAGAGGCAACAAGCCATAAGAGAAAAATTTAGGATGAGATCAATGGGTTTTTACATGAAAGTGTAAAGACGTCCTGCGATTTCATCGCAAGACGGCAATGTCATGAGACTTTATTCTCGCGAGGGGATTTAGACCTGTCATATTGTCGCAGAAAATTCAAAGAAAAATGGATAAGACAAGATCAATGGGTCAATACATGCAAATGTAAAGACGTCCTGCGATTTTGTCGCAAAGAGAAAAATTGGCAAAATAAGACCTTTAACTAAGAAGGCAAAATAAGACCAATAGAATAATCTCAAACATTAATTATTTTATTTTAAAAATGCAGGAAAGATTTGTTCATCGCAAGAAAGATAGCAAGTAATATTCAGAGTTTCTCGGAAGTATTAATTAGAGTCTCTCAAGAGGAATGTCTACAATCTCTTACCATTATTCACAATCTCGCCACTATTCATCGCCATCGCCACTATTCACAGCATTATTTCAGAATCTCGCAGAAACATTTAAAGCTTCGCAGAAAAATTAAGAAACTAGCAAATTCATTCAGCATTTCGCAGGAAATTTGATTATTTCGCAGAATATGATTATTTTATTGAAAGAGGCAGAGGAAATTCATTCATTTAACATTTTCTCAGAGATTCTTCCTTCATAGATAAAGAACAGAGGCAACTATGGATTACCAAAAAAAAAAACGTTTTATGTTCTTTATCTACTCATCAAGAATCATTTCCAAAATGGACTAGGATTTTCAGGAAAAATGAAGTAATAATTTCACGAGAATAGAGGCAATACTTATGATTTTCATTAAAGGACGAATACTTCTTGAAGATTGAGTACTTCTTATATTTCTTCAGGGATACTTCATACTTCACGAGCACTTCAAGAGTTAATACTTCTTATTTATTTAACAAAGATATGGAACTTCGCAAAAGAATAGAGGCAAGTATATACTTTTCAAATCCAGTGTTCTTTCGCTCATTCCTTCATCAACAAAAATCAAAGACTACTACAACAACAGATTTTTTCTTAAAGATTACTTTTCAAGCAATATTCAAGAAAAAAGAGGCAAGATGTAGGATCAGAATATCGCCACAATTATATTCACGAGAGATTAATGACACTTCATGAGCGTTCACTGAAAAATCTTCAACAACATTTCACGAGCGTTACAAAATAATTCAAAGAATGACGAAGTTGACGATTGAAGAGGCATATTAGAAGAGTGTTGTTTCACGAGGATTACAAAAGTTGGCGAATATTAACATTGTAATTACCGCGATGAGATCGCAGAATAGATCTGAAAGAAGGGGAAAACTTAGTTGTCACCCACTATGTAATTTCCTATATAAAGGGTTCAAGTAAGTCCAGAAAAGGGGGATGTATTTTTTAGAGTGGAGAGAATTTTGAGAAGAGAGAGATATTTTTGCAGAGAGATTTTAGGAGAGAGGATGTATTTTTCTTTATCATCTTCTTACCCAAAACTAGATCTATAACTCCATGAATGGAGACTATCAATGTAAAATCAAATGTAAATTTAAACAATCATAGTGAAGAATCATGGATGTAGATCAAATTGATCGAACCATGTAAAAATCCGTGTGTCTATTTACAATTTTTAGAATCTTAATCATACTTTTAATATCAAATTAGTTTAGATCAAGAGATAATTATCAAGATATTACAAGGGGTGTGTTGTGGGAATTCCTGCAACTACAACCCAAATACATCTTCAATACCGGGCCGCGAAGAATTGTTGCTTATATATAGGGCTGCACAAACCCGACCCTACCCGCCGACCCGACCCACACCCGCCGGTTTTTACCCGCACCCGACCCTACCCGCCTAACACACGAGTCGACTATGACTAGCCCCATCTGAAACCCGACAAGTATTGGGTCGACTATGACTCGCCTCTTATAAAACCCGACCTACCCGCTTACACGCCTAGAAATATCCAAGCCATCCATTACCCTTGGATTAATTCCTATTCGTGATCCCAGCCGTTCAATCCTTTAGAAAGAGTGAATCAACCTAAATACCTAGTCGACTCTACTTTCTCAGTTTCTCTTTTCAGTTCTTACTTCTCTCTCTCTCGGTCTCTCTTCTCCCCTCTTTAGTTTAGAGTACAAAGTCACTCTTCAAAGATCAAATCACGACCAGTACCATCGTCTAATCACTGCCAGTAACACCAATAAGGCAACAACGTGAGGTAATTTCATCTCATGATTCAATCAAAGATGATTTTTATGGTTTATGCTCTTTGATTTGAATCTGTTTATTAGGGTTTACGTTATTTGATTTGAATCTGAGTTTTCGATACCTCGAGTTCGATTGTAATACCATCTCATGATTGAAACAAAGTTTTTTTTTTTTTTTGGGATAACTTTGGATTTGGATATTGATTTATTTGTTGTAAAATTAATTTGTTTTCTTTTTTCATTTGATGTATTGGGTTTATATTTGTTCTTTGATTCATTTGCATGTCTTTTTTTCTGTTTTTGTTTTGTTAAAAAGGTTGATAATAAGATTTAATTGTTTTCATCAGGAAAAATATCTTAGACTTGAAGCTCGCGCCTAAGAGGATATAAATTGAAAGATTGATTAAATGAGAAACTATCTTGTTAGAGAGGTATATGTCAATTCTACTTTCAATGTTATTGTTGATTTACACTTTTAAGTGATTTAAATTGTATTGTTGTTGAACTAAGGTCTGGGGTCTTGGTTTATTTATGATTTTAGTGATTTCAAACCACATTCCATGGATGAACTTATAGAGATGCTTTTTAAATTTGATTTTTTTTTTAATAATTGATCAATGTATACAGAGTAGTGCGATTATGCTGTGCTTGCTGCACAATTTAGATTTGGTTTATGTCTAACTTATTGGTATATATATTTGGTTTGTTATCGCCCTATTCTTCTGAATTTTTCGTATTTTAATTCCATTCTAGAATAATTGTGTCATTGATTTCAATTACTTTTAGGGTTTGCATTGTGTTGTGTTGTACTGATGCTTCTTTTGTACAGATTACCATGGATGAAATCTCACAAGATGATTCTATTCCAAATCTTCCAGTCATACATGGAGTCACATTGCAAATGGGAGCATATTCTCAACCTTCATCATCTTGTGGAGCAAGTGACAGTGCAACTAAGAAGACTAAAGTTGGTGTGAGAAAATCATGGGTTCGCGACCACTTTGATATTTTAGAGTCTGGTGTTAGAGCGAAATGTAAGCATTTTCCAAAGGCTCTGGGTATATACAAGGTTGGTGATAAATCATCTGGGACTGCCAATCTTATTCGTCATTTGGAGAAGTGCAATGGATATATGATAACAGTAAATAAGGAACCAAGACTGCTAATATAAGATTTTCAACCTTGCAACCTGACAAAGGACTTTTCTGCTTGGTGAGCTTGTTGCAGTATTAGGACTTAGATGGTTTTAGTTACAGTTTCAGACTTGAAATATTAAAATTTGAATATATTGTAAAATTTTAAATATTCGAACTTAAATTTTAAGATAACTGAATGTTGGTTAAAAATTAATTTTTTTTATCAGGTACCTGGACGGGTAAACCCGCCACCTGTCCGACCCAACCCGCTGAAAAGTGGGTCGGTGGAAAACCTACCCATTGTAAAGCTGGGTCGACTACGGGTGATAGCTTTAAATATCCACCATCAGCGGGTAGGGTGGCGGGTGAGGCCAAACCCGACCCACCCGACCCATTGTGCAGCCCTACTTATATATGTTCCCAAAAATGTAGCTTGCAGATGGTCGAAAGAAGTTATAGTGTTTTTAGGTAAATCTTCGAGCCATTTTAACGCATCGCCAGTTAAGCTAGATGCAAAGTATTTTCATAATACAACATCATGGTTTTCCAACTGTAGCATACACCTAACATAAGCCTTGACATGTTGAACAGCACAGGTAGTCCCATCGAAGATACTGGTTAATGCTGGTTAATTGCATTTTGGGGGTATTCCTCCTAATTGTACTTCTTGAGTGAATGGAGTTCTCGCAGCTTCTTCAATGGATTCATCATGTTGCATTCTGCTTCATTCTCTTCTGTTATTTAACACTCCCCTCAATTATGCTAGCTCTCTTAAGATTTGTTCATTCCCAGCTAAGTTTTGCTCCATTGGTCTTTTCAGCGCAGCATCCCTTATCCTGCGTTCTTGCCTATCTTGTGTTGCGAGATTTTGATTTCCGTCTCCATTATTTTCTCTTACATTTCTTTCACGAATGCGCACACCATTATATCTCTTATTTTCTCTTCTGCGATTTTCTTCTGCTCTTCTTTGCACCCTATCGCATTCTTCGTTAATATTACCATTATTGCGGTTTTGTTCGCGTCTTCTTTCTCGATTGTCATGATTATTCTGGCGAATTGCCTCTTGGAATTATTGCTCTTCCACTTCTGCTCTCAATCTTTCCCTTTCGCAAGCTAAGCGTGCTTGTTCAGCATAATGTCTCTCGATTTGTCTTTCAATTATCTGTTGATTTCTTAGAGTTTCTTTTCCATGCAATATCCTCCTCCCTTCCTCTTGATTTTCTTCACCATCTTGGTTATTTCGTGCCTGATGCTGTTCATTCTCCCGCCTTCTATTATTTTGTTCGTTTTGTTGAATTTCACCTCGTGGTATATAACTATCTTCCCTTATTTCTCTCCTTTCACAACGTTCCCCATTTAGATCATGATTTTCTTCTTCAATATTTTCTATAAGTGATCTTCTTCTTATCTCACTTCTGATTGTTCTCGAACTTGATCTCGTTGTACTTCTTGATCTTCTATTTTGTAACCTCATGTTTTCCATTATCAATTCATGGTTTTCTCTTGCCAAATTTGCACGTTCTTCCGCCTCTAATATCCTTTATTCTTTTATTCTTTGTCTTAAAACCTCTACTGTTTCATTTTAGTCATCACCATGTATTAATCCTCCATTTACCTCTTGATTTCTTCCCTCTCGTCTTTCATCTCTTAATTGTCGATCTTCTGGTTCTTCCATTGAATCTGATCGCCAAGTATGCACGCTTACTCTATCATAATCCACAGCTCTATCTTGTATATGTGTTTGCTGATTCGGCTGTCAAACCTGATTTTCTCCATCATTCCTTGTTCTATTTCTTCTTGTTCTTACTCTTGAAGATTCTCCCATTTCACTTGTTTCTCCACCTGAAAGTCTTTTACTCCTCCTTACGGTTGTTGGTGGTTCTGACGTATTTCTTCTTCTACTAGCCATTAATCTTAGTGAACTATTGAAAATTGCGTAAAATCCTGCACTAATTATTCCAAATTCCTTTCAATCACAATATCAATTTTTACCTTTTTCTTCAAATAATCAACAATTCATCCCTGTTTCGGGCGCCAAAAATGTAGTTGCAGGAATTCCTACACTACACCCCACACAAGAATCCACAATTATCAACACATATTTGTAGATTAAGAACAACACTTTTATTGATTAATTCTCAGAAATGTTACAAGATATGGAAGAAATCAAGAATACAATCGCTCACAAGAATTTTTTCTCTCCTCAAGACTTTCTCAACACTCTAAAAATTATCTCTCCCTCTCAAGTTTACTCATCCCCTATATATAGGGGGGTATTTAATAATGGATGATAGCTCATAGACAACTAAGCTATCCATTAATTTCGGATTTAACTTGCGATATCTTCGCGAGTGCAATAATGTTAATCTTATAAACACTCTAACCTTCGCATGATCTTTAAGTTTTCTTCATGTTTCTACCATCGTTATTTATTGCGTCTTTCTTTTAATCTTTTCTGCGACGCTCGCCAGTTTCTTTAATGAAAACTTTGCAAGAATGTTCTTGATGCGATATTCTGATCCTACAATCTCCTTGTCTTGAGCTTGCTTCTTTGACTTGGAAAAATGACGAGGAAAAGGAGGTGGTATGGTAAAAGTGGGAATCGTGTCCTTAGATTGGCAGTTTGAGGTTGGCTTTTCCTTTAGGATAGTTTCCTCATCTACTTCCTTTTTCGATGTCATTACTGACCTCTTTTTGTTGATATGGCTCTTCAGTTTGTCTCCCACTTCTTAGAGTTATTGCATTAACGTTCTCTCTTGGGTTCACAAAATGTTGTGATGCCAACTTTGTTGAAGCTTACGCCTTCATGATATTCATATCAGTAGATAATTTCCCCACTTGATTATGCAAATCTCTAATAGCGTTATCAGTTTTTTAACTGATTTTGTTCATCTTTCTGTTGATTTTGTTGAACTGTTTCCTTGAGACTCTGTGTTGTAGATGCAACTCCCTGCATGCTTTGCAGTATCATGTTGAACTTATCATCTATAAAAGTTCCTTGATTTTTAGTTTGTTGTGGTTGATGTAAGTGTTGTTGAAAACTACCTTGTCTTGCATACGGATTAGGAGCTGCGCTTGCTTGTTAGTGTAACTGAAATCAGGATGATCTTTCCAACCAGGATTATAAGTATTTGAGTATGGATCATAGCTTGGCCTCTGATTAGGGAATAAATCATTTACCTCGGCTTTCTCTGCGTATAATGGAATAATCACCGTAGTTGCAGGAATTCCCACAACACACCCCTTGTAATATCTTTATAATAATTTCTTGATCTAAACTCATTTGATATAAAAATGATAATTAAAATACTAAAATTGTAAATAGACACCAGATTTTTACATGGTTCGGTCAATTTGATCTACATCCATGATTCTTCACTATGATTGTTTAATTTTACATTTGATTTACATTGATATTCTCCATTAATGGAGTTCTAGATCTAGTTTTTTGGGGAAGAAGATGATAAAGAAAAATACATTCTCTCCCTCAAAAATATCTCTCTCTCTTACTAAAATTGTCCCTCCCTTTCTCTCTCCTGCTCTCCTCTTTATATAGGTGTTTACATGGTGGATGACAGCTCATAGACAGCTAGGCTAACATTTAATTTCGGGTTTGTCTTGCGATATCTTCGCAAGTATACAAATATTAATTTCGCTTCACTCGTTAAATCTCACAAGGTCTTCATGTATTTCTCATGTTTTGTATGTCGTCCTTTGTTGCGTTATTTTTGTAATCATTCTGCGACACTCGCAATGTGTCATTTATGAAAACTTCGCAAGTATGTCCTTGCTGCGATATTTTGATCCTACATTTTGCCTCTTTTTTCTTGAATATTGATTGAAGAGTAATCTTTAAGAAAAATCTGTTGTTGTAGTAGTATTTGATCTTTGTTGATGAAGAAACGAGCGAAAGAATATTGCCTCTATTCTTAGTAGTACTTGAAAAGTACGTACTTGCCTCTATTCTTTTGTGAAGTTCCGGATCTTTGCGAAGTTAATAAGAAGTATCAACTCTTGAAGTATGCGAAGTATAAAGTATCCTTGAAGAAATATAAGAAGTAATCAATCCTCAAAATATATAAAAAGTATCCATCCTTGAATGAAAGTTATGAGTATCGCCTCTATTCATGCGAAATTACTACATTTTTGGTGAAAATTCGTGTCCATTTTGGAAATGATTCTTGCCGAGGAGATAAAGAATATAAAATGTTTTCTTGGTAATCCATAGTTGCCTCTGTTATTTATCTATTAAGGTAGAATCCTTGAGAAAATGTTGAATGAGTGAATTGTTTCTTTATTCTTATCTTTCCTCTACCTCATGCGATAATCTCTTTAAGAAAATAATCACATTCTGCGAAATAATCACAATTCCTGCGAAATTCTGGATGAGTCTGCGAGATTCTGAATGTGTCTGCGAGATTCTGAATGTGTCTGCGAATTTATGAATAACCCTGCGAAATTATGAATAGTACTTCTGAAATAGTGTTGCGAATAGTGCCGCGAATAGTGTTGCGAAATTATGAATAGTCCTCCTGAGAGACTCTGAATAATACTTCTGAGAAATTCTGAATAGTATTTTTGAGAGATTCTAAATAGTACTTGCTTCTCATTATCTCTCTTGCGATGAACAAATCTTTCCTGCATTCTTAAAAGAAAATAGTTAATGTTTGAGATTAGTCTATTGGTCTTATTTTGCCTTCCTAGTTAAAGGTCTAATTTTGCCAATTTTTTGTTTTGGCGACAAAATCGCAGGATGTCCTTACATTAGCATGTAAAGACCCATTGATCTTGCCTTATCCTCAATCTGTCAATTTCTCTGCGACAATATGACAAGCCTAAGTTTTCTTGCGAAGACAAAGCCCCATGACATTGCCGTCTTGCGATGAAATCGCAGGACGTCTTTATACTTTCATGTAAAAACCCATTGATCTCATCTTAACTTTTTCTCATGGCTTGTTGCCTATTGTATAATATTTGTCACGCGACAATATGACAGGCCTAGATGTTCTTGCAAACATAAAGCCCCATGACATTGCCGTCTTTAGACACTTATCAGCTCCCTAATGGAGGGTGCCGCCCTTATCTTCCCCCCGGTTGCCCCTTCAAGGATGGAACATCGGCCATACAATACTAGATCCTCTCATCCGGTCTTAACAACAACCATTTGTTTTCGCAGCCTCTTGTCCTTTATGCATATATGGCTTATAGTTACAAGACTGCACCCTAAGTGGGGTTTTCTTCGGGCCGAGTGCATCATAGACAAGACTTGCCAAGAATGGACATGGTAGTTTCGTACGCCCCGGGCACCCTTGGCTCAACCGTGTACCTCGGCGCCTTATTCATACTCTGCATTCCTTGGAAGAGACCCTATATAGTTGGAAATCCAAGGTACCTCCCCCGGATATGTTTTCTTTAACCCAAACATCTCCATGACTCAGGTTCCAGCAGCGGTATAACCTTATACCCGAATCATGCAAAGAGATACCCCCTCATATGACGCGCTTTAGGTCTTATATTTGCCTCTTGCGAAATTTTATTCGCGAACTAGGGTGCACGCCATAAAGGTTCGTCACATTCTTTAAATTTCATTTGCAAAATTTTATTCGCGTCTCTGCGAAATTTTCGCATTTTTTTTATTCTTTCATTTCTGTCAATTTTTTTATTCCTGTCATTTCTTTGCGAGATATCTTTGCGAAATAATCACCAACTCTCTTCTTTGCGAAATAAACATCTTTATGAAGTAAATGAACATCTGTGAATTGTTTGTTCATGCTGCGAACGTTTGCAAGGAAAGTGTCTGCGAAAAAAATGCCTATGATATAAACCTTTGCGAAGCAAAAAATTCTTTGCGAGGAGGGAGATTCGAACCCAAGTCCTCTAGTTTGCATACTCCTTCTCTGACCATCTGGGCTACTTGTTGCTTGCGAAAGAAAGGCATAGTTCTGATATATTACTCCATTTCTTCGCCCCTTGAAGTTCAAAAATGAGTAAAAAGAAAAAGTATGCTTGGCGAGGGATTCGAACCTGCGATACTGAACTTCGTATCTTCACTACTGACCATCTGCACTAGCTTTTATTTGTGATTGAGAGGTATAATTCTAATTACTTAACCCTTTTTAATCATTCTTTTGTATAATTTATCTCTTCGTCTTCTGTTCTTCTCCTTCCGTCTGCTACTGAAGTGATCATCCTTGTTAATTGTTTGCTAGTGCTTGGTTCATCCCTTTTGTAAGACAGTTGCATTCATCCTTGTTAATCTCCTTGCACATATCATTTCCATTTTGTAAGATTCCAGCGAAGACACCAGTTGTTCATAACAATTCATCCAAAAATCTCTGTGAAGTTAAGAAAGGCTGCGAAGAGAGTTTGCGAAGACAGCCACTATGGGAAAAACATACATTGACAACCCCCCACAAGTGTTGTAGTAGGACAACGACGACACTTCCTGATGGGTTGCTGATAGGTGTAGAATACACCGTATTTACTATCTAGTAGTTTATGCTTTCTTTGCTATTTTTCTTGTAAATTATGTAATTCACGTGTGTTTTTGAGCTATTAGGTACTCTGGAATCGCACAGACGAAAAGAAGAAGAAATCACCAAAATTGAGCAAAAAGGGCAAATTTTTCATTTCAGGGGAGAACACTATCTGGAGACCAGTCAATGTTAAGGGGAAACTTGCTTTTTGAAGAATTATAAAGAACAGACATCTATGGTTAAGGGGTTACCATCGAGGGTGTCCCTTATCAGTTATCAGTGGGTGTAAGTATCGCTGGGGTGGTCCTAGCCCTGGAGTGTAATTATCCAACCCATGGGGTGGTTCTTATCTTGGGCGTCTGAATCCACCCCAATCATATTCTAACCCAAGACTCGAGATGCTTTCCATGTATCATTAGTTCATTTATTTGAACTGAAATTGAGAAAGCAGCGCAGCTGCTAATCAAAGTTGCTATGTCCAAAAAAATTCGAGATCGATTTATAAAATAATTAAATGGAATCGGTTCATGGAGGAGATAGAGCTGCTGATGAGAAATTTAGGGTTGCTGTTGTGAAACCCATCTGAGGAAGATCGAAAAAAATTGAGAGAAATTGGAATATGTTGCTGCTTTGGATTAGTGAAGAAATTGAGAGGCGTTTCGGCTGTAGTTGAAGCTAATGAATGAATCTGTGATATTCAGAAGATGGGTTTGTGTTAAATTCAGAGATGTGGAACTGCTGCTGTGATCGGAGATGGGTTCTAACGGAGGTGGGTTGCAGTCGGACTTTGGAGTTCAGAGACAGTGAAGACAAGTTCTAAAGACCTTGGTAGCATCTGAGACTCGAATTGGAAGATGGGTTTATGGTAGTTGCCGAAATGGAGATGAATTTAGGTTTTTTTTATGCGGTTCAGAGAATAGATGTGGAAGAACTCAGAGATGGGAATGATGGTTTGAGTTAATGAGTTGATGATTGAAGTAGAAATTGAATAAATAGTTGTGCTGTATTGAAGTGAAATAGATGAATGTTAGGATTGAGCAGGAAAGAAGACATTAGATCGGCCTGAATTTGGCCTGGGAAGTCCTGTAATTGAACAAAACTCGGCCGGATTTTGATTCTGGAGAGTCAACTAGGAAGCCGGCGATTCAACCCGATCCATCTCCGTGACTCAGCCGATTAAGACCACTCAGCCCTGACGAAGAAGCTGACTTGGGTTAGCTGACTCTTCCATCCTTGACCTAGTCAACTAACAGAAGACTGAAGGTTTGACCTGTTTGACCGTTAGTCCTAACGGTGGACTGACGGAATATTCAGTCGAACGGAGAGAATTTTCAGGTGGCCGGCGGTGACGAATTCCGGCCAAAAACCCAGTTTTCCGGTGACCAAAAATGCAGAATTTTGTGTGGACTTCTCTCATGTGTGTGAAGACTTAGAATTGGGAATTGGATGAAAACTTGGAAGTTTTAGAGAATTGGACTAGAAATTGGAATATGGCTCAAATTGGGAAAGTGGTGTTCTTATGGAATGTGGATTCTTTTCCTACAAAGATATGGAGAGTATTGAAGCCTATAAATAGAGGAGTTCTCTACAACTTTTACACACACATCTACTTTGGAGAAGGAGTTAAAGCGCACAAGGATTGGAGGAAGGAGCAACCATCATCTTTTCAATAAGTTTTTCTTTCTTCCTTAATTATTATTATTATTGTGTGAACTCCAAATAATGAGTAGATAAATTTCTTATTGATTGAGGATGAATTCCCAGTTCTTAACATATGGTTTGAGTTTTTGTTTCAATTCTACTTTGAAGTTTTTCATATGATTATCGTTTGTTTTTACTAATATTAAAGTTTATGATTGATTGATAGGTTGTTTGGAGTGCACGCTAAATTGATTTGTTAATTTAATCTAAAGCTAGTGAAATTTAGGGAATACATAATAGTTTCTTGACTCTTTACACAAGTAGAAAACACGAGACCTTTCGGAGGGATTCCGTGGAGCAATTGTGTATGAAAACAACGCTAGAAAGTGGACCAAGCGAACCGAGTCTAACTACTAGTACTAAACCTAAGTTCATAAATATTAATGCGTTCGGGGAATTACATCTTGTAAGCGAACCTCAAGGTGGTTCTTTTGAATAGAATCTGATAACTAAGCGGACTTGTTACTCGGTGAAAAAAGGAATTTTGGGGTTAGCTAAGCGAACCTGCTATCCTACGGTTGGTGATAATCTATGACTAATAAAAAGTGGAAAAGAACATAATTTTAATCATTGTTTTGCAGCGAAGAAGGATTCCTTAATCTATTATCTCTTATTGATTTCAATTAACACTTTTAATTGCTTTGTTTATTTTATTTACTTTATTAAATTCTTAACCAATAACCCCCCTTTGTGTGACAATTTTACAACTAGAATCTCGTGCTCCTCGTGGGATCGATCTTGACTACCCTATATTACTTGTTAATTAGGTAGTAAAATATTAATTAATTTGTTGTGGTTACGACATGCATACAAATTTTGGCGCCGTTGCTGGGGAGTAACGGGCGATTTTAGTTGTTTTTATTTTTCTTTTTGCTTTGTTAGATTCTATACCGTATCTAACTTAGTTTTGTGAACCTTGTCAATTTGGTACTATATCTTTGGTGAATGCTTAACTAAAGGATTTCATTCGAGCGGTTAACACTCCGCTTCCTCGTTCTACATCAAGTGAGTTCGCAGATTCGGACATAGAAGAAGAAGCAATGGGTGATCGTACACTCAAGGACCTAGATTCTCACAAGCTCGATACACAACAATGATGTATCCAAACTAACTCAACTTTCGAGATCAAGACGGGGTTGATTAGAGAATTACCAAAGTTTCATGGCATGGTGAATGAAGACCCAAACAAACATCTTATGGAATTCAATACCATAGTCATGGCCATGCTTCCACCGGATATTAATGCGTATGGAGCAAAGTTGAAAGCTTTTCCGTTCTCTTTGGCGGGAAATGCTAAGGAATGGTTGTACTATTTGCCTTCCGGAAGTATCACAACATGGAATGGGATGAAGAAAATTTTACTTGAGAGATATTTTCCCGCATCAAAAGCTACTCAAATTCGCAAGGAGATTTGTGGGATGAAACAACATGTGGGAGAGTCATTATATGAATGTTGGGATCGGTACAAGAGATTGGTGGCAAGTTGTCCACACCATCAATTTAGTGACGCCATGATAATCCAATACTTCTATGAAGGTCTCCAAACAAGTGATAGATATCTTCTTGACGCTGCCGGTGGTGGTGCACTAGTGAACAAGACGGTGGACGAAGCTACCGAGTTGATTGAAAGTATGGCGGCAAACTCGCAACAATTCTATGCAAGAGGTGATTCAATGGTTAAGTTGGTGCATGAAGTTAGTGACTCGTCTTCACAATCCGATCAACGGTTAAACAACATAGAGAGGGTAGTGCAATGATTTGCCGCGGTAATTATTTCGGATGATGAAACCGAACAAGTAAATTCTTTATATCCAAATCAAAGGCCAAGGTACGATCCATACTCAAATACTTATAATCCTGGTTGGAAGGATCATCCCAACTTTAGCTATGCAAACAAGCAAGCGGCGGCTCCTAATCCATATGCGCAACAAGGTGGATTCCAACAATCACGTTTCCAACCTCAACAACAACAATTCCAACCACAACAAGTCAAGGAGCAAGATTCTTCGAATGATGATAAGTTGAATGTGATAATGCAAAGCATGCAAGGTCTCACTTATATGTTACAATAAAAACAACAAAAGACCGATTCGGCAATCAAAGCTTTGGAACAAAGGACCGGTTCGGCAATAAAGGATTTACAAACTCAAATGGGATAATTGGCGACCGATATGAACTTAATGAAAGCTCAAACATCCACAAAGATTCCCTCACAACCATTTGTAAACCCAAGAGAGAATGTTAATGCGGTTACTTTACGAAGTGGAAGATAAGTAGAGAGTCCAAGTCATCATGAAGAAGCTAGTGAAGAGGTAGTCAAAGACAAGGAGGAATCCGAACCAAGGGAGAATTCTACACCAACCGCCCAATCCAAGGAACCGGTTCCTACTTTTACTACTCCACCTCCTTTTCCTAGTCGTTTTGCTAAGTCCAAGAAGGAAGCTCAAGACAAGGCACTCATGGATATCTTCAAGAAGATAGAAATCAACATCCCATTCATCGAGGCCATCAAGACAATGCCAAGGTATGCTAAGTTCATGAAAGAATTATGCACAAAGAAGGATAGGTTGCTTGATAATGAAATTACTAAAGTTGGCGAGAGTGCATCGGCTATGCTTTTGAAGAAGATGCCTACAAAGTGCACGGATCCCGGTGGTTTCACGGTGCCAATTACTATTGGTAAGGAAAGGTTTGAACATGCTTTACTTGACTTGGGAGCTTCCATTAGTGTGATGTCGGCCGATATATATGAATCCTTGAATCTTGGACCGTTGAAAGAGACAAGAGTTATTATCCAATTAGCAAACAAGTCTAACATTTATCCAAAGGGACTTGTAGAAGACGTTCTAGTTCAAGTGAATGAGTTAATTTTTACGGTGGATTTCTTTGTGGTGGATATGGACAACAACGAGAATCGGTCGTCTACTTCTCTACTTCTTGGGAAGCCATTTATAAAGACCGCAAAGACGAAGATTGATGTGGACAAGGGTACACTTACTATGGAATTATACAAGGAAGTAATACACTTTAACATATTCGAAGCCATGCGCTACCCAAGTGATGTGCATTCCACTTACTCCATTAATGTGGTTAGTTCATTAGCGCAACAAATGGTGGAATTAAATCGAGAGGAAGAACTTGATGTGGTGTTGCAAAAGAGCATTGAATTGGACGTCCACGGATTGCCTAACTTGGATGTTGAAATTTCCACATAATTGGTGGAAACATGTGGTGCTTTGACGGCATTACAAGAAGCTAAGGATAATGTTTCCTATATTTCTTTACCCGTGAATGATGAATTACTTGTACCATCTATTGTGAAGGCGCCTAAACTAGAGTTGAAGCCACTTCCGGACCATTTGAAGTATACGTTTTTGGGAGATGGAGATGAGCTTCCAGTGATTATTTCAAAGAACCTCACACCGGTACAAGAAGACTGTTTGCTTAGAGTCTTGAAAGAGCACAAAACGGCTATTGTGTGGACAATTGCGGACATCAAAGGCATTAATCCATCCATGTGCATGCATAGAATTCTAATGGAAGAGAATGTAAAGCCGGTACGTTATTCTCAACGTAGGCTTAATCCTCCCATGATGGAGGTTGTGAAGAAAGAGATACTCAAATTCCTAAGTGCGGGGGTAATCTACCCAATCTCCGATAGCAAGTGGGTTAGTCCGGTACAAGTGGTACCAAAGAAGTCCGGTGTTACGGTTTTTCGAAATCAAGACGATGAACTTGTTCCTACAAGAGTTCAAACCGGTTGGAGAGTGTGCATTAACTATAGAAAGCTTAATTCCGCAACCCGAAAGGATCACTTTCCTTTACCTTTCATTGATCAAATGTTGGAGAGGCTAGCGGGGCATTTGTATTATTGTTTCTTGGACGGTTATTCGGGATACAACCAAATTGTGATTGCACCGGAGGACCAAGAGAAGACCACTTTCACTTGTCCGTTTGGAACGTTTGCGTATAGACGGATGTCGTTTGGTCTTTGCTATGCACCGGCTACTTTCCAAAGATGCATGGTAAGTATATTCTCGGATTACATGGAGCGCATCATTGAGGTATTTATGGACGAATTTAGTGTTTATGGAAATTCTTTTGATAGATGTTTAGACAACCTTGAACTAGTTCTTAAACGATGCATAGACACAAACCTTGTCCTTAATTGGGAGAAATGTCATTTTATGGTAAACTATGGCATAGTACTTGGTCACATTGTGTCCTCTCGAGGGCTCTAAGTGGACAAGTCAAAGATAGATTTAATAAGAAACTTATAATATCCCACTTCGGTGAGGGAGGTTCGTTATTTTCTTGGCCATGCAGGTTTCTATAGGCGGTTTATCAAAGATTTCTCCAAAATCTCCATGCCGATATGAAATTTACTACAAAAGGAGGTACCTTTTGACTTCAACAAGGAATGAAAGGATGCTTTTGACAAATTGAAGGCAATGTTGACAAGTGCACCGATTATCAAGTCACTGGATTGGAATCTTCCATTTGAACTAATGTGTGATGCTAGTGATTATGCGGTTGGAGCCGTTTTGGGTCAAAGAGTGGACAAGTTGTCCCATGTTATATATTATGCATCTAGGACCCTTAATGATGCACAAATCAACTATTCTACCACGGAAAAGGAGTTATTAGCTATAGTGTTTGCATTGGAAAAATTTCGATCATACTTGGTGGATACAAAGGTTATTGTGTATTCCGATCATGCGACACTTAAATACTTACTAAAGAAGAAAGAAGCTAAGCCAAGACTAATCCGGTGGATCCTATTACTACAAGAGTTCGACATAGAAATTCAATATAAGAAAGGTGTGGAGAATACCATTGCGTATCATCTTAGTAGACTTGTTATGTCTCACGAAGAACTTCCATTACAAGACCGCTTTCCGGACGAACAACTTTTCTCCTTGGAAAAATCAACACCTTTGTATGCAGATATAGTGAATTACTTGGTGACAAGGAAGGTACCTAGTACAATGTCCAACTTCCAAAAGATGAAACTTAAGAAGATAGCGAAGCAATATGTGTGGGATGAACCATACTTATGGAAATATGGCGTTGATCAAATAATGCGAAGGTGCGTACCTAACTCCGAATTTCAATCTATTCTCTCCTTTTGTCATACTTTTGCTTGTGGTGGCCATTTTGGTTCTAAACATACCGCTCTCAAAGTTCTTGAAAGTGGATTTTATTGGCCCACCTTGTTTGAAGATTCATATGTTTTTTGTAAATCGTGTGATAGATGTCAAAGAACGGGCAATCTAGGTGCTCAAAATCAAATGCCACTCACACCAATTCTCGCCGTAGAGATTTTTGATGTGTGGGGAATTGATTTTATGGGCCCTTTTGTCAATTCGAATGGAAATTTTTATATACTTCTTGCCGTAGATTATGTTTCGAAATGGGTGGAGGCTAGAGCCACCAAAACTAATGATTCTCAAGTTGTTTGTGATTTTGTAAGAGAAAACATATTCACTAGGCACGGCACACCAAGAGTGGTGATAAGCGATGGAGGCTCACATTTCAAAAAGTTTTTTCACGCTCTCCTCAAGAAGTACAACATAACATACAAGATTGGTACGCCTTACCATCCACAAACTAGTGGACAAGCTAAAATTTCAAACCGTGAGATCAAGTCCATTCTTGAGAAAATGGTGAATACCACAAGGAAAGATTGGAGATTTAAGATCAATGATGCACTTTGGGCGTATAGAATGGCGTACAAGACACCGATTGGTATGTCTCCATATAGGTTGGTTTATGGCAAAGCTTGTCATCTTCGGTTGAACTTGAACATAAGGCTTATTGGGCGATAAAGAAATTCAACATGGAGTATGATGAAGCGGGGAAACAAAGAAAGTTACAACTAAATGAGCTAGAGGAAATACGTAATGATGCTTAAGAGAGTGCCCGGATTTACAAGGAAATGGCCAAGATTTTTCATGACAAGATGATTTCTCGGAAAAGTTTTGTTGTGGGACAAAAAGTTCTTTTATTTAATACTCGTTTACGTTTATTTTCGGGTAAGCTTAAGTCCCATTGGGTGTGACCATTTATTGTTACTAATGTTTATGATCATGGTGCAGTTGAAATTGTTAGTGAAAAAACAGGACAACCCTTGAAAGTCAACGGCCATAGGTTGAAGCCATATTATGAAAACTTTCCAACGGAACATGTGGACGTGATTGGATTTCGAGATGTGCTCCCTCTAGAGGAGTAATGTGAAGCAAGAGATATGTCGGGCCGTCGACTTTAAAACAAGCGCTAAGTGGGAGGAAACCCACCGGTTTTGTATCTCTTATCCTTTTGTTTTTATTTGCTTTTTGTTTTGTTTGTTTATTTTTCTTGTTTCATATCATATTAGGATTTCCCACCTTGAATTTACTTGGACGATTCAATTAAATTGAGGACAATGTAAGGTTTAAGTGTGGGGGAGTGGCTAAGCATATATTTTTGCATTAAAAAAAAAAATTGCATAAAACTTTCAACTTTTAGAGATTTTAGAGTCACTAGCATGCTTCTAGGTATGATTACATAGAGGATTCTGACCGACATAATTGAACTTGGAAATGTTAGGGAACTACGTTCGATTTCTTGCTTGTTAGAGTGTTAAATAATGGATTTAATCATGCCGGTGATACAAATTTGGTGCAGGGAGAAGTGCGTTATTAGAGTTGCTGATCAATCATTAGTGGAGACTACCCATTTTCATATCAACCAAGGCACCGACCAAAAATTCTTCCTTTACTAAAGAGCTTCTTTTGAGTGTGTGTCACCGTACGATTAATTCCGGGTAGAATGGTGAGCTACCCAATTTCACACCACTTTCAGCACTATTTTGATCTCTTGAGTGCTAATTTTTGTCAATCATGAGGGTGACGTCTATGGATGAAAGCCTCCTTCTTGTAGTTCGATTTGCATTTAGCACCATTCTCTCAACAACGGGTCCATATAAACACCACAATCATCAACAACAAGGGAGCGACATCAAAATATACAAGGAAAGTTGAAAAGGTTCAAGGTTTGCAAGCAACAATGGAACAAGAAAAAGGGCAAATTTTTATCCAAGTAAAGCAACATACAATGAGCAGATTTTTACATATGTGTTGAAGACTTACAATACAATGAGGTAATTCTATATCCAAGTATGAAGACTTATTTACAAGAGCAAAGAAAAGCGAAAGGTGAGAATTATTGAAGTTTATGATTTCAAGACGATACAAGTTGTGAAGAATCAAGCGGTAAAGTACTTTTCCACGGACATGGTTGTTTTATTTTTCACTTTGATTTGTATTTTGTTTCTCTTGTCTAAAAACAAAAATGAAAAAAATTGAAAAAGAAAAGAGAACAAAAAAATGAGAAAAAAAAAATGAGACAAGAGAAATATATATTATTGTTTTTTTTATTTTTATTGAATAAGCCGTGGGGAAGGTAAATCTATAAGGAAGTTTCAAGCGACATGGATTTTAAGTAAAAAGGTTACAAATTGTCAAGGATCTACGAAATTCGAAAGTTTATCATCAATAGTTGAAGCCGAAGACCAAGAAGATGAAGACAAGGAGAGGAAGAAGTTTCTTTCGAATTCCGTGAGAGTGGTGTTATCATAATTGGCAATCGGATGTGAAGGTAAGTAAGTAATCTCATCCTCGATAATAATGGTTGATTTCCTTTCTTAGAGATCGTTAGAAAAATGTTTTTTTAAAATATTAAAAGATGTGGGTTTTTCAAAATTTCGGAAGTTATTCTTCCCACCATTCAAAGTGTTGCAGGAATTCTCTCTTCATTCCTACCTGCACACATGTGAGACCCATAAAAAAGCCGTCTTTTTGAGTGAAATTATCATAAAACCCTTTTTGGTGAGGCAAAAGTCGAGGCGAAATGCTTATTGATCGATTCTCAAACACGTGTTCTCTCATTATGGTGTGGTTATTTCTCACTCCACATTTAAGAATGAGAATATGTTCTTTAGTATTTCTAACTTCTTATTACTAGCATGCAGAAACTCTATGTCTTCATAACTCTTAGGATGCTTGGGACACTGGAACGCTTTGAAGTTGTGAGTTTTAGTTTGATTTGCTCGAGGACTAGCAAAGTCTAAGTGTGAGGGAATTTGATAGGTGTAGAATACACCGTATATACTATCTAGTAGTTTATGATTTATTTGCTATTTTTCTTGTAAATTATGTAGTTCACGTGTGTTTTTGAGATATTAGGTACTCTGGAGTCGCACGGACGAAAAGAAGAAGAAATCACCGAAATTGAGCAAAAAGGGCAAATTTGTCATTTCAGGGGAGAACATTATCTGGAGCCCAGTCAATTTTAAGGGGCAACTTGCTTTTTGAAGAATTATAAAGAACAGCCAGCTATGGTTAAGGGATTGCCATCTAGGGTGTCCCTTATCAGTTATCAGTGGGTGTAAGTATTGCTAGGGTGGTCCTAGCCCTGGAGTGTAATTATCCAACCCATGGGGTGGTTCTTATCTTGGGCGTCTGAATCCACCCCAATCATATTCTAACCCTAGGCTCGAGATGCTTTCCCTGTATCATTAGTTTATTTATTTGAACTGAAATTGAGAAAGCAGCGCAGCTGCTACTCGAAGTTGCTCTGTCCAAAAAAATTCGAGATCGATTTATGAAACAATTAAATGGAATCGGTTCTTGGAGGAGATAAATCTGCTGATGAGAAATTTAGGGTTGCTGTTGTGAAACCCATCTAAGGCAGATCGAAAAAAATTGAGAGAAATTGGAATCTGTTGCTGCTTTGGATTAGTGAAGAAATTGAGAGGCGTTTCGGCTATAGTTGAATGAATAAATCTGTGATATTTAGAAGATGGGTTTGTGTTAAATTCAGAGATGTGGATCTGCTGCTGTGATCGGAGATGGGTTCTAACGGAGGTGGGTTGCAGTCGGACTTTGGAGTTCAGAGACAGTGAAGACAGTTCTAAAAACCTTGGTAGCATCTGAGACTCGAATTGGAAGATGGGTTTATGGTAGTTGCTGAAATGGAGATGAATTTAGGTTTTTTTCTCATGGTTCGAGAATAGTCAGGAAGAACTCAGAGATGGGAATGATGGTTTGAGTTAATGAGTTGATGATTGAAGTAGAAATTGAATGAATAGTTGTGTTATATTGAAGTGAAATAGATGAATGTTAGGATTGAGAAGGAAAGAAGACATTAGATCGGCCTGAATTTGGCCTGGGAAGTCCTGTAATTGAACAGAACTCGGCCGGATTTTGATTCTGGCGAGTCAACTCGGAAGCCGGCTATTCAACCCGATCCAGCTCAGTGACTCAGCCGATTAAGACCACTCAGCCCTGACGAAGAAGCTGACTTGGGTTAGCTGACTCTTCCATCCTTGACCTAGTCAACTAACAGAAGACTGACGTTTTGACCTGTTTGACCATTAGTCCTAATGGTGGACTGACGGAATATTCAGTCGAACGGAGAGAATTTTCAGGTGGCCGGCGGTGACGAATTCCGGCCAAAAACCCAGTTTTCCGGTGACCAAAAATGCAGAATTTTGTGTGGACTTCTCTCATGTGTGTGAAGACTTAGAATTGGGAATTGGATGAAAACTTGGAAGTTTTAGAGAATTGGACTATAAATTGGAAAATGGCTCAAATTGGGAAAGTGGTGTTCTTATGGAATGTGGATTCTTTTCCTACAAAGATATGGAGAGTATTGAAGCCTATAAATAGAGGAGTTCTCTACAACTTTTACACACACGTCTACTTTGGAGAAGGAGTTAAAGCGCACAAGGATTGGAGGAAGGAGCAACCATCATCTTTTCAATAAGTTTTTCTTTCTTCCTTAATTATTATTATTATTGTGTGAACTCCAAATTATGAGTAGCTAAATTTCTTATTGATTGAGGATGAATTCCTAGTTCTTAACATATAGTTTGAGTTTTTGTTTCAATTTTACTTTGAAGTTTTTCATATGATTATCGTTTGTTTTTACTAATATTAAAGTTTATGATTGATTGATAGGTTGTTTGGAGTGCACGCTAAATTAATTTGTTAATTTAATCTAAAGCTAGTGAAAGTTAGGGAATACGTAATAGTTTCTTGACTCTTTACATAAGTAGAAAACACGAGACCTTGCGGAGGGATTCCGTGGAGCAATTGTGTGTGAAAACAACGCTAGAAAGTGGACCAAGCGAACCGAGTCTAACTACTAGTACTAAACCTAAGTTCATAAATCTTAATGCGTTCGGGGAATTACATCTTGTAAGCGAACCCCAAGGTGGTTCTTTTGAATAGAATCTGATAACTAAGCGGACTTGTTACTCGGTGAAAAAAGGAATTTTGGGGTTAGCTAAGCGAACCTGCTATCCTACGGTTGGTGATAATCTATGACTAATAAAAAGTGGAAAAGAACATAACTTTAATCATTGTTTTGCAGCGAAGAAGGATTCCTTAATCTATTATCTCTTATTGATTTCAATTAACACTTTTAATTGCTTTGTTTATTTTATTTACTTTATTAAATTCTTAACCAATACCCCCCTTTGTGTGAAAATTTTACAACTAGAATCTCGTGCTCCTCGTGGGATCGATCTTGACTACCCTATATTACTTGTTAATTAGGTAGTAAAATATTAATTAATTTGTTGTGATTACGACACGCATACAGTTGCGGAAGGGGGGGGGGGGTTTGTAGAAGATCACCGACTTGCTACGACCATTAGCTAAGAGTTGTAAACGTAGTTGTGGTTCAAGTTTGGACTACCTTGTTGTTCAGTTGTGATTCTCTCTCGATTTTACTTTGGAAGCCTAACACAATGATGCGTGTCGTATGCGTCAAAAATAATTTCACTTCCTCACTTAACTAATATGAATATAGTATTCGATAAGAAAGAGTTTGTATCCACATAGTGGCGATTGTTGTTATGCAATTTTCAGAGTCTTAAGTAACCAAATAACCCAAGGTGTGTTTTTGTTTTTATCAAAGTAATAATACTAAATAAAGCAAAGTAAATAGTTGGAATAATCAATAAGGAGAAGATATTGGTTAAGGGATAGTATCATTCATAAACATGTATTTTTCATCTATGATTAGAATTGGTATTTAATATCTCAATTATCAAAAGTCCTAGGATATCTTGATCGCAAGAGTATCCCGTTTATTTCCTGATTTTATCACAAACAACATTAAAAGATGCTATTGTGAAATCTTCTTAAAAAGCAACCTAAAGTGTAAAAGCACAATTAAATTTAACTCCCTAAGAGCAATAAGTTCTATGAAATAAGACTAATCGATGCAAACAAACGTGTAAAAGCACTAATTCGTTTTAACAAAGGTTATGATTCATATGCGATTAAAAAGATGTATCACTACAAGTATTAACCACAAGTTGCTACTAGAAATCAGGGACAAACAACTTTTACATATTGAAAACCCTAATATAGCTTTAGAGATGAAAACAATGAATCATAAACGATAAACTTGAGACAAAACTAATTCATAGAATCAAATAACATGCTTGAAGAAATCAACTTTTATCCAAGATGAACCTATTCCTATTGGATTGAGCTACTTGGTATGAATTCTACATCAACTCACTAGCATATACAAGGGAACCAGGAGTGACTTTATTCAACCAATATAATACTTTCCTTTCTTTTTCTTTTCTTTTTCACTTTTTTTTTACTTTTTTTTTTCACTTCTTTTTTTTAGACAACATGATTGGATCAAACTGGATCCAAGCGCATGCTTCTTTTCAGCAAGTACATGATAGTTGCCTTGGATCCTGCATTCCACGCTTGTTTAGGAAACGTAGACAAGGACTACGTTTCACACATACTGTTATTCCCAAGTGTCATTTTATTCCGTTTTGGTCTAATTGGTCGGTCTCTTTTTTTTTTTTTTCATTTTTTTTCATTTTCTAGTAACTCAATCACTCTATTTCATCCTAGCAGTAATAACACGTCGATGTGTAGTGACCCATCAAAGCACTAAGAACAATAGATAAATATGGAAAAAGGAAAAATAGAATGCGATATGGTGATATTCCGAGATATGGTAACAACTATCATGGTAATTGTGATTTCTGAGCTATGTTCATCCCGTTTAGTTAATTGGTTCCTCAACTCCTGCATTCAAAATGCTTCCATCCACTAATGGTGTCATCCTAAAGGCACAAGTTTCTAGATTTCGGAGTTCAAAAAGCACAAATTTTTTCTTGGTTTTCTATTTTTGCTGATTTTTTTTTAAATGCATAAAACACACTAAAACAAACTATACAAACATATAAATGATCCCCCTCACTTAAACTTTACATTGTCCTCAATGTAAAATTGAATCATCCAAAGAGAGTTCAAGGTGGGAAATTCCGCAAATGATATGCAAAAACAAGAAAAATAAAGATAAAAGCAAATGCATAAAAATAAAAAGATAAGGGTAAAGATACAAAACCGGTGGGTTGCCTCCCACTTAGCGCTTGGTTTAAAGTCGTCAGCCCGACGTTCTCCTTGTTTGTTACGCCTTAGCCGGCGTCCAACACATTATGGAAATCTGATTGTATGTTACTTGAGTGTTTCCTCGCCTCAAAGATGTTGAAGTGAATGACTTCTTCATAAAACTCCATAGTTAAGGTGCCATTGTAGACATCAATCTTCGTTCTAGCGGTACTCAAAAATGGTCTACCCAACAGTAACGGTGTAGACGAGGATGAATTCACATTACCCATGTCTAGAACATAGAAATCCACTGGAAATATTAGTCCTTTTACCTGCACCAAAACATCCTCAACAATCCCTTTTGGGTAAACGTTAGATCTATCGGTAAGTTGAATAACTATGCTGGTTTTCTTAAGAGGACCAAGATTTAAAGCATCATAAATGGAAGTAGGCATAACATTAATGGAAGCTCCTAAATCTAGCATAGATTTTGTAAACCGTGTTTTACCAATTGTGCATGGAATAGTGAAACTACCGGGATCTTTCAATTTAGGTGGGAGTTTCTTTTTAAGATACGCCGAAGCGTTCTGCCCCACACTCATTACCTCATTACCGGTTAGCTTGTTCTTGTTAGTGCACAATTCCTTTACACACTTTGCATAGTGAGGAGATTGCCTAATTACTTCAATGAGTGGAATATTCACTTGGACCTTCTTAAAAACATCCCAAATATCCCTATCTTGTTCCACCTTCGCATTAGCTTTAGCGAACCTTCCAGGAAAAGGTAGAGGAGGAACATAAGTAGAAACAAGAGGTTTAGAGTTTGATTTAGTTACCTCGGGAGTTTGGGGAAAATCTGCGTTCTTTTCCTCCAAAATTGGTTCCTTTGGCGCTTCTTCTTCACCCGAATTTGTAACTTCGGGTTGCACAAATTGTGTACCACTTCCCAACTTAATAGCATTGACACCCTCACTTGAGTTAAGAGGTTGGGAAGGGAGTTTCTCACCATTTTGTGCATGCAACTGATTAATCTCCTTGGCCATTGAACCTACTTGTGTTTGCAAGTCCTGGACCACACCCTCCGTTCTTTGCATAAAAGATTTCAGCAACTCTTCCATATTTGACCCTTGATTTTCAGGTGGTTGTTGTTGTTGGAATTGTTGTTGTTGCGGTAGACCAACTTGTGATTGCAACTCCTTAATTGCATTATCCATTTTCTGCTGATTTAAGATCGCTAGTTGTTGATTTTGATGTACCACGGACATTAGAGCCTCCACCAAAGTAACCATCTTCTCCAATTCTGGATTATGCCCTTGTTGTGGTTGTTGCACTTGTTGTTGGAACTCACTCGGATGGCTGGAAACAGAACTTGCACTTGCAACTTGCTCGTAAGTGTTGGAGTAAATACCATTCGGCTGGGTTGAGAATATAACATTGACATGCTCGACGTTCTCATAAGTTGGGCGTGATGGTTTTACAACCACTGCTGCAATTTGTTGTATCATTTCCATCATATTGTTCATTTGTTGACGTAACTCAATAATCTCGCCAACTTGATTAACTTCCTTGATAGATGGTTCCGACCCACGAATTGAAAATTGTTGAGAATTTGCTGCCATACTCTCAATCAACTCTCGAGCTTGTGTCACCGTCTTGTTCATAAGTGCACCACCACTTTCAGCGTCAATAAGATTACTATCACTCGATTGTAGTCCTTCATATAAGTATTGGATAATCAGCGCATCACTGAATTGGTGATGAGGACAGCTTGCCACCAATCTCGTGTATCGTTCCCAACAATCATATAAAAATTCTCCCATATGTTGCTTCATTCCGAAAATCTCCTTGCGAATTTGAGTAGCCTTTGATGCTGGAAAATATCTCTCTAGAAAGAGTTTCTTCATCCCATTCCATGTTGTGACACTTTCGGGAGGCAAATAATATAACCAATCCTTAGCGCTATCCACCAAAGAGAATCGAAAAACTTTCAACATTACACCATTCGCCTCAACATCCGCTGGAAGCACGAACATGACAATGGTGTGGAAGTCCATAAGATGCTTGTTTGGATCTTCATTCACCATGCCATGGAACTTTGGTAATTCCCTAAGCAGTCCCGGCTTTATCTCAAAAGTAGAGTTGGTTTGAATGCAACCTGCTGTGTATCCAGCTTGTGAGAAGCCAAGTCCTTGAGTGTACGATTTGCAACGTCACCCATTGCTTCTTCTTGTTTGTATTTCGGTAAGGTACCTGAAACACACTTCTCACAAACAAGTAAGAAACAAGACAAGAAACAAAAAATAGTATGCGAACAGAAATATTAAAAAGAAACTAAAAACTAGATAACAAGCCGAATGCCTCCCCGGCAACGGCGCCAAAATTTGATGCGTGTCGTATGCGTCAAAAATAATTTCACTTCCTCACTTAACTAATATGAATATATTATTCGATAAGAAAGAGTTCAGATCCACAGAGAGGCGATTGTTGTTATGCAATTTTCAGATTCTTAAGTAACCAAATAACCCAAGGTGTGTTTTTGTTTTTATCAAAGTAATAATACTAAATAAAGCAAAGTAAATAGTTGGAATAATCAATAAGGAGAAGATATTGGTTAAGGGATAGTATCATTCATAAACATGTATTTTTCATCTATGATTAGAATTGGTATTTAATCTCTCAATTATCAAAAGTCCTTGGATATCTTGATCGCAAGATATCCCGTTTATTTCCTGATTTTATCACAAACAACATTAAAAGATGCTATTGTGAAATCTTCTTAAAAAGCAACCTAAAGTGTAAAAGCACAATTAAATTTAACTCCCTAAGAGCAATAAGTTCTATGAAATAAGACTAATCAATGCAAGCAAACGTGTAAAAGCACTAATTCTTTTTAACAAAGGTTATGATTCATATGCGATTAAAAAGATGTATCACTACAAGTATTAACCACAAGTTGCTACTAGAAATTAGGGACAAACAACTTTTACATATTGAAAACCCTAATATAGCTTTAGAGATGAAAACAATGAATCATAAACGATAAACTTGAGACAAAACTAATTCATAGAATCAAATAACATGCTTGAAGAAATCAACTTTTATCCCATAACCAATTAATGTATTTAGCTACTCATATTCATGGAGTTCATTATTAAAATATTCAAAGGAAGACTATGAAACATAAAAGAAAGCAAACCTTAGAAGTAGTTCTCTGCAAAAGCTCCAAGAATAGAATAAAACACGTTCTATCTTTGTTGTAGAAACTCTCTTTTTATAGCCCCTTTGCTTTCCAAAAATAGGTCAAATTCTTCAAAATATTCAAGTCCATGTCCATCTACCAGTCCACCAAGCCCATGTGTGAGAAATATGTCTCTGGAAATTTTGGGTCCCAAACTGGTCGCCGGAGTGTTGACGTCATCACCGGAATCTGGTCGCTTTTATGTTCAGGAAATTTCACTAGCTAGTGCATACTCCCATCAGCTCATCTTTGATTTCCTGCATTTCAAACATTTGCATAAAAATCATCCAAACCAATTCCTTATCTCTTGCGAAAACGCACCCAAAAGCGCGACGCGTAGCTCATACTTCCAACCAACAATTCTTGGATCCGACTCATACCCCCCTCGCGATTCCCTGAAATATTGTGATTCATGCTTCAAGTTCTGAAATCCGGCTACCGGAACTACGCTCACCGGCGCGCCATTTTCACCCCGTTTTCGCACAGTTTCTGCAGCAAAACTCCCCCACTGCACATCATTGTCCATAGCCCAGCTGGACCTGACTTCCAACTCTTGCACAACTGCATCAAACATTCACTTCCTATTCTCAGTTCGCGCAACACAATCTCATTTTGCACCTTGCAACGAGCTCCCATTCACTTCCATTAACAGCTCTAGACCAACAGTACCCCCTGGAACATTGGTTCACAGATCCATTCCTTTCAGCTATCTTACTTATGAACTCCAGCTGCAACTCCCTGTGGCTCCAAACCAACACAATCTGTAGCTTTAACACCACTGATGCTCCATATCAGCTGCAGCTACACCGAGGCCTTCCCACAAGTGCATACTACCACCAGCAAACAACCCTATATCAACTCCTCTCCATGCTCAGTTGTAGCTTCAACTTCATACCCTGATCCAACATCTCCTTTATCTCATTCTTCCAAGACCACCGTTAGTCACTTCGACAACTTCAGTTGCAGTTCAGTTTTCAACCATTGCTCCAACATCTTTAGTTGCACCAGTTATTGCACGCCCAACTGCTCTTCCTTATATTCCCCCCAGGCCATACACCAATGGGAACCCATTCACATATCCAATACTATGCACTACAACCAATGGCACATCTAGGTTCCTTACTGATTTATTGCCTCAAAATCTTCTCGTATCTTCTTCTCGAACACCTACCAGAGCCATGGTCTAGCTGATGGCAAACCAGGAATAGAAACTTGACATGACTGAAAGTCTCTCAGGAATTTTCTCGAGTACCCTGTGTGCCACAAACTGGTAACTCAGTTTCAACCTTGCTGGTGATTCCTAAGGTCACTGATCCTTCCCTGCAACATTCAACACAACCCATAACTCTAAATCATTCAATTCATAGCCTCAATCTGTATGGCAGCAACGATGCTGACCTTCTTCTCTCAATTCCAGTCTTCATCTCGTTGTATCATTCGCAGCAGCTCAACCCCCATCACCGGAAGTAACACCACTATTACCGCCATCGTGAACAGCATCCCAACCAACATCTCAAACACTGGCATAAACCTTCATTGCCATTCATCATACCACGTCCCTCACCAGCATTGCCATTGAATCTCCTCACTAATGTCTCCACACTCAACATCACCATTCTTGTTCTGCTAATCTTACTTGCAGCTACGTGATCTGTGGATACTGATGCTGCAATTTTGGTTCAGTGAACACAAATACTAGAGACAGGAAATGAAGAAAAGAGCTGAAATTGCCCGATGTAATTATCTGCTTGAACATTGGTTTCTAAAGAAGACATAGTCTTCTTTTCCTTCAACTGTTTTCTCCACCAGCACATGTGTGCTTCCCTTGTGTGAAATCCACTCAAAACTTGTGGTCTTAAATCAAACATACTCTGTTCACTGAGCTGGTGCATCATGGTTCTTCCTTCGACCAAAGTAGGTGGCAGCAGCACATGGGACATCTGTTGGCACCCAGAACTTTGATATGGGCTTCCTGCAGGAGGAGCCCCTTAACTTTCATTCCCATCGGTAGACGTCGCCTATCTGAGCTACGCCTCCCTTTAGCAATTCCTGGTGACTTTCCCGTAACCATGGATGGACTCCCAGAAGCACTTGCTCGTGCAGTGACCATTATGCCTTTTTGTGCTAATTACTTCTTCTTTTGCTCCAATGACTCCAAAACACCTATAAAACTCAAAAGCGAATATAAGATACATAATTCACACGAAAAAAATAGCAAAGAAATCATAAATACTAGATAATAAATACTCTACACCTATCAAATTCCCCCACACTTAGACTTTGCTAGTCCTCGAGCAAATCAAACAAAATAATTAAAAATCATACATACAACTTCGTCTTGTCGAGGCTACGGTCACTTTAAGCATAAATAACAAGCCTTTGAACCCCTAGGTGTCCCTAGTGGACGAGTTATAGTCTCGTGAAGGTTTACTAGAGATCTGCCTAGAAAACCTATATTTCAAACTCCGTCTATTTGTGACAAATCAATGAACGAATCCAAAATGACTACATGAGGAGGTACCTTGCACAAATTCAATTCATATATTAGTAAAGCTTTAATTAGATAGTCGAACAAGCCACAATACTCGGAAACTAACAAACCACAATCACAATGAAAAGATAAAGAAGATGGATATAGATGTAGATGTTGGAGAATATTCACAAGTGATCGATGTTTCCCATATCTGTCTGAAGGTCACTGCCAAGATGAACCTATTCCTATTGGATTGAGCTACTTGGTATGAATTCTACATCAACTCACTAGCATATACAAGGGAACCAGGAGTGACTTTATTCAACCAATATAATACTTTCTTTTCTTTTTTCCTTTCTTTTTCACTTTTTTTTTCTTATATTTTTTTTTCTTTTTTTTCACTTCTTTTTTTAGACAACATGATTGGATCAAACTGGATCCAAGCGCATGCTTCTTGTCAGCAAGTACATGATAGTTGCCTTGGATCCTGCATTCCACGCTTGTTTAGGCAACGGAGACAAGGACTACGTTTCACACATACTGCTATTCCCAAGTGTCATTTTATTCCGTTTTGGTCTAATTGGTCGGTCTCTTTGTTTTTTTCTTTTTTCATTTTTTTTCATTTTCTAGTAACTCAATCACTCTATTTCATCCTAGCAGTAATAACACGTCGATGTGTAGTGACACATCAAAGCACTAAGAACAATAGATAAATATGGAAAAAGGAAAAATAGAATGCGATATGGTGATATTCCGAGATATGGTAACAACTATCATGGTAATTGTGATTTCTGAGCTATGTTCATCCCGTTTAGTTAATTGGTTCCTCAACTCCTGCATTCAAAATGCTTCCATCCACTAATGGTGTCATCCTAAAGGCACAATTTTCTAGATTTCGGAGTTCAAAAAGAACAAATTTTTTCTTGGTTTTCTATTTTTGCTGATTTTTTTTTAAATGCATAAAACACACTAAAACAAACTATACAAACATATAAATGATCCCCCACACTTAAACTTTACATTGTCCTCAATGTAAAATTGAATCATCCAAAGAGAGTTCAAGGTGGGAAATTCCGCAAATGATATGCAAAAACAAGAAAAATAAAGATAAAAGCAAATGCATAAAAATAAAAAGATAAGGGTAAAGATACAAAACCGGTGGGTTGCCTCCCACTTAGCGCTTGGTTTAAAGTCGTCAGCCCGACGTTCTCCTTGTTTGTTACGCCTTAGCCGGCGTCCAACACATTATGGAAATCTGATTGTATGTTACTTGAGTGTTTCCTCGCCTCAAAGATGTTGAAGTGAATGACTTCTTCATCAAACTCCATAGTTAAGGTGCCATTGTAGACATCAATCTTCGTTCTAGCGGTACTCAAAAATGGTCTACCCAACAGTAACGGTGTAGACGAGGATGAATTCACATTACCCATGTCTAGAACATAGAAATCCACTGGAAATATTAGTCCTTTTACCTGCACCAAAACATCCTCAACAATCCCTTTTGGGTAAACGTTAGATCTATCGGCAAGTTGAATAACTATGCCGGTTTTCTTAAGAGGACCAAGATTTAAAGCATCATAAATGGAAGTAGGCATAACATTAATGGAAGCTCCTAAATCTAGCATAGATTTTGTAAACCGTGTTTTACCAATTGTGCATGGAATAGTGAAACTACCGGGATCTTTCAATTTAGGTGGGAGTTTCTTTTTAAGATACGCCGAAGCGTTCTCCCCCACACTCATTACCTCATTACCGGTTAGCTTGTTCTTGTTAGTGCACAATTCCTTTACACACTTTGCATAGAGAGGAGATTGCCTAATTACTTCAATGAGTGGAATATTCACTTGGACCTTCTTAAAAACATCCCAAATATCCCTATCTTGTTCCACCTTCGCATTAGCTTTAGCGAACCTTCCAGGAAAAGGTAGAGGAGGAACATAAGTAGAAACTAGAGGTTTAGAGTTTGATTTAGTTACCTCGGGAGTTTGGGGAAAATCTGCGTTCTTTTCCTCCAAAATTGGTTCCTTTGGCGCTTCTTATTCACCCGAATTTGTAACTTCGGGTTGCACAAATTGTGTACCACTTCCCAACTTAATAGCATTGACACCCTCACTTGAGTTAAGAGGTTGGGAAGGGAGTTTCTCACCATTTTGTGCATGCAACTGATTAATCTCCTTGGCCATTGAACCTACTTGTGTTTGCAAGTCCTGGACCACACCCTCCGTTCTTTGCATAAAAGATTTCAGCAACTCTTCCATATTTGACCCTTGATTTTCAGGTGGTTGTTGTTGTTGGAATTGTTGTTGTTGCGGTAGACCAACTTGTGATTGCAACTCCTTAATTGCATTATCCATTTTCTGCTGATTTAAGATCTCTAGTTGTTGATTTTGATGTACCACGGACATTAGAGCCTCCACCAAAGTAACCATCTTCTCCAATTCTGGATTATGCCCTTGTTGTGGTTGTTGCACTTGTTGTTGGAACTCACTCGGATGGCTGGAAACAGAACTTGCACTTTCAACTTGCTCGTAAGTGTTGGAGTAAATACCATTCGGCTGGGTTGAGAATATAACATTGACATGCTCGACGTTCTCATAAGTTGGGCGTGATGGTTTTACAACCACTGCTGCAATTTGTTGCATCATTTCCATCATATTTTTCATTTGTTGACGTAACTCAATAATCTCGCCAACTTGATTAATTTTCTTGATAGATGGTTCCGACCCACGAATTGAAAATTGTTGAGAATTTGCTGCCATACTCTCAATCAACTCTCGAGATTGTGTCACCGTCTTGTTCATAAGTGCACCACCACTTTCAGCGTCAATAAGATTACTATCACTCGATTGTAGTCCTTCATATAAGTATTGGATAATCAGCGCATCACTGAATTGGTGATGAGGACAGCTTGCCACCAATCTCGTGTATCGTTCCCAACAATCATATAAAAATTCTCCCATATGTTGCTTCATTCCGCAAATCTCCTTGCGAATTTGAGTAGCCTTTGATGCTGGAAAATATCTCTCTAGAAAGAGTTTCTTCATCCCATTCCATGTTGTGACACTTTCGGGAGGCAAATAATATAACCAATCCTTAGCGCTATCCACCAAAGAGAATCGAAAAACTTTCAACATTACACCATTCGCCTCAACATCCGCTGGAAGCACGGACATGACAATGGTGTGGAAGTCCATAAGATGCTTGTTTGGATCTTCATTCACCATGCCATGGAACTTTGGTAATTCCCTAAGCACTCCCGACTTTATCTCAAAAGTAGAGTTGGTTTGAATGCAACCCTGTTGTGTATCCAGCTTGTGAGAAGCCAAGTCCTTGAGTGTACGATTTGCAACGTCACCCATTGCTTCTTCTTGTTTGTATTTCGGTAAGGTACCTGAAACACACTTCTCACAAACAAGTAAGAAACAAGACAAGAAACAAAAAATAGTATGCGAACAGAAATATTAAAAAGAAACTAAAAACTAGATAACAAGCCGAATGCCTCCCCGGCAACGGCGCCAAAATTTGATGCGTGTCGTATGCGTCAAAAATAATTTCACTTCCTCACTTAACTAATATGAATATATTATTCGATAAGAAAGAGTTCGTATCCACAGAGAGGCGATTGTTGTTATGCAATTTTCAGATTCTTAAGTAACCAAATAACCCAAGGTGTGTTTTTGTTTTTATCAAAGTAATAATACTAAATAAAGCAAAGTAAATAGTTGGAATAATCAATAAGGAGAAGATATTGGTTAAGGGATAGTATCATTCATAAACATGTATTTTTCATCTATGATTAGAATTGGTATTTAATCTCTCAATTATCAAAAGTCCTTGGATATCTTGATCGCAAGAGTATCCCGTTTATTTCCTGATTTTATCACAAACAACATTAAAAGATGCTATTGTGAAATCTTCTTAAAAAGAAACCTAAAGTGTAAAAGCACAATTAAATTTAACTCCCTAAGAGCAATAAGTTCTATGAAATAAGACTAATCGATGCAAGCAAACGTGTAAAAGCACTAATTCTTTTTAACAAAGGTTATGATTCATATGCGATTAAAAAGATGTATCACTACAAGTATTAACCACAAGTTGCTACTAGAAATCAGGGACAAACAACTTTTACATATTGAAAACCCTAATATAGCTTTAGAGATGAAAACAATGAATCATAAACGATAAACTTGAGACAAAACTAATTCATAGAATCAAATAACATGCTTGAAGAAATCAACTTTTATCCCACAACCAATTAATGTATTTAGCTACTCATATTCATGGAGTTCATTATTAAAATATTCAAAGGAAGACTATGAAACATAAAAGAAAGCAAACCCTAGAAGTAGTTCTCTGCAAAAGCTCCCAGAATAGAATAAAAACCGTTCTATCTTTGTTGTAGAAACTCTCTTTTTATAGCCCCTTTGCTTTCCAAAAATAGGTCAAATTCTTCAAAATATTCAAGTCCATGTCCATCTACCAGTCCACCAAGCCCATGTGTGAGAAATATGTCTTTGGAAATTTTGGGTCCCAAACTGGTTGCCGGAGTGCTGACGTCATCACCGGAATCCAGTCGCCGGCGCCGGAATTCGATCTCTTTTTTGTTCAGGAACTGTCACTAGATAGTGCATACTCCCAGCAGCTCATCTTTGCTTTCCTGCATTTCAAACATTTGCATAAAAATCATCCAAACCAATTCCTTATCTCTTGCGAAAACGCACCCAAAAGCGCGACGCGTAGCTCATACTTCCAACCATCAATTCTTGGATCCGACTTATACCCCCCTCGCGATTCACTGAAATATTGTGATTTATGCTTCAAGTTCTGAAATCCGGCTACCGGAACTACGCTCACCGGCGCACCATTTTCACCCCGTTTTCGCACAGTTTCTTCAGCAAAACTCCCCCACTGCACATCATTGTCCATAGCCCAGCTGGACCTGACTTCCAACTCTTGCACAACTGCATCAAACATTCACTTCCTATTCTCAGTTCGCGCAACACAATCTCATTTTACACCTTGCAACGAGCTCCCATTCACTTCCATTAACAGCTCTAGACCAACAGTACCCCCTGGAACATTGGTTCACAACTCCATTCCTTTCATCTATCTTACTTATGAACTCCAGATGCAACTCCCTGTGGCTCCAAACCAACAAAATCTGTATCTTTAACACCACTGATGCTCCATATCATCTTCAGCTACACCGAGGCCTTCCCACAAGTGCATACCACCACCAGCAAACAACCCTATATCAACTCCTCTCCATGCTCAGCTGTAGCTTCAACTTCATACCCTGATCCAACATCTCCTTTATCTCATTCTGCCAAGACCACCGTTAGTCACTTCGACAACTTCAGTTGCAGTTCAGTTTTCAACCATTGCTCCAACATCTTTAGTTGCACCAGTTATTGCACGCCCAACTGCTCTTCCTTATATTCCCCCCAGGCCATACACCAATGGGAACCCATTCACATCTCCAATACTCTTCACTACAACCAATGGCACAGCTAGGTTCCTTACTGATTTATTGCCTCAAACTCTTCTCGTATCTTCTTCTCGAACACCCACCAGAGCCATGGTCTAGCTGATGGCAAACCAGGAATAGCAACTTGACATGACTAAAAGTCTCTCAGGAATTTTCTCGAGTACCCTGTGTTCCACAAACTAGTAACTCAGTTTCAACCTTGCTGGTGATTCCTAAGGTCACTGTTCCTTCCCTGCAACATTCAACACAACCCATAACTCTAAATCATTCAATTCATATCCTCAATCTGTATGGCAGCAATGATGCTGACCTTCTTCTCTCAATTCCAGTCTTCATCTCGTTGTATCATTCGCAACATCTCAACCCCCATCACCGAAAGTAACACCACCATTACCGCCATCATGAACAGCATCCCAACCAATATCTCAAACACTGGCATAAACCTTCATTGCCATTCATCATACCACGGCCCTCACCAGCATTGCCATTGAATCTCCTCACTAATGTCTCCACACTCAACATCACCATTCTTGTTCTGCTAATCTTACTTGCAGCTACGTGATCTATGGATACTGACGCTGCAATTTTGGTTCAGTGAACACAAATACTAGAGACAGGAAATGAAGAAAAGAGCTGAAATTGCCCGATGTAATTATCTGCTTGAACATTGGTTTCTAAAGAAGACATAGTCTTCTTTTCCTTCAACTGTTTTCTCCACCAGCACATGTGTGCTTCCCTTGTGTGAAATCCACTCAAAACTTGTGGTCTTAAATCAAACACACTCTGTTCATTGAGATGGTGCATCATGGTTCTTCCTTCGACCAAAGTAGGTGGCAGCAGCACATGGGACATCTGTTGGCACCCAACACTTTGATATGGGCTTCCTGCAGGAGGAGCCCCTTAACTTTCATTCCCATCGGTAGACGTCGCCTATCTGAGCTACGCCTCCCTTTAGCAATTCCTGGTGACTTTCCCGTAACCATGGCTGGACTCCCAGAAGCACTTGCTCGTGCAGTGACCATTATGCCTTTTTGTGCTAATTACTTCTTCTTTTGCTCCAATGACTCCAAAACACCTATAAAACTCAAAAGAGAATATAAGATACATAATTCACACGAAAAAAATAGCAAAGAAAGCATAAATACTAGATAATAAATACGGTGTATTCTACACCTATCACACAACTCTTATTTATATTGTAAGACTTGATTTCACAACATTTAATATGTGTAGTAAAATTCTATAACACAACTTCTCTAATGGTTGTGAATAGCATTATTACCACACTTGTTATAATGGTTGAAAAATCTCGCACAACTCATATTTATATTGTTATATTTTCTTTCACAACCTTTCTATAGTGTAGTCATAATTTCTAACACAACATCCTTAAACATTGTATATTTAAAAATAACAACTCCTGTTTTCAGTTGATGAATGTGTAACTACAACTTTTGTTTGGAGTCGTGTGTATAAAACTATTTTGAAAAAACAAATAGGGCTAAAACAGAATTGCCGAAAGTAATTCACATTCACATTAACCTTCCAATGTAACACATTTACATTCATTCAAGTTAATCTTCCAGTGTTAAACACACACATTAAAAAATGGCAATGATAAACATAGTTAAGTAAACAACTAGTAATAGTTTTACTTACCAAGAACCCAAAAGCTAAAAGAGGATCTCTCTTGATAACTTATCATAAAAGAGGATCTATTATGGCATATTGCATGCATACCCTGGCTCCGAGGTCGAAACCTAGCTGGGAGTGGACGATTATAAGTCGAAAAATTGGTAAGAACGATGAATCCATCCATTTACATGTAATATTCCTTCGGAATACTCTGTGAAACTTAAAAAAAAAATTCTATTTTGGAATATTGTATGCATAACCTGGCTCCGAGATTGAAACCTGGCCCTGAGTGGACCATTATACGCTGGAAACTTGGTAAGAGCGATGAATCTATCCATTTACATGCAAGATTCCTTCATAATATATATTCCCCAAAATTTTAAACAAACCATATTCTGGCATATTGTATGCATAACTTGGCTTTAAATGTGGTTCAAGGGAATACGAACCATCAACCCTCAATGTCCGAAGTGGTCGTCACTCCAAATTTAGCAGGATATATCATAAAAAATCGTAAAGATGAACCATCTAGAGAAAATAGTGTTTAGCAAAAGTGAGAAAAATTTAACAGAAGTGAGAAAAAATTAGCCGAATCGGAGACCAAAATAATTTTTAGCAGAAGTGAGAAAAAATTAGCAGAGGTGGGAATTATTTTGCAGAAGTGGATAAAATTTAGCGGAAGTGAGAAAAATTTAGCGGAAGTGTTTATACCTCTATGACAACTCTTATAAAGGTTGTGAATATTGATGACAATTTTTTTTAGCAGAAGCGAGAAAAATTTAGCAAAAGTGATTTTTTTTAGCAAAAGTGA
This sequence comes from Papaver bracteatum, assembly GCA_023529315.1. NCBI lineage: Eukaryota > Viridiplantae > Streptophyta > Magnoliopsida > Ranunculales > Papaveraceae > Papaver > Papaver bracteatum. The sequence continues at coordinate 136,666 of JAJJWX010002814.1, read as the reverse complement.
ATAAAATTTAGCAGAAGTGTTTATACCTCTACGACAACTCTTATAAAGGTTGTCAATAGTGATGACATTTTTTTAGCAGAAGTGAGAAAATTTTAGCAGAATTGAATAAAATTTAGCAAAAGTTAGAATTTTTTTGCAGAAGTGAATAAAATTTAGCATAAGTGAGAAAAACTTAGCAGAAGTGTTTATACCTCTACGACAACTCTTATAAAGGTTGTAAATAGTGATGGAAAAAAAAGCACAAAACGACCAATATTATGAATGCGGAAGGATGGTTGATGACTTGTACTTACATATAGTAGACTTCGATACTGAACCTGGCTCGGAATTTTTTTCGTAAAATTTTGCGGAAGTGAAAAAAAATTAGCAGAAGGGCATAAAATTTTGCAGAAGTGAAAAATTTTAAGGCTTCGCGTTGTTTGCGGCTCAGGTGACTGAGCCTCATTTTTGAACATCATATTTTGTTATTACAACTCTTATAAAAGTCGTCAAATGTTGACATGAAGTTAGTACATAAAAAAAACCACAAACCTTACAAAATTTTGATAGTGTAGGCATGGTTGATGGGTTAGACTAACGCATAGTAGGTTTATGTTCGAATCCCCTCGACACTATTTTTTATGTTCATATTTTGGTTGTCTTCAACAACTCTTATAAAGGTTGTTGTACATTTTCATACAAAAATAACACAAAACCCCAAACTTGTGAAGAGTAAGGATGGTTGATGCCAACTATTTTTCTTAAAGAGTTGTCGTTTGTTCTCTTGTCGCAACCCTTTTGTTCTAGGGGTGGGTAGTGATGCCATTCTAAAACTCTTCCTTTGAAAAAAGTTGTAAAACATGAGATGTTCTACGACTTTTAGAAAAAAGTTGCAGAACTCCAGTTGTAGATGTATATTTTTCCTGTAGTGAGCACTTGTGAAGACAACACTTCTTTCTTGTCATTTTTTTTTACCAATACTGGGGTATCGGCAGAAAGTTCCTTGTTTCCTTTCGATGATAAAATAAGAACAATTATTTCATCTTCTTTGCGAATTGAACTATTACAGGCAATCCAAGATGATAAACAGCCAAGGTAACTGTTTTCCTGCAAACTGATGTAGTTTGCGAGTTGAGCTGATGCTACTATTGATAAGTTGGTGTGAAATCTCGCTGCTCCCCTGAACATCAGTCATTAAAATTTGACAATTTATTCGAGTTAGGTATCCCCTCATGAAGCCTTTTTTTGTTGTCTGAACTTTTTTGTTTCTTCCATTTTCTCCGCGCTGGCAATGCTTCCCTATATTATCTCGGCTTACTATCTAGTGTTGCTTATCTTTGATTCTTTGAAAAAGTCTTATAGCTCCCTTTTGATCATTATCTCTCTGAACATGTTGGTATAATCACGGGGTTATACATTCTCTAGATATTCATCCTTTTATTCTGTAATGAGACTGGCTGTTGATATTGCTCTTCATTTCCGCACCTGCAAAAAAAAACAAAGTATTTTCATTATGTGATGCTGTCAATTTTGCTTTGCGTGATTATAGCTATTGTTTTTATGTCAAATATATGTGGCTCTATTTGGTCGCTTTCATATGTTTCTTCTTTCCATGTTCCCCTGATGTTAATGCAAAATTATTCATTTAGATTTTTGCGTCATCTGTTTGTTAATAGTTATGCTAATGAAGTTATAATTTCCTTCAACAATGATCTCCTTTTAACATCTCTTTTCGTCTTTTTCTTCTCCATGCTGCTGGTTGTGTAATTTCTTCCTTCATATATCTTCTCAATGATCTTCCTGCGAGTTTTATGTTGTGATTAATAATCACCCACGGAACCGGGATATCACCCTTCAGTAGTTTTCCGTAGTAAACTTCGCAGAACTTCCTCGCAGGTTGGCTTAATAATTTTTCCTTTTCACCTTCCTTGTTGCTAACTAGTGTGACATTCCAACCTCATGAACTGCGGTTTTCTTCGCAAAAGAGACCATTGTCTTCGCGGGTGCTGCGAAATTTTGACTGTAGTTGTTGCTTCCTTCACCATATTCTCTTCTTCGCAGAAATTTTGCTTCTGTGTAGTATTCCTTAGCCTTTGCCTCGGGTTTGAGAAACTCATATTGCAAAGACGATGATTAGATAAGAATACTGTTTTTCTTTGTTATTATCTTTTCTTTCACAAAATACTGCTGGCACAATTATACTTCACCCTTTAGATGGTTGTGAAGATATCATTTACGTGAATTTCGGTGATGAAATATCATCTTGCCTTTACAAATTGATCAATTGTCGTATTTTGTGGAGGTTGTTGGTCAGGTTAACTCTCTTTCTCGCTTTGGTTGTGTAGGATCATAATATCGCCATAATAATATTCTTACGAATTTATTAACAACATTTCAGTGAGTTCTTCAACAACACTCTGCGAGCGTCGCAGAATAATTCAAAGAATGACGTAATAGACAACGACAGCATAAAACATGAGAAAGATGTGAAGATTTTGTAGTTGGAGAGAATGCTCGTTAGAACAAGGCGGGAGCTCGCGAGAACAAAGCAGGAAATGAAGATTTTTGTGGTTATAAAATAGTCTCGCGAGCACGATAGCAGATCTCGCGAGCACAATAGCAGATCCTGCGAGCACGATAGCAGATCTCGCGAGCACGATAGCAGATCCTGCGAGGAGCATAGCAGAGCCTGCAAGGAGCATAGCAAAAATCCTAAAAAATGGGAAATATGAGTTGAATATGAGCTGTCACCCACCATGAAGATACCTATATAAAGAGAAGAGCAGGAGAGAAAAAAAAGGGGGGGACACAATTTTAGGAGAGAGAGAGATATTTTGCAGAGAGATTTTTAGAGATAGAAAATGTATTTTTCTTTATCATCTTCATCCCCAAAACTAGATTTAGAATTCCATTAATGGAGGTTATCAATGTAAAATCAAATGTAAATTTTAACAATCATAGTGAAGAATCATGGATGTAGATCAAATTGATCGAACCATGTAAAAAATCTTGGTGTCCGTTTATAATTTTAGCAATTTTACTACCATTTCTATATGTAGATCTAGAAATTAATATCAAGATATGATAAGGGGTGTGTTGTAGGATTTCCTGCAACTACATTTTGGCTCTAGAAATAGGGACAAATCTGGTTGGTTTAAGAAAGTTTAGAAAAATTGGTTACTGTTGGTGATGAATTCTACCGGATCTATGAGCTTTGAAGGCAGAAATGGAAGTTCCAGGAGTTTCTGCATCTTCAAACAGCCAACGCATCTTAGTAGTTTAGGAAGAGAGATATGGATATGGGGAAATCGTCGAGCAAAGTGAAATTTAAACAGGATGCGTCAACAATTGCTTCCAAAAAGGACAAATCCCCTTTCATATTCTCATTTTTCTTTTTGCTTTATGTTTTAGATCTAGGAGATTTTAAACAAAAGGTTGAAGAAAAGAGCCTTTCCAAAACTAATTTTTGTTCGATTCCAAAAATATGAAGTTTATTGAAATTTTATAAAAATTCAACTGGTTTTGTGAACTACAAAATTTTACCAAAATATGATGAGTTCTTACAGCTAGAATTCCGTTGAAGTATCAAAATTTTCAATCAATTTGAGGATTTCTACTGTAAATAGGGTTTTCGGTGATGATACTCATTTACCATAAAATTAATATGTAACTTATGACGTATTGTATTGGTTTGAGTGCTTGCAGTGACGAATAGTTGAGACTCATCAGTTCGCAACAAACTGCATCACCAACTCCAGCAATGAAACCAAAGAAGCTGCGAGCAACGCAACCAAAGCGAGAAAGAGAATATCTACGGAAGAATTTGCAGGATGCAGTTAAGAAGATGCAAAATTGACACAACTAAAGCAAAAGAAGTGATGCTACAAATTAAAATTTTACGAAAAAAACGTGCAGAGCAAAAAATGAAAACGTACAGAGAGAAGAAGTAATAACAGGACGAAAAGTAGAACCAAGATTACAACGTGAAAATTAAAGACTATAAGACTAGTTTAGAAAAGACTAAAGAATGTGACTATACTGTGATTACAAGGTGTTATGAATCAATTTGCAGCGAGCATAAAAGACTAGTCCCATACTATTCCAGCGTAGACAAAGGAAGTCTACATCTTCGCAACAAAGTCCACATCTGAGAAGAAAATATGAGAACAACTTCTGCGAAGTTTACCGCACCAACACTCAAAACAGTCAGCAGAGACGGTTCAATTAGTATCTACGTAGACAATAGTTCCAGTGAGAATAAAACAGTTCAATTAGTATCCTGCAATAAGGAAAGTATCAACAACTCAATAGCGCAAAGAAGTTCATCTTTAAAGACAAGTCCAGTAAGAAAAAAGTAATGAAACACCTAGACAAGTGCGGATGGGAAGTACCTAGTAATCAAAGACAAATTTCAGGTTAAGAGCTTCCTTAACTTACTAAGGATCCACAATAAATTCAAAGAGTGATCATTAAACCCAAACGCATGAAGGAAGACGACTAGGATACAACAGCTAAACCTATTATATTCAAAGAGTTCACAGTTCGCACGCTAAGTGAAGAACAACAACTTAGGTACCAGTGAAGGTCAACCAACAACAAATTTCCATGGGATAAACTATTCTTCCAGCTTAACGTGGGGTAGTAGCATCCAACGAAGGGCAATAATGACGAAAATGCAATGACGAGATAAAAACCAACGAAGTTTTCATCCAGCGATAGCAATGACGAGATAGAAGCTTGAGCGAAGAAGAAAATGAAATTGTCAGGATACTCCTGGTAAGTTAGAACAGAAGGGAGGTATTTGCGACACTCGCAAGATGCATCCAACTACAAGGAAAAAAACTAAAAGGGAAGTATTCTTATTGAACTTTTAATAAGATATAGTTTAATTAATTCTCTTATTAAACATGACAAATTCTAATGAATTCTCTTATCTTATTAAATTAATTGAGGCAAAACTAGAACATCTAGTAAAGGGTTGTAGCAGCAGACTTGGATTTAGAGAGCAGCTTATGGGGTATCCTTTGTTAATAGCGAAGAAGTCAAGAATTACAGTAATAAAATTTTGCAGCATCCGCGAAGATGAAGGGGAATAAAGCCACAACTCATGATGTTTTTCTTCTATTTGTTAACTTCGCAGATTCATGTCATAGCTTAGAGAAAATACAATCTGAGGGTTTGGAGAAGTTAGAGAGAAATATGGCTTGCCTGAGACACAACTTGGATATATTACAGATGTTTGGCTACAGATCATCGAATGCAGGCGTGTTATAAAATGGATTTTTGTCTATGGATATTACTTATCTGCAAGTGAGATTTCAAAGAAAGAACTGTTCGACTATTTTCAAGGTGTAGTTGAATCTGAGTTGGAAAGGCTTCATCAATGTGCATAGCAGGAGTTACACAAATATTTCATAGATAATGCAGTAGTTGACATGACCAGTATCCAAGCAAAGCAACTTAACCTGACCAGTACCACACGAAATTATTTTGCAAACCCGGTTCATGCTTTAGAAAATGGTCTTTCGTATTTAAGCACACAGTAAGATGTCTGCGGTAAGAAAGCTGTGATAACGTTCTCATAGGATGCAATCAAAGGGATGGGAATGGTAAGAGATGCAAGTTTCTCTCCATTGTGCGGATTTGTATCTATCACGCTTTCTGGCAGCAATAATTTTGTCTTGGAGTCTCAGAACAATGGGTCAAAGCTATGCAAATGACTTAAGTAAGACTTGTGTGATGTACTCATTTTTAGAGACCTGGGAATTTTTAACATGGAAGCGGCAAAGTGAGATTGCGAGAAGAATGCTAAGAAATAAGCAGAATCAATGATCTACAAAGACAAGAATCAAATTGTTGCGTCACATTTCACATTGTCGACCATTCATGGCAAGCTGACAATGAATGAAGAGAAAATTAATTTTGTGAAAAAGACTTGCAGTTATTCCAATGTTGCTTATCAGTTGAAATCAGTAATACTATATGATATGCCCCTTCTTCTGGTTTACAACTATCAATCTACTATCAGTCGAAAAGAATGAATTCAAGGCATAAAGTGGAGAGTCTCGCAGAGTTTGCGAGCAAAAATATTTTATCCAGTATATCACATACTCACATGGAGATAAAAAGGACAAGGAAATCACCAAAGTCAAGACGTCACTAAAGAGAACAATTAATTAACAAAAACAAGCAAATCAACTCAGTTGGTCGCTGGCGAGATGAATAAGCTTGATGTCGCAAGATCGAATCTCACTGCAACCAAATTTTTGATTTGCAAATATTTATAATACAGACGTTTACCTCGCAGAACACTTCGCAGATATTCACCAAGATGTTTACTTCACCTAAGTCATTACCAGCGTAAAGAAGAAATGAATAGTAGGCAAGCCCAGTTGCGAATTTCTAGTGTAATTAGTTGGACAGTGGCATGAATTTGGTATTTCATTACTTTGCAAAGATCTTTCATTATTTCGCAAGTTAATTTTGCAAGACAGGGTTAGAACAGTTGGTATGGTGTGACAGTATACAAGAGGTAGGTCAAAAGTTAATTTCGCAAGAGTTCATTTCTCATTTCATCTCAATTCACAAGCAACTCATATACTTCGCAAGAAACTACAGCAACAACAAATCACATGAAACCTAACTACAACTTCCTTGAATATTTCAAAATTTTACTTATGATTATTTAGAAACACAAAATTTTATTGACAAAAAGCGATATAATCGCAAGATTTCTAAAATTTCTAAGATTTCAAAACATTTCTAAGATTTTTGATTTGATTGGCAAGAGCGATACATTCGCAAAAATTTAAAGATTTCAAAAAAATTCAAAATTTTCAAAGATTACAGAAAATGAAATTATCGCAAAGATTTCTAAGATTTCAATTTTTTTTGACTTAATTTCCAAAAAAGCGATACCCTCGCAAGATTACAAAGACTTCAAAAATACAAAAAACAGAGAACCTTCAATTTATATATTTCTCTAGAAAATTTCTTTTACAGAAGATTTTTTATTTATAAACGCGATACAATCGCAAGATTTCAAAGATTTCTTCAAAATATTTCTTTTACAGAAAGAGATTCTTGATTTACCAATGCGATACAATCGCAAGATTTCAAAGAATATTTCTAAGATTTCAAAAGATTTTAAAGAATATTTACTTCAAATATGATTATGAGAATGAAAGAAATGAAATGAAAGAAGAAATGACGGAAATGAAAGAAGAAATGACAGAGATGAAAGAATTGACAGAAATGAAAGAATGAAGAAACACGAAAATATCGCGAGAAACGCGAATACAATTTCGCAGATACATAAGAATGGGATGAACCTTTATGGCGTGCACCCAAGTTCGCGAATAAAATTTCGCAAGAGGCAAATGTAAGACCTAATAGTGCATCATATAAGGGGGTATCTGATTACATGGCTTAGGGGTAAGGTTATACCGCTGCTGTATCCTGAGCCATGGAGAGAAAGGGGTCCCTCTCTTTGAGATACCTATCCAGGAGAGGTACCTTGGATTTCCAACTATATAAGGTTATACCATGGTTGGACGACCGAGGGTCTCTTCTAAGAGGTGCAGAGTATGACCAAGGCGCCGAGGTACACGGTTGAGCCAAGAGTGCCCGGGACGGACGAACCTACCCTGTCCATTCTTAGTAAGTCTTGGCTACGATGCACTTGGCCCGAAGAAAACCCCACTTAGGGTGCAGTCTTGTAACTATAAGCCATATAGGTATAAAGGAAAAGAGGCTGCGAAAACAACTGGTTGTTGGTAAATCCGGATGGGAGGAGCTAGTCTTATATGGCCGATGTGCCCTCCTTGAAGGGGCAACCAGGGGAAAGATAAGTGCGGAACCCTCCATTAGGGAGCTGATAAGTGTCTAAAGATGGCAATGTCATGGGGCTTTATGATCGCAAGAACATTTAGGCCTGTCATATTGTCGCGTGACAACAATTATACAGAGGCAACAAGCCATAAAAGAAAAAATATAAGATAAGATCAATGAGTTTTTACATGAAAGTGTAAAGACGTCCTGCGATTTCATCGCAAGACGGCAATGTCATAAGGCTTTGTTCTCGCAAGGGAGCTTAGTCTTGTCATATTGTCGCGGAGAAATCGACAAAATGCGGATAAGGCAAGATCAATGGGGTTTTACATGCAAATGTGAAAATATCCTGCGATTTTGTCGCAGATACAAAAGAAAAATTGGCAAAATAAGACCTTTAACTAAGAAGGAAAAATAAGACCAATAGAATAATCTCAAACATTAACTATCTTCTTTTAAGAATGCAGGAAAGATTTGTTCATCGCAAGAGAGATAGCAAGTACTATTTAGAATCTCTCAGAAATATTATACATAATTTCTCACAAGTATTATTCAGAGTCTCTCAAGAGGATTATCTACAATCTCGCATCACTATTCATCATTCGCATCACTATTCATCAACTCGCAGACACATTCATCACCTCGCAGACACATTCACCACCTGCCTAGAGAAATGAAATTCTCTTTCATTTTGGTAAAGAAGAAAAATGGAATACAATAAAGGTGTGGTGGTGAAGATAACACGTCCTCCACTTCCTTTTACTCTCTGGTGCCTTCACATGCTTGCTTCGGACAGGGACAATTCCATAATCTTCTCAATGACGTTTCTGGCCATCTTATGGCAGATATAGTCGTGGCCTTAATGACGCGGTGAGCCATTTTGCTGTATTTTGCCGCAAATGCCATTTAGCTTCTAATTCTGCCATTTAGCTTCCGGGTGATCAAAATTCCTTGTAATTCCTAAAAATGACTTAAACCAATGTTATTAACGAAATATCGAGTCCTAGCTAATGTAAATATGGGAGTAGAACGTTGCACTTTTGTGCTTATCAAATTCCCCCATACTTACATTTTGCTAGTCACGAGCAAAACAAAAAATATGAATCCGCTCTACATCTGGATATGGAGAGATGTCTGCTAAATAGCGAGACAGACGATCAGAAAGACCCGCTCAATAGCTGGTCATGTCAAAGAAAAAAAATTTAAGACCCGCTCAACATCTGGTCTTTTTTTTAAGCCTAACGAAAATGCCACTCCCCCACACTTAAACATTACATTGTCCTAAATGTAATTGAGTAATTCAACGTAGAAATTAAGATGGAAAATTCAAGCAAATAAATAAAAAATAGAGGAAAGAAAACAAATCTGATGGGCTGACTCCCATGAAGCGAAATCGTATGGGTTGACCCCCATAAAGCATAATCTTTGTACCCATGTTTGTGCACATAAAGAACCTCAAACAAGGTGAGGGTGCACCAAAGTAAACTGCAAAGCATATATGTATAGTCTTAAAAGTTGGGGATCAATCCAACAAATCAGGTCAGCCGCAAAAATGAACCTGAAAACACTATAAACCTCCAAAAATATGTGTGAATCCAATCCCAATAGAAAATAGTCCTTAGTCGAGATAAGTAAATCACTCACATGGACAACAAACATAAAATGTAAATTAGTTTCTGTTCGGGAAACACACTTTAAATCAGGTGCTAAATCAGCTGAAATACAATCGGTCGACACAATATCCTTACCAGAAATCATAGGAAGCAATGAATTGACAATGTCAAAATGCAAAGAATCAAAATCAGTAACTCCTAAATCTGGTTCTAAGTCTGCGGAAATAACTTCCGTTGTTGAGTTACCTTGATTAATCATTGCAGGGCACAATGCATTGACAATGTCAATAAGCATAGGATCGTCAGAATCTGCAAAGTGGGCTAAACAAACCGAGATTGGTTCAAAATCAGCAGTTACCTGACCAGTACCAATCGCCTCCACATTCACATTATCAATCAGGAAATCACAAGATGAGTCAATAAAACAGGAGCTCAAAGGATCAATAATATCATGAATAGTCGACTCATTATACATCTGCAGCCAAGTGCCCTATAGGAACATCACCATTCAAAAGACTAGAATGTATATCATTATGAACGTCTATTGTGTCATCATTTGTCTCAACAACAATATCTTCTGTATAAACAGGTTCCTCTAAATCATCATCTGCATATAACTCTTGGCATGCTAGAATTCTCATTGTTTGTTCCAAACTAGGCAGTGTGTGTTTGTAATACTTGTTATATATCATTAGAGGCGACTCTTCACTCACCATATGTGGAGCAAAAACTCCATACCGTTTCCCATGCATATATTCACCAAGCATCATCTCAGATGTGGTTGCCTGATAATTTGAATTTCTACGCTTTTATTCTGCAAGTGTCATCTTAGATGACATCTCCTGAGAAGCACTCATCATCCTCAAAAAGGGTACCTGAAATAAAACTCTAAAACACAAACAAGTCAAATGGAAAAAGAAATCCTAAAATAAAATAAAAATACTATACAAAAATGAAATAAATAAGTAAAATAAAAACCTAACTATTTACAGAATCAAAAAAATACTAATTATAATATTCCACAGCCATTTCCCGGCAGCGGCGCCAAAAACTTGATGGGTCGGAAAACCGACTTTGTTTTACCGCAAGTGCACGGTGTCAAAAATATCACACAATAGCAAGCACGGTCCGTTCCCTCAAGGAGTGTGAAAACTACTACTAATCAATATCAAGAACTATCCAACCAAATTCAATATTTTCAGAGATTGTTGTACTAAGGAAATAATAACAAATTGATTCAAGCAAGTTTATAAGAAAATGTAATCAAGGATTTATAAGTATTAGGGCTATGGAATCCGTTGTAAGCTATGTTTACTTATGTTCTATCACAAGGTCTCAGATTTACTCGTGCGAAGTTGCAAACCTAGCTTCTAACACACGGAAGATATTTCATTAAGGATTATAGATAAGAGTTATCATAAAAGATTGTTTGTTCTCAACCTAAAAGGTAAATATCCTAAGTACTACGCATACATGGCATATATAGTCTTGGAATGATCATAAAACAAATGATGCCTAGGTTATAGATGGAATGATGTTCTAGAATTCAACTATGCAATATACATGGCATAAGACATGAAAAACTCTTAAAACAATCAACCACTTTTGAGAAACACAAACATGGAATTAAAATCTTATTTTTGAAACCATTGTTTTAGAACAAAAGCACCTTAGCCTACAAGTTCATCCTTCACCCTAATGAGGAGTTTAGCTAGACATAATCTTTTTCAAAGCCACAAAATATGATATAAACATCAATAAACTCAGCATATGTAAAATCAATAAAATGGAGCCAAACCTAATTTCTTCCCTGAAAACGGCCTCCTCTTTCTTTGAGCCTGAGTATGGTATTTATAGGTTCTCCTATAGCTCCTTTATGACCGGATGAATGGCAAAAGACCAGTCCAATATCTTCTGGCCGGCCAAGTTTCCTTTCCCTCCGGGTTCTAAGTCATAGCCATTGGTTGCACAAGCTTAACCAATACACCATTCCACGCATCCACTGCTCCACTTTCCATTTTATCCGTTTAATTCTCTGCCAGAACCCCATGTAGCACTCAGGTATATCATACTGCCAAAATCAACCATTAACATAACTCCATCTGTTGCATTCAAAACTTTCTTCATTCATGCCTTCAAACATTTCCCATACAGTGAACGCAATGAGACTCCCAAATCTGTTGTCGTTTCTCTACATACAACCACAGTTAGCCCACTGACTTAGCTTTCAAAAGTCATCTTCTCTTCCTTGTTCATAGCAATGACCATGGCAACAACACCTTCCTTCCTCCCTGATGCCGCAGATGTTGTTTCTCATATCCTGCCACCTCGAGCAACATTATCAGACAAAACCCATTACAGAAAGTATCACATGAAATGAACTTGTAAGCACCTTCCTCTGATTACAGTCAGCTCGACCAACCCTAACTATCCTTCTTAGCAGAGTAAACATCAACAGCCACACACGAATCCCATTCTTAAAACTCCGGCCACAGCACATCCATTACTGTCTGTAAAACATCAACATCTCGACCAACTTCCCTTCATCTTTCGTGAACAGAACCATTTAAATCATCTCCACAGTAATCAATCCATGCTATTGTCACCACTTCCATTACCAGTCCGAGAATCCATCACAAATTGCACCAGAAACCCCCAAATTTGTGTTCGTCTTCAATTGTAAAGCTCATGGAGCTACTCGAACTCAACCCAATTTCAGACCGCTTCAATAAATCGTACCCCTTCTTCCTTTTCCAAATTCAGGTCTTGGGTCTGATTTACAGGCATCAAATTCAGCTCAAATCTTCATCTATTTGAACCCTTGAATATACACAATTCAGTTGTTGTTGAATCAGATACCACCAATTAATCAAGAGTATTTCATATAAAACCCATTGTAGATGATAAATTCTGTAAATTCTTCAGCTATTGGAACATCCAACACCCTGAATCTGACAGCACTTCTACGTATTATGTTGCTGGTTGGAAATTGAGAAGGACTTGCATTCCGGTGGCAGATAGAAAGGACGATGTGTAGTCTTCATTCTTTCTCTCAAGACTCCATTTCTTTGTTGTCTAGATCTCGATCTGGCACCAACAAATGTTGCTGAAGAACATAAATGGCAGCTGCTTTGATTGAAGACGTTCCATGAATTTATGCTTCAGATCCCCTTTTCTGCCTAGAGAAATGAAATTCTCTTTTATTGTGGTAAAGAAGAAAAATGGAATACAGTAAAGGTGTGGTGGTGAAGATAACACGTCCTCCACTTCCTTTTACTCTCTAGTGCCTTCACATGCTTGCTTCGGAAAGGGACAATTCCATAATTTTCTCAATTACTTTTCTGGCCATGTTATGGCATATATAGCCGTGGCCTTATTGACGCTGTGAGCCATTTTGCTGTATTTTGCCGCAAACGCCATTTAGCTTCTAGTTCTTCCATTTAGCTTTCGGGTGATCAAAATTACTTGTAATTCCTAAAAATGACTTAAACAAATGTTATTAGCGAAATATCGAGTCCTAGCTAATGTAAATATGGGAGTAGAACTTCTCACTTTCGTGCTTATCAGTTGAGCCCTAACCAAGTCTCACACCGATTAAGGTACAGTCGCATTCCTTACGCATATGAATCCCAACAGGACTCTACGCACTTGATTCATGTAGATGATCTCAACAACAACTAAGAGTTGCAACGACCCAAAGTCGAAAACTTATAAACATATATCTGTTTCCCACAAAAACGTTTATTCTGATAGATAACTGTGACGCCCCAAATACTAAACCTGCTTATCTGATAGGATTCCAACCTTATTGAAACATCAAAACAAGATTACCGATCTTAATTAAGAATCATAACTGTAGAAAATGTTAAATAACAAAACCTAAACTCTCTGATATTATATATATGAAAGCCTTTCGAGTTCTAAAAATATATAAATGTGTTGTTTACAGAAAAGGAAGAATACATGTAGTAAAGATGCACAACAACATTAGCTTCAATAGAGCTCTAAACTACGAAATGGATATCTTCGAGCGCTTTATCCCCTCATATTACTGAAAAACTGATGTGGGAAAAAGTAAGCACATCATTCCAATGGGTGCCCAATGGAAACAAATAACTCTCAAGTAATCACTAACATGCTCCACAGTTCTAAAGATAAAACAGTAATTTAAAAGAGACAATGGTGAAAGGTAACATTCAGCAATTCACGCATCAAGAAGCACATGTTAGTCAAACAAGCATAATATGCACACGAGTGATTTCCCTTAAATAAAATAGTATATATAATATTGCCGATGGATGGCATACCGCTCTACTAATACTATTGCCGACGGATGGCATACCGCCCTACTACATAATATTCAACCGGATGGCATACCGGACCACTTAACTTAGCTAAGAGCCGTGGGGAAACACGGACACTCCTCGCAGGTAAACTACATAACGCATATCACACACATACAATTATATTTTATAAATACATCGTTCAATGAAATTACGATACTCACTCATACAGATAGCAAAGCACATCATGCTCGCGAAGAAAAGTAAACTCAATGATTACAAAAAGGTTATAATGTTCCCACCTGATTTTATGACAAGCCACTCCTACCTTGAATTCCCTAATCCACTGGTTCATCCTTTGGATCGATCGTTGCTAAAAAATACTAATTGTTACACAAGCATTCTAAGAGATTAGCCAAAGGCTCATACAAGGTTCATGACAAGTCTAATTAATGGTTATAAACCCATTTATAGTTCTACACCTTTTTATTAGCCACCTTTAACACATATAAGGGTTTACTAGCTCAATTGGTTTGGTTCTATAGTCCACTAGATATGTCTTAAGAATATATACAACCTTGTAGAAGGAACCAAAGGTCAATTCGGACCATAAGGGGTCCAAAACATCAAAGTAGGAAACCTAGGCCTAAGCCCAAGTCCAACAATCCGGCCCATTAATCTAAGGCATGGTCCAAACTGGTCAACCAACATCCACTAATAGTCAACGTCCGATCTAACATGGTCAAGGTCAAACAAATCAACGTCAACTAGATTGATCACTAAGTCAAACCGGGTCAAGTCTGGTAATAGGGTCAACTCAGTCAAAATATTGATTCAGGCTGATAAACGGACTCAGGAAAGTTAGTCAAGACTATCAACTGGACAGGATAAAATACAAGGCCTGATCCATTAGCTCAAGGCACAAACTAAATCAGTAAAACACATACACACACACACAACTCAGACTAGTGCTACACCACTTCTTTGATTCAATTCAGTTGATTCTATACATAGTTCCATGAGCTATAACTAGTTTCTATTTCCATTTTTAACTATCTTTCAACAGTAACAATATTAACTTCAGTTCTCCTCAACATATTCATACACCACCATTTATCAGTTAAGTACAATTCACTTTACATCCCCATCTGTATTCTTCTTATCAGCATCAAAACTAATTCTAACCGTAATACCTAGCATTCATTACCATTTCCATTAGTCACTGCTAGAACCCCATCTCATCTGAAACTGCGTAGCATAAACCAACTGCATCTGCAATTACTCTTTCAATATGAACTCCGTAAACTTTATTTGAACCATAACACGAACACTCCCCATTACTTTGGTTCCATTTTAATTCATAAACTGAGATTCATTCATCTTCATGCTTTATATCCAATTCACTTCATAATTGCCCAAACTATCGGCTTCAACATGTACAACATCCTCAATGGTAAGCCATTCCTCTCACTGAAGTACACTTGTAATTCCTAATCTTCACAACAATTGAAGATGTAGGACCAGAATATCACTACAACACTTCTCTGCGAGATTAACAACACTTCCCAGTGAGCATCACCGCAAGATCTTCAACTACACTTTGCGAGTGTCACAAAATCAGTCAAAAGTGTGACGTAATAACTAACGATTGAAGAAAACATGAGAAAAGCATGTTTGTCCCACGATGGTTATAAAGCTTGCGAGAATGAACATCGTAACTATCGCGGTACAATCGCAGAACCAACCCAAAATAAGAGGAAAACTTAGCTGTCATCCACTATGTAACTACCCTATAAATATAGACCCAATATGTCCAGAAGAGGATGATGTATTTTTGAGAGTTAAGAAAGTCTTGAGGAGAGAGAAACTTCAAGAGAATAGTTGTAATCTTGAATTCTTCCATTTCTGTAAACATTTCTGAGAACAAAATAATAAAGTGTCGTTTTTAATCTTCAATTGTGAGTTGAATATAGCAAGATCATAACAAGGGTGTAGTGTGGGATTTCCTACAACTACATCAGCTAAGCAATGAACTGCTTCAACCATGTTCAATTAAATATCATAGACTCAGTTCAATCTCATACCACAATAAGTTCAATCTATAAATCAGCTGCAACTAAAAAACTGTATGCAACTCCACCAGTTCAGCTGGACCATAACCTAATTCATTCAAAACTTCCACACATCTTCATTTACGTAACTTCAATCAAACCACAATAACCCATTCATGTCACTAGCTCAATCTTTTCTACATTTTGATTCGTATCTTCTCTTCTTCGCAGAAAAGACATGAGAAGAGGCAAGATGTAGGACCATAATATCGCTACAACGCTTCTCTGCGAGATTAACAACACTTCCCAGCGAGCATCACCGCAAGATCTTCAACTACACTTTGCGAGTGTCACAAAAGCAGTCAAAAGAGTGACGTAATAATTGACGATTGAAGAAAACATGAGAAAAGCATGTTTATCCCGCGATGGTTATAAAGCTTGCGAGAATGAACATCGTAACTATCGCGATACAATCGCAGAACCAACCCGAAATAAGAGGAAAACTTAGCTGTCATCCACTATGTAACTACCCTATAAATATAGACCCAATATGTCCAGAAGAGGATGATGTATTTTTGAGAGTTAAGAAAGTCTTGAGGAGAGAGAAACTTCAAGAGAATAGTTGTAATCTTGAATTCTTCCATTTCTGTAAACATTTCTGAGAACAAAATAATAAAGTGTCGTTTTTAATCTTCAATTGTGAGTTGAATATATCAAGATCGTAACAAGGGTGTAGTGTGGGATTTCCTGCAACTACATTTTGGCACCCGAAACAGGGAGAATCAAGTTAAGAAATCTCTAATTACAATTTGAAGATTTGAAGAAATTGTTAGAGTTGAAGAAATGGCTAGAAGAAGAAGAAATACATCAGAACCACCAACAAATGTAAGGAGGAGTAAAAGACTTGCAGGAGGAGAAACAAATGAATTAGGAGAATCTTCAAGGATAAGAACAAGAAGAAATAGAACAAGGATTGAAGGAGAAGATCAAATTCCACAACCGAATCAACAAACACCGATACAAAATAGAAATGTGGATTATGATAGAGTGAGTGTGCATACTTGGAGATCGGATTAGATGGAAGATGTAGAAGATCAACAATTAAGAGATGGAAGAAGAGAAGAAAGAAATCAAGGAGTGGTTGAAGGATTAATTCATGGAGAAGGCGAAAATGAAACAACAGATGATCCAAGACAAAGAATACAAGAGGAAAGAAGATTAGAGGAGGAAGAGCGTGCAAATTTAACAAGACAAAATCACGAGTTGAGAATGGAGAATTTGAGATTACAAAATAGAAGATCAAGAAGTACTGTTAGATTGAATTCAAGATCATTAAGATAAGAATTAAGGAGAAATTCCCCAATAAGAAATGCTAGAGGAAATATCCAAGAGGAAATGCAAAATCTAAATGAAGAAGAAGAGGTAATAGAAGATCGCCATGATCCGCGTGGCGAAACTTTGGATAATAGACTTAACAACAGAAATCAAGAGGGAAGAAACAACCAAAATGATGAAGATAATCCAAAATAAGGTAGGAGGATATTACATGGGCGAGAGATCCAGAGAAATCGAAGAATAATTGAGGAAGAAATTGAGAAACATTATGCTGAACAAGCACGACTATCTTGCGAGAGAGAAAGATTAAGGGCAGAAGTAGAAGAACAAGAGTTCCAAGAGGCAGTACGACAGAATAACCATGAAAATAGAGAAAGGAGATGTACACAAAATCGTTATAATAATAATATTCAGGAAGAGTATGATAGAATACAAAGGAGAATAGAAAGACAGCGAAGAGAAATGATGAGAAATGAAGAAATTCGCAGAGAAGTACAGCTGCGATTGCAAGAAGAAGGTGAAGCAGAAGATCGCAGAAGAAGGAATGTGGGTGTAGATGAAGACACACAAAATCTCGCAAGACAAGAGGTACATGAACGCAGGAGAAGGGAAGCTGCATTAAAAAGACCGATGGAACAAAATTCAACGGCGAATGAGCAAATTTTAAGAGAATTAGCAGAGATGAGGGGAATAATAAATAACTGAAGAAAAGGAGGTAGAAGGCAACTTGATGAATCTATTGAAGAAGATGCGAGAACTCCATTCACTCAAGAAGTACAGTTAAGAGGAATACCTCCAAAATGCAACTTACCAACATTAACCAGCATTTTTGATGGAACTACTTGTGACGTACAACATGTTAAGGCTTATGTTAGGTGTATGCTGCAATGGGAGAATCATGATGTTGTATTGTGCAAGTATTTTGCATCTAGCTTAACTGGCGAGGCGCTAAAATGGTTTGAGGGATTGCCAAAAAATACTATAACTTCTTTTGATCATTTACAAACTACATTTCTGGGAGCATATATAAGCAACAATTCCTCGCGGCCAGGTATTGAAGATGTGTTTGGGTTAAAGAAGAGGGTTGGTGAGAGTCTGAAACATTTAACTATAAAATGGAAGACAATGTGCAGCGATATGGAAGGAAGAGTAGACGAGAGGTATCTTATCTTGTCCTTTATCAATGCAATGTTCGCGACCAATCTGCTGTACATACAAATTTTCAGAATCAAGAATACAATCACTATGATTGAGCTACGAGAACTACAAGAAGAATACATTGCTTTGGAGGAGAAACAAAATGAAATGGAATCATATCCAATCGCAAACACCATCTCAGTAGAGGAAAATTGAAGTTTACTTTCTAAAATGATTAACAATGTGGCGAGCACCTCGCAGGCACAACAAGAGAAAGTGGTGATTGATAATCATCAAAGTTAGTAGCGATGGGAAGTCGAGATCAAGAAGAGTATGAAAGGGAGAAAAATTATTACAATCGCGGCGGAAATAGTAAGATTCAAAGTCTTGATCAGCCGCAAGAAACCTATGGTGGACATAGGCAAAATAACTTTAGGGGGCAAGGTAATCATAAGATAGCATGGGAAGAAATCAAGATGCCACCCCTAAATGCTAGTATAGAAAAAAATTGGGAAGCTATCATTTTGATGGAAAATATACCATCCATATGGAAGATGGGAAAGGAGACACAACTAAATAATCGGATTCAAGAATTTTGTCCTTAACATCACTTTCATGGTCACACAATAAATGATTGCAGGAATGTAAAGAGAATAATTTTAAGAATGATTGGCCAAGGAAAGCTAAACCACTTTTTAGTAGGACATCCACAATCACAACGATTGCCTCCAGCACAAGAAATTCGCAGGGTAAATACTATAAAAGGAGCAGAAACATTCGTAATAGAAGTTGGGGCTAAAGCAAAAAATATGTTTTGTAATTCCATTGTACATTCACACAGAACTATTGAGGATTTCCATGATAATGTTCTGAGCAGAGTCTTCGCGAGAGACACATATGGAAGAGAGATAATGAATATCGCGAGAGCCTCGCCATTAGAGGAATGGCAAAAGCAAACTATATCTTTCACTGCACAAGAAGTACCAGAGCCTGGTGAGCAGCATGATAACCCATTGGTGGTAAGGTTAGAAATAGATCCAAAGAAAGTAGAAGAAGAAGATGAATAAAATGATGATGAAACTGAAGACTCTTGGGCAATCAATAGAGTTCTAATAGACACATGCAGTTCAGTCGACATCTTATTCTATCATACCTACAAAACCATGGGTGGAAGAGACGAAGATCTAACACCATCAACATATAAAATTTATGGCTTTAATGGGACAGCTAGTAAACCAAAAGGGGAAATTGCAATGCGGATTCCATTAAAAGGAATATCTTCAAAGATCTTATTCTGTGTTGTGGACATTGAATCACCTTATAATGCCCTGATTGGTCGACCTTGGCTACACGGGATATTAGGTGTAGTATCTACTTTCCACCAGTGTGTTAAATTTCCTCATCCTAATGGTGTTGGAGTTATTAAGGGAGATTGGGGAGAAATCAAGAAATGTTATGAGATTGATATAAAATCCTGTGAGGAAAGAGCTGGGAAGAATAGTAATTGGAAATACAATATCAAGCAACGACAGAGATGTGAAAGATTGATGATTGATACAATAGAGCAGCGAGAGGAAGATGATGATGAGCGTCTCGCAGATAAAGAAAAAACAGCAAAACGTAACAGAAAAGCAGAACCAGAAAATAGTAAGTTGAAAGGTAAAATGAGGAAATTTAAAGAAGCTTACTCATAATTTATTTGAAGAAAATGCAATTGAAAAGAGTATTCTGTTTGAAAGAATTGCAAAATTTTACAAGAAGATCAAAGAAATGAAATTTTATCAGAGTTACAATACTCGCGAGAAGCGCGAATAAAATTTCGCAGAGATTAATAGAATGGGACGATCCTTTATGGCGTGCACCTTAGTTCGCGGATACAATTTCGTAAGAGGCAAATGTAAGACCTAATAGTGCGTCATATAAGGGGGTATCTCTTTACATGACTCAAGGATAAGGTTATACTGCTGCTGGAACCTGAGTTATGCAGATGTTGGGGTTAAAGAAAACCTATCCAGGAGAGAGACCTTGGATTCCCAACTATATAAGGTTATACCCTGGTTGGGCGTGTAGTTGCAGAATATCCTACAACTACACCCTCAGTAGAATTTGTAAAACTTATGAAGTTCTTGATGATGAATGACAATTTTATTATTAATGCTCTCAATTGATTACAAAGAAGTATTTAAATGGAACTAGAATAGTCACAACTTTCTCTATTCTCTCTCCTAAGATATTTCCTAACACTCATTCAAAGAAATTCTCAAATTTTTCCTTTGAACTACTATTTATAGTGAAATTTGTACAGTTGTATATGCCTTGCGAAGTATCGCAACTTATATTCATAGGTTTGTTCTATATTCGTAATCTCTTCACACTTTTCCCGTGTTTCTGCTATTATCGCATTATCTTGCGATTCTTTCCTCTTATGTTCGTAAACTAATATCTTGCGATATTCGGTACCTACATCTTGCCTCTTCTCATGTCAGTTCTGCGAAGAAGAAATGTCATGAGAATCATTATTCTCGTAAATTTAATACAGTTATCATCATCTGTTAGATTCGCAACAAGTATTTTCTCTTTCATTAAATTTTTGACACGTTTCTTCGTAACCGTTCTTTTCAACCGTTCACGTCTAATCGCATTAATGAGTTTCTATCTTCATCAAACTCTCCTTTCTTTATAAATACTACCTTTAAATTTTTTCTCTTTTTTTTTATTCCTTCACCCTGTCCATCTTCCTCATCACATCTGCTTCTTTAATTTCTTCCCTTTTTCTTCTATTACGACCTCTTATCTCTTTTACATCTTTCCTTTTCTATTTTCTATCCTTCATCTAATGGCTCCAAAGAAGAAATCTGTAGAACAACTTAATGCAGAGTTTGCTGATAGAGACCTCGTTCTTTCTGAAATTGATGGTCACAACAACAAATCCTCTCTCTGTATGGAACTCTTTACTGATCTTCACTGGGATGATCAGAAAATTTTAGTTTCACGAGGTCAAATCCTCGCAGGTCTTCCTATTCCTCTTTATGATGTCACTCTTTCTCTATTCTACGAAATTATTTCCTACGCAAATTTCTCACGAGCCATTTATCAACTAACTGGTGATTGTATTCGTATTCTGGTTGAGTTCGCAAATCGTGCTGCTTTTGGAAAATCTTTGTATCCAATCGAACGTAAGAAGCCTGTATTTAGAGATGTAGAGATTATTGCTGAGAATTACACGGTTGAGAATTTCTTTAAGAATTATACACTAATTCCTGCGAAGAGAGAAGATAAACGTTGGGGCGTTCGTCTTCATCGTAGATCTGATGTCGCAGAAGATGATCTCCTTATGCATGATATTGATTACGCTTCTGGAAACAATCATACTCCTCGCCGTTCTCATGATGAAGATTGGTATAACTATCCTCTTGCATTATCGGGTTCTTATATTTCTGGAATAGTAGACCTTCCTGCGAACCTTCGTGATCGTAACTATCAACCTTGGGTCTTTTCTTGGCTTAACAGAGATAAAGATGTACGTATCCTCATCCCTTTATTTTCTTTGTTATTTTCCTTCTTTTGTTGATCCTTTTGCAATATTTCCCAAGTGAATGAACTCAAGGAAAGTTATCTTAAAACTGGGAAACCCAGTACTCGTGAGGCTTTCAACTTGTTTTCAAATGAGGTAAGAAACATTCTTATATATTTTAAACAATATATTGTTGCCTCTGTTTCTTATCCTTATTTGAATTTGTAGGTTATCCCTAATATCCCTGAGGCTGTTGTGAATGAGAACAAGAATTCAATTTCTTCCGAGATGCTAACTACAAGACAAAAGACACTTTGTTCTGCGAAGAATACCCAAATTTCTGCGAAGAATACCCAAATTTTCCAATGTGAACTCCTCTAGCAAAAATGTTGACGAAGAACAAAGTGATGAAGGTGATAAGCTTCCTGAGAAGGATCTTAGTTTCAATTCTGATACTATTTATGATAGGGGACACGATGAAGATGATGATGAAGATGATGAAGAAGATGAAGACTTTAGCAATGTGGAAAATTTTGAGTCTGCAATGATTCAATTGTCTGAGGCTTTTATCCACTCTTCTCGTGGATTAGGAAACTCTTCTACTGTGAATGCTCGTAAAATTATTGCGAAGGCTTGTAAAGTTCCTACTGTACTCAACAATAATTCCCTTACTGGAATTTCAAGATTCGTCTCTCCTGCTTCATTATACTCTTTGGGGAGTATGGTAAGTTTCTTTTATATCCCTTGTTTATTTCCCTTGTTTCATTGATTTCTAATCCTTTTTATTTGCTCAGGTTGGGAGAGTCAGCTGCGCAGTTGCTTCAGACTGGGAAAGATGTCATAATATTGCTGAGAAGAAAACTTTAAATCGTTATAAGAAGTTGGAGGTTGAGAATTTAAAACTTCGTCAGAAAATAGAGGATTTGAGTATTGATAATGCGGAATTGAAATCTCGTTGCGAAGATGATCCCCAATCTGCGAGTATCGCATCTAGAAGTTTTTCTCTTCTTGAGGAAAATAATCAATTGAAGCTTGAAAATACTTCTCTTCGTAATGATAAGAAGCGATTAGAAGGTAAGTTTGCGTATTTTAATTACTTTGAATTCACAATCTTCTAATCAATTCCTTGATTTCTTCCTTTATTCTTTATTCTCTTATCCTTTTGCTTTGTGGATGCTGCAGAAAATTATACGAAGATGAATAATGATCTGGAAACAATTCTTGCCGCACGTAACCAGAAGATTTCTGACTTAAAGTCTCAGTTTCAGATTTCTCAAAACAATCATAGCTTAAGTATCAAACGTTTCCGAGCTATGATGACTCGCAATATTTGTGAAGACAACCAAATTCCTCTCAAAAAGTATCAGACGCTCCTTTCTGAAGAAATTCCTGAGGATACCCCGTATTTGGAAATCTCTGATAGTGAAGCTGAAGATGATATCTCTGAAGAAGAAAAATAAGATCATTTTGATGGGAATAAATCACCCGCAAAATAGCTTTATTCTATTATGTATATCTGCACTCCAGTTCTTTTCATATTGTCTGTTTGAGTACAACATTTTCTTCTTTCTTGCACTTTTAATCAATCAACAATTCCTTTTTGAAACTTCATTAGTATTAATGTCTTAATTTTGCGATGATGAATTGATCTTTCTTTAATTGAGTGCTTTCCTTATCTGCATAATTTGAGCATATGAAGAGAAATAATATATTTTGAAGACCTAGATTAGTATTCCTTTTCCCCTTATTATTATTCTTCAGATGATCAATTTTTGTTGTAAATATTAGAATATATGCCTCATTTTAAGCTGCGAAGTTACAATTTGTTGCGAGGTAAATAAGAAATCCTCCCCTTAAAATATAAGAAGTATAAAATCTCCGTGAAAAATTACGAAACATCCTTGAAGAAGTATAAGAAGTATGAAATATCCTTGAAGAAGTATAATAAGTATGAAACGTCCTTGAAGAAGTATACGAAGTATGAGACACCCTTGAAGAAGTATAAGAAGTATTCAATTCGTGAAGAAACATTCAATGTTTGAATAAGTATAAGGAGTATTGAATCTCTGAAAAAGTATAAGAAGTATTCAACCTTCGTAAAATTTAATGAATATGAAATATCCGTATTTGATTGCGAACAAAATTGCCTCTATTACTATGAATTCTTTATATATATTCTCGTAAAAAATTATCCAACGATACTGATGGAATTGATTTCATTAGTTACTGTGGTCTTATCTTGCCTTCCTAAGTAAAGGTCTTATTTTTCCACCTCTTTAGTGATATTTTTGCGACAATATGATGGATCTGAACATTCTTGCGAATATACAACCTCGTGACATTATCGTCTTGCGATGAAATTGTAGGACGTTATCACACTTTCATGTAATAACCCATTGATCTCATCTTAACTTCATTGTATGTAATTATGCGAATATGTATATATATATATATATATATATATTATTTTTTTTTTACTCGCAGAAATATTATTGTTGCACAAATATGACAAGCCTTTATGTTCTTGCGAACAAGAAGTCTCATGAAATTTGCGTCTTATAGCACGTATCAGCTCCCTAATGGAGGGTGCTTCCCTTTATCTTCCCCTTGGTTTCCCCTTCAAGGAAGCGTACATCGACCATACAAGGTTAGCTCTTCCCATCCGGTTTTGCAAACAACCAGCTTTTGTTCGCAACCTATTATCCTTTTTGCCTATAGGGCTTATAGTTACGAGGTCGCACCCTATGGGGTATCTTTGGGCCAAGTGCATCATTTGCCAAGACTTGTCAAAAATGGCAGATGTGCTTCAAGCCCATCCGGCAGTCTTGACTCAACCGTGTACCTCGGCGCCTTGATCGTTTTATGCACTTCTTGGGAAAGACAGTATTCCTTAGTCGCCCAACCTAAATCATGTTACATCGCAAGATTAGGTTGAGAATCCAAAGTGTCTAACCCGGATAGGCACCCCGCTTTTGGGTTGTACCCCGTAATGTCCATGTACTCAGGTTCCTTGGTGGTGTTCCGGTTTCCCTGAGCCATGTTTATAGGTACCCCCTTAAATGACGTACTTTAAGACTTTGCCTCTTACTAAATGTTGCTTCGCGAACTAGGGTGTACGCCACAAAGGTTTGCCTGTGTAAAATTTCTACGGCTTTCTTTATTTTTTGAAAGATAATCACAGTTTGCGGTCTTTTGTTCGCAAATATCTTTTGCGTCTTTCTTTAATGAAAGATAATCGCAATAAATCTTTTGTATTCGTAAAAATACCTCACAAATATTTCATGTTGAGAAATATCTCATTTCATTTTCTTGTTTTTCAAAATACATTTTATTATACGCTGTGAAGAAATATACTGATTACCTTTTTTCTTCATTTTCTTTTCTTCGTAAATCATATCCATTCTCTACCATCGTAAATTTCTTGTATGCTCAATCATTGTAACTTCATTCCTTCATGTCTTAATCCTCAGCCATTAAATTTTCACTTCTCTTTGCAGCCTTTGCTCTTTTTCTCCAACTTTCCTTTTCAACAGTTTTTCCTTCGCAAACTTCTACTTCAATATCGTAACATTTTCTCCCTTCTGCCCAATCACCTTTGATAACTCCAATACCTTTAGGATGAGGAAATTTTATGCATTGATGAAAAGTTGAAGCTACGCCTAAAATCCCGTGAAGCCAAGGTCTCCCTATCAAAGAGTTGTACGGTGATTCAACATCAACAACGCAAAATAAGATTTCAGTTCGCATTCCACCTAATAGAATTCGCATGCTTATTTCTCCTTTAGGTTTATTGGCAGTTCCATTAAAGCCATAAATCCTGTAAGTAGAAGGTATTAGATCTGCGTCCTTTCCCCCATGATTTTGTAAGCAGGATAGAAGAGAATATTGACAGAACTTCCTGTATCAATTAAGATTCTATTAAGACCAAATGATTCTTCGTCTGTATCATCCTCACTTTCTTCCATATTCAAACAAATTTCCAATCTTACTACCAATGGATTATGTATTTCGCAACCTTCTGGAATTTCTGTGGCTTCAAAAGAGATTTCACGCTTCTTCCAATCTTCAAGTCGTGAAATATTTGCGATTTTCATTATTTCTCTTCCTTCACCATCTCTCGCATATACCCTACTTAACACATTATCATGAAAATCTTCTATGGTTTTATATGAGTGAACTATAGAATTGCATAAAACATTTCTTGCTTTTGGTCCCACTTCAATGTGTAAGATTTCCTTTCCCTTTTCTTGTGTTGTATTCACCATGCGAGTTTCTACTGGGGCTTGTGGTAATTGTTGCGGTTGTGCTTGCTTGAGTAAAAAGTGATCCAATTTGCCTTGATCAATCATTCTCAAGATAATCCTTTTGATATTATTGCAACTATTTGTAGAGTGTCCATGAAAATGATGATACAAGCAAAATTCATGACTTCTTGGACCCATTGGTGGTTCCTTTCCCATATTCCATGGAGTTGGTATATGCTCCATCAAGATAATTGCCTGCCATATCTTTTCTACACTTGTATTCAAAGGTGGCATCTTTATTTCTTCCCTTATCATTATTTGACCTCCTTGACCATTGTTATAATTTTGTCTATGATTCCCTTGTCCAAAATAATTCTGCCTTTATCCCCCATAATTTTCCTGCTGCTGATCTAATCTTGGAATCTGATTATTTCCTCCTCGGCTATAGAAATTCCTTTCTCTATCATACTCTTCTTGATCTTTGCTACCCATTGCTACCATTTTTGGCTGGCTATTGTTGCTTTTCTTCTCTTCTGATATCTGCGAAGATGTTTGCGAGGATGTCTGCGAAGTACCTGCTATGACATTGATTATTTTAGGAAGTAAGTTTGCTCCTGTATCTTGTTTGTTGGTGTTTGTCACAGGATATGACTCCATATTGTTTTGCTTTTCCTCTAATGTAATGTATTCCTCTTGTAATTCTCGCAACTCTGTCATCATAATAGAATTCTTTCTTCTGAAGATTTGAACATATAATTGTTCAGTTGCGAACATCGCATTTACGAAAGATAAAATCAGGTATCTCTCATCCACATGCCCTGCCATATCACTGCACATAGTTTTCCATCTTCTTACCAAATGTTTCAAACTTTCACCAACTCTTTGTTTTAAACCAAACACATCTTCAATACCAAGTCGTGAGGAATGATTTGTGATATATGCTCCTAAGAAAGTTGCTTGTAGATGATTAAATTACGTAATAATGTTCTTGGGAAGTCCTTCGAACCATTTTATAGCTTCTCCCATTAAGCTTGATGCGAAGTACTTGCATAATACAACATCGTGATTCTCCCACTGTAACATGCATCTTATATACGCTTTAATGTGATGAATAGCACATGAAGTCCCGTCAAAGATACTGGTTAGTGTAGGCAGATTGAATTTTGGCGGAATCCCTCCCAATTGTACTTCTCTAGCAAAAGGAGTCCTCACAACTTCTTCTATTGCTTCATCTAATTGCCTTCTATCTCCTCCCCTTCTATTGTTTAACATCCCTCTCATTTCCGCTAATTCTCGAAAGATCCGTTCATTTGCCTCAATATTCTCATCCATTGGCCTCTTTAACGCAGCCTCTCTTCTTCTACGTTCTTGCATCTCTTCTCTTGCGATTCTTCGCATTATGTCATACTCTTCATTAATGTTTTCATTTGCATAATTTTGCAAATATCTTCTTTCCAGATTATCACAATTGTTTTGTTGCAAAGCATCTTGAAATTCTTGTTCTTCCATTTCTATTCTCCTCATCCTTCTTATGTGATTATCAGGAATTTCTTCTTCTTCATTTCTCCTTCTTCTATGATTTATCTCTTCCTGATTTGCCTGAACTCTGATTCGAAAATTTTGTTCGTTCCTTGCTATTTCTTCTCGTTGATTTCCAATCCTCCTCCGAATTCTACCATACTTAAGATTTTCATTGTTGCGAGCCTGTTCACGTCTTCTTACTCCATTCTCGTAATTGTTTTGATGCATAGTTTGTTGTCTCTCAGCTTCTTCCATGAGTTGCCGCTCTTCCTCTTGATTTTCTTCACCATTCTGATTA
Organism: Papaver bracteatum; assembly: GCA_023529315.1. Taxonomy (NCBI): domain Eukaryota; kingdom Viridiplantae; phylum Streptophyta; class Magnoliopsida; order Ranunculales; family Papaveraceae; genus Papaver; species Papaver bracteatum. The sequence continues at coordinate 108,861 of JAJJWX010002814.1, read as the reverse complement.
TTTTCCCTTGGAAATGGCTCTGTTCGTAAATTCTCCATGTTTTGTTCGTGATTTGGTACTAGAATGAAGCGATTCTCTCGATTTCTTTCAACTTGATTCTGTGCTTGTTCTTGCATAGCACTTTCACTATTAACTGTTGGCGAATTTTTTTCTTCTCTCTCTGGTCTAACATTTGATCTCACAATACTTTGAGATTTCCTCCTTTGTAACATCTCATTTTCCCTTCTTAATTCTTGATTCTGTCTTGTTAGATTGGCACGTTCTTCATCTTCTAACCTTCGTTCTTCTTGAACTTTTTGTCTCAATGTTTCTACTATCTCCATTTCTCTTTCACGAATTGTTCTTCCCATCAATCTCCCATTTTCTCTAATTTGTGGTTCTCTGTATGTTTCTGCTGGTGTATCAGTTCTCCAAGTGTGTATACTCACTCGATCATGATCTTATGTTTGTTGAGTTTGATTTCTTCGATTGTTCCTTCTCCTACTAGGTTCTCCTGTTACGTTTGCTTCTACACATGCGAGTCTTGCACTTCTTCTTACTGTAGTCAATGGTTCTGATGTATTTCTTCTTCTAACCATTTCTTTGATGCAAAACTCTTTCCTCCCTGTTTCTAGCGCCAATTATGTAGTTGCAGAATATCCTACAACTACACCCTCAGTAGAATTTGTAAAACTTATGAAGTTCTTGATGATGAATGACAATTTTCTTATTAATGCTCTCAATTGATTACAAATAAGTATTTAAATGGAACTAGAATAGTCACAACTTTCTCTATTCTCTCTCCTAAGATATTTCCTAATACTCATTCAAACAACTTCTCAAATTTTTCCTTTGAACTACTATTTATAGTGAAATTTTTACAGCTGTATATGCCTTGCGAAGTATCGCAACTTATATTCGTAGGTTTGTTCTATATTCGTAACCTCTTCACACTTTTCCCGTGTTTCTGCTATTATCGCATTATCTTGCGATTCTTTCCTCTTATGTTCGTAAACTAATATCTTGCGATATTCGGTACCTACATGGCGACTAAGGATCTCTTCTAAGGAGTGCAGAGTATGATCAAGGCGCCGAGGTACACGGTTGAGTCACAAGGGTGCCCGGGGCATACGAAACTACCCTGGCCATCCTTGGCAAGTCTTGGCTATGATGCACTCGGCTTGAAGAAAACCCCACTTAGGGTGCAGTCTTGTAACTATAAGCCATATAGGCATAAAGGACAAGAGGCTGCGAAAACAACTGGTTGTTGGCAAATCTGGATGGGAGGAGCTAGTCTTGTATGGTCGATGTGCCCTCCTTGAAGGGGCAACCAGGGGTAAGATAAGGGCGGAACCCTCCATTAGGGAGCTGATAAGTGTCTAAAGATGGCAATGTCATGGGGCTTTATGATCGCAAGATAATTTAGGCCTGTCATATTATTGTGTGACGAAAATTATACAGAGGCAGCAAGCCAAAAGATAAAAGTTAAGATGAGATCAATGGGTTTTTACATGAAAGTGTAAAGACGTCCTGCGATTTCATCGCAAGACGACAATGTCATAAGGTTTAATTCTTGCAAAAGAGTTTATACTTATCATATTGTCGCAGAGATGTTGAAAAAATATTGATAAGACAAGATCAATGGGTCAATACATGCAAATGTAAAGACGTCCCGCGATTTTGTCGCAGAAAGAAAAAATGTGGAAAAATAAGACCTTTAATTAGGAAGGCATAATAAGACCATAAGATTATTGCGATAATGCTCGCTGGGAAATATTGAGGCATAAGATTTTGTCACAGAATTTCTATATTGAGGCAAACTTAATTTGATTTACAACTAATATCTAATCTCTACTCAATTTTTTCATATTGCAGATGAATAATAGAGGCAAGTATGGGAATGCATAGAATGATGAAATTATCATTCATCCACCATATCATAAAATTGCATAGATATTATTAAATGATACATTTATATAGAAAATTAAAGTATAATAATTGTGTTGATTGATTATGTTGCAGAAAAAGAATTATTTTCTAACTCGTACAGATAAAAGCCAAAGAAATTTGCACGTCAAGTTGGAGAAACTCGCAGCAATATTACGAGAAGCAGAAAATAAATGTACAAAATTTACAAGGAAAATAAAAGGAAGAAAAAGAATTATTTGGATCCTTCACTCTCTTCATCAAACTACTTGTCATCGCCAGATTCCTCTTCTTCATCGTTATCATTATTAACTTCATCTTCATCAGATTTCTTTTCATTGCCAGACTTTTCTTCATTACCACTATTATTGTCGTCTTCATCTTCGCTAGATTCCTCAACTTCGCTATCAGAGATAACTAGATTTGGGGTATCAGCAGGAATTTCCTTTGCGAGATCGGGATATGTAGAATGAGGAATACCATGATCATCACAGACTAGTTTAACGGCGTTATTACGAACATGGATAAGGGCGTTACTAAAATTTGAAGATGAGATTTTCAATTTTTACTTCAATCTAGAATACTTTTCATCGCGAGAAGATAGATTTCTAGCGAGTTGGATTTTCTCTTCTTCTAGCTCATCAAATATTTTACGATAGTTCTTTCGGATGCTGCGAGCAAATGATAACAAAGTTAATACATATAAGGATGATTCAACTAGAAAATAAATTAGTGAAATCATGAGAGTGATAACCTTCTATTTCGGAAATCATATCTCTAATTAAGGCAGAATGACCAGTTTGAAGACTAATATTTACACCTAAATTATTTTTGGCATTATCAAGAATCATTGCAGCCCAATAAAATTCATCATCGCTAGTAATAAGAAGACGGGAGAGAATTTGGTTTTCTATTTCAAAAAAATCCTCTTTCTCACGGATAAGTCTATCCCTTTCAACTTGAACTTCAAGAATGGTTTTATGGAAATTTGATAAAGCTTCAGCTCCTTGTCTAGATATACGATCTTTGTCTTTGGAAAGATCATTATTACTAGCCTTTAAAGTTTTGATCTCTGTTTTAGAATTGTGGAGAAGCTCTTTGAATCTGTGGGTAATATCTAAACAAGATCTGTAATCAATTTCTAAGAGACGAAACTTAGATCTGAGTTCATCTATGGAAAGGGAACTAATATTGGAAGGATTATTTAAAGAATTATTAAGAAGTTCTAGAAGAGTATCATTGTCTATCGGTTCAGGAAAAGAGCGAATGGTTAAAGCCTCATCAGTGAGACCATAAACGTCTGCGAGAATGATAAATCAAGTAAGAAAAGATAGTGAAACATATAATTATGAAGGAAACGAAGAAGGTTATCATACCTAAGAGTTGTTTGTTAACAGTATCAAGATTGGATACTTTGAGCGATTGTTGAAGAAGATTATTCTCAAGTTCTTTATTCTTCTCGCGAAGATTAGCAAGTTCAGCTTCCATTTGTTCATTTTTCTCGCGAAGATTAGAAGATTCAAATTTTAGTTCTTCATTATTTTGGCAAAGAACAACATTATTTTATTGATAAAATTCACGCCTATTGTCTAAATCAGAAGCAACATCAAAAGCATCTCTTCCAACCTGCGATAGAACTATATAAGTCAAAATCTAGCAAAAATATCAATAGATACATAAAAAGGATGAACAACTAGAAACATACCAGGCTGTCAAGTGAATTTAAGAGACTTGGAGTCATCGTTCTTGAAATCCCGCGAAGGGAATCACTATCAGCTAATATGGGAGCATCGCAGACTTTGGCGAGGGACTGGGATATTCCATTAATAGCTTCATCTCCATACTCATTTGGGATACCAAATGTATTACTGCCAAAAAAATTGGATAGTTGAGCCATTGCAGACTCAGAAGAAGAAGAATCCTTTATGGAAGGAACATCATTATAAATTCCGAAATTATCATCATCGTTTTCCTTATCAAAATCAACACTTAAATTTTCTGGAATAAGTTGAGGAGTTGAAGAAGAAGGGAGTTGGGTTTTTCTTCTCTTTAAGGGATGATCGTCAAATTCATCACTGCGAGGAGCAGCAGGCTTCCCTTTGGGAGGGGCATTGGATCTTCCCTTATGATCATTTGAAGATTTCACCTTGGTTTGTGGTTCCATTGGTTCTAATTCATCAATTACCTGCGAGCACAGATAAAGATAAGAAATAGAGGCAACAATATATTGTTAAGATTTATAAAGAAAATACTTCTTACTTCATCTGTGAGTAATTGAAGAGCTGAACGAGTGGCAGGTTTTCTAAACTTCTCATAATAGGCCTTCAATCTCTCAATCTAGTAAACAAGCATAATCAGCGAGAGCCTAAAGATGTGAAAATCAAATAAAAATAATAAAAATAATTTGTTATGTGAAGAACATACTTCTTTATCTTTCTCAGGCCAATAGAACACCCATGGTTGGTATTCCACGAGATTTCCAGGCAAGGTATGAGTGCCAGAAATATACGGGCCCTCTAAAATCAGAGGAAAAATAAACCACTTGTCATCGCTAGAATGGCGAGGACCTTGATTAGTATTTGTATGCCAATCTATATCTAGCATAAGAGCTTTATCTTCAGAAATATTATCTTTCTTTTGCAAACAAACACCCCAACAAGTGCGATCTCTCTTCATAGGGATTATGTCATAGTTGATGAAGAAATTATCCACAATATACATCGCGGGAATAATTGGAACATCTTTGAATTGAGGATTCTTCGCAGCATAAGGGTAGCGAGATCCTTTATTGGCACCGCAGAGGAATATTCAAGTAGTAATCGAATACAATCTCCACCCAGTTGATATACTGCTCGCGAGAATTTCTCGTGAGAAATTATTTCATAAAATAAGGGAAGCTCCGGGTCATAGAGAGGAATTGAAAGATCAGCGTCAAGTTGACCTAGCGATACTATAACTTTCTTGTGAGAACATTGATGATCAGAAAATAATTTGATGGAAAGCTCGGATTTAGGACTTTGATTTGGAATCATAGACAAAGTAAAACCTTTACTCTTGAGTTTTTCTCGCATCTCACCAAAAGCAGCCAAATTTTTAGCACCAGCAACAACCATTTTTTAAGTTTGGGAATGAAGAAAAAGGTTGAAAAATAAGATAGGAATCACAGCGATAATAGACGCGCAATTTACGGAAGAACAATAAACTTGCAGAGAAATTACGGAGAGAAAGAAGAAGAAAGTAAAAGAGGAAAAAACAAGAATGAAAGGAGTATTTATAGAAGAAGAAATTTCTCGAAGAAGATGAATGCAATAAATGCTAAGAAAAGACATGAACGGTCAGATCGCAGCGGTTAGACAGGACGTGTCATAAATTTATTAGAGGAGAGAATATGTGAAAACAGCTGGCGAAAGATACAGAAACGTGTCAGAACAGAGAAATCTGAAGAGATAAGTAGTTGCGGCATTTTAAAATTCTCATGATCTTCTCTTCTTCGCAGAAAAGACATGAGAAGAGGCAAGATGTAGGACCAGAATATCGCTACAACGCTTCTCTGCGAGATTAACAACACTTCCCAGCGAGCATCACCGCAAGATCTTCAACTACACTTTGCGAGTGTCACAAAAGCAGTCAAAAGAGTGACGTAATAATTGACGATTGAAGAAAACATGAGAAAAGCATGTTTGTCCCGCGATGGTTATAAAGCTTGCGAGAATGAACATCGTAACTATCGCGGTACAATCGCAGAACCAACCCGAAATAAGAGGAAAACTTAGCTGTCATCCACTATATAACTACCCTATAAATATAGACCCAATATGTCCAGAAGAGGATGATGTATTTTTGAGAGTTAAGAAAGTCTTGAGGAGAGAGAAACTTCAAGAGAATAGTTGTAATCTTGAATTCTTCCATTTCTGTAAACATTTCTGAGAACAAAATAATAAAGTGTCGTTTTTAATCTTCAATTGTGAGTTGAATATAGCAAGATCATAACAAGGGTGTAGTGTGGGATTTCCTACAACTACATCAGCTAAGCAATGAACTGCTTCAACCATGTTCAATTAAATATCACAGACTCAGTTCAATCTCATACCACAATAAGTTCAATCTATAAATCAGCTGCAACTAAAAAACTGTATGCAACTCCACCAGTTCAGCTGGACCATAACCTAATTCATTCAAAACTTCCACACATCTTCATTTACGTAACTTCAATCAAACCACAATAACCCATTCATGTCACTAGCTCAATCTTTTCTCAGAAATCACCAGCAATTCAAATTTCATAACATCTTCATCGAACCAAAACCTGTTCTCAAACCACCTCATATTCATTCTTCATTGTCTGTAATTTCTAAGCCAGGAACCCTAATTCCAAATTGGGGAAGAACAGGGGTAAACCTTAATTTCTCTATGAATTCAAAATTAGACTCCATACAACATCTAAACTTGAATTAACAATAAACCCACTCTATAGTCGATCATATCAAACAATTTCATAAAGAAATTTCAATCAATTACAAATCCTAATTTAACTTACCAAATCTCTGTTGCTTCCGGAACTCAATCGGATTCAGTAAAAATACCTCCTTCCTAAAATCATCAAGCGAACCAGGTTCAAGAGAATTTCTCTAACAAAAGAAACTCAGAACTCTGAGATGAGATTAAACAGAGAGGAAGAGACGAATAACGGAGAAGAAGAAGAAAGAAGAAGGAAAAAGAAAATAAAAAGAGAAATGATTACTCATCGACACGTTTGGGTGAAGATAAGGCCAAAAGAAATTAATACAGGCACCCAGATAAATAATAAGGGAAGCTAGGCGGTTTAGATGAAAAAATATTATTTTCCCTTCATACTAATCCAGTGATATCTTCTTCGTCTGGTGTCTGAATGACAAGTTCGAGTAGTCAATTCCGCATAACTTTTCTAGATCTATCTAGTGATACTAGTTTCGTATCTAGATTATTCTTAGATTAATTTCTATTAATTATGTTCGTGTCTAATTAATCGAGTCATTATCGGTTAATTCGTCTCTTGACTGGTCTAATAGCGTTGACAAGCTTGAGGGCCCTTACAATAACTCTGTCTCCCATAGAAGTACATATGAAGTTTTGTTCCGCATTTTGATAAATCAAGGTGAACAAGAACCAATTCATAATCCGGTATTATATTCCCAAAGAACATCCTAGAAATATCAAATACCTCACAATAACTTAACTATATGGTAGTAGAAGAAGTTATTATGGAATCACAAATAATGAGACAAAGAACTTTGTGATTACTTTTTATATCTTACCTATCGGATATAAATCTCGAGAAAATATTAGAGAAGATAGTACTTAATAAGATAGAACAAGTAAGACTAGAACACACAACTACAGAGAAAATAATTGGGGCTGGCTTCACGAATCCCAAATGAAGTCTTCAAGTCGTTAACCTATAATGGTTTTGGAAAAACCTAGTTTAAAGGATAATCGACTCTATTTGCAACTAGGACATAGGAAAGTGTCAGGATTAGGTTTTCCAGTTGCTAGAGTTCTCTCTTATATAATCTTTTAAATCACGTTTTGCATTTAGATTAGTAACAAAGCCATCTATATTCACCGTTAGATGAAATCCTGATTTAAGATTCAAGTTAAGTTTTCTTAAAACCAAAGAAATATCTCTCCACCGTTAGATGGTCTTAGATTGTTACAAACAAATGAAATATTACTTCATTTAGATATGGGTAACCATACGTAAACGTGTATATTGAGTTGGCTCAACAATAGTTAACCGAAGTTAGCCATATGAACACTTATGCATTAACCACATTCATCTAACATATATAGATCAAATATGATAACCAATGTAACATGAATTATAATCGAATGAATCTAATCATAGAGTTGGTCAGTTGTATATATCTCACAGAAGTATATAAGAAACTATTGAAGCAAAATCGTATTTATTCAAGAGAATCAATTCATGAACATTTAGCAAGGATTTGCATAGATTACATTCCTTAATTTATAAATGTATTTTTTTCATGAGTGTGAAATCATACTTAAACGATTTTAGAACTTAACCAACTAAGTTTGCAAACGGGTACGCAAACTTTAGTTCCGGACTTTTGGTCTTGTCCGAGAGTTCGCAAACCGGTATGCATAATGTCGTCCCGAACCTTAACTCGGGTAAAACCATTCGCATACTGGTATGCAAACTTGGTTCCCGGACTTTAACAGTTAAAAATATTCGCATACTGGTTTGCAAACTTGGTTCCCAGACCTGAATCATACCACAATAGTTTACATACGGGTATGCATACTTTGCTTTATCCAGATAATGGTTAATTTTTCTAAACTCCCATTTCAATCATTGAAACATCCTTAGAATACGACAATAGATGTATCTTACAAACTATTAGCTTATGAGTAATTTTTAAGTGATCGAATGATCAATATGAAACATTCTAAGTCGACCTCAAATGACTGTCTCACATAAATCATGTAAGATGTTCCAAGGAAATTTTCACGTGATCATCTTTTTGACTTATTATTTAGTTTCCAACAAATAAATTGTTTCCAACTAAACTCGTCAAGAATAATGATGAACGTAGTTAAACCAAAAAGCTTCCAACACATATTTCGAGAAATATATAAGCGAGTTAAGCTCATCTCGAAATATCAAATGTGTATAATATAAAAGTCTATATATCTATACGACTTAGTCTCATTAGTAGATGGAATATAATAGATTTCTGAGTGATGGATATGTTTTAGTCTTCACACACCTTTTGTTGATGAATTTCCTCCAAGCTCTCCTCAGTAGATCTTTGTCTTCAATAAATGAACATCGTGGAGTCTAAAGATCAACTACATAATCTATCCTAATCCGAGACATAGTTATCAGTAGACTAGAAATCAATACTTATAGTTTTGATCACCTAAACTTGACAAACAAGATTGAGATAACAACGCTTGCGAGTTTGACCGAGCGGTGCTCTAATAATCTCCCCTTTTGTCAATTTTAGTGACAAAACTATCAATACATATGGATTACAAAATAAATAAACTTTGTAGCTTCTCATCCAACATGCTTTATTTCCTTGGTTCTTCAACATTCCTTGAATTCTTCGTCACTCCAAGTACTTCAATGATTCTGAACGTGTTCAACTCAGCATCATAGTTGTTGAAGATCCGTATCCATAACAATAAGATAACAGTTGTTTTCAATCATTGTTATACAGTGTCATAGTATTATTATACAACATCAAAGTCCAATTGTATCACAACTTTGAAAATAATACTACGGTGATATGTATCACTCCCTCTTAGTCAATACTTCATCTCACAATGAAATCCACTTCCCCTTACATAATGATCCGTAAACCATATGTAGGTTGTGTGAACTACAAAATAATTCTCCCCCTTTTTGTCAATATAAATTGGAAAAGGTATGAAAACTAATGGGATCATAATGAAATTCTCAAAGAGATTATTCATTATTAAAAGAGAACATATCAATTTGGTTTCGATGATTTCACATAGTCGAAACTTAGTGTATCCATCAAGGAGTTTATAAAGATACAAGATAACTCCTACAATATTCCACAGCCGCACTCCCCCCAAAGATTTGGCATTTAAGCACAAGTTCAATTAAGAACTCTCCCCTATAAAAAATGTCATTCCCGAAAGAACAACAAGAGCGACCTTACTTTTACGAGAAAAGAAGGATTTCTTTGGACATTAACAAATCACATGAAACGTGAATTTCTATCAAGAAAACTCGAATAAATTAACCACAAGAAGAACTTAATGATTAGTTTAATTAGAAATGCTCAACATAAGAAAACTTACGGATCTATACAGTACTTTCACGTAGAAGTGGATCAGGGAAAGATCTGCAGAATATTCAAAAGTTCATTATATGTTTTATCAATATGTGCATAAAGATATAACAGACTTAACTTTTGATCATTTGAGATAATCATAGTTCACGGACGTAAACACATATATCCCCATAATATTTTTGCAATATATAAAACCATAAATATTAATACTACATAATCATCTTCCAAAAACTTAGAATTTAAATAAATAAATCTAAAACATTGCAAGATGTAAATCGTTGGCAATAGCTATGTGTGATCACAATATTTGTTATTCCAAACCCTAGTTATCCTTTTTAAAACATAAGAATAAATTCTCATAGGAAGTTTCCTAGACAAAATAAAATCAAATCTTAAGAACCAGATAAAAAACTCAAACTAGAGTCAAAGAACACTTTTCGGAACCCCCATCGATCTTGATACCTTTGATCTTGTGATCGACGACATCAACCGCCTCTTCGGAGAAGATATCCTCATTGAGAATATCTTTAACATGTGTATTCATGAGAACAAGGTTAGAGTTAACCTTTTTCAACTCAGATCGTAACACATCGAGACCATTTGTAGTATCAACGAGCTACAGTGTTTCTTCCTCAAAGTATGTAAGAAAATCATGAATCACTTCAGCATAAACCATCTCATCATTCTCCACATATTGATGAGTCTATGCATACTAGAATGAGAAATCATAATAATCCTCTGTATTTTGATATTTGATATCGTCAACTTCTACAAGAGTTATTTTCTTCATCCCTTTGGAACCGTAACCCATAGCTTTATCAAGAAACCCCTTTTTGAAATCACAAGTGCGAGAAGGAGATGACATTCTTGATACGAGAAAAACAACATAGAGTGAGATAACTCAAATCCAATAGGATAGTTATATAAACAGTTTCATAGGGAGTATATTTTTAGGGTTTAGAGATTCGGTTCGTGACATGTAACGACAGTATGCGTACGAACACAAACTTAACCCATAAGAGGAAATTTTATAACAAAAACTTTAAAATTCCTTTCACAAAGTAAAAGGGACACATCTAAAATTTTCCTATGTGAAAAATTCTTTCACAATTCTTACCTCAATAAATTTTATATTCTCACAGGAGGAAAATTTATAGCACAAGAGTAGCTTACTTAATAAAAATAAATAAAAGGTAGATACTTGAAGTGATTCTTGAAAAAAAAAAAAAAACTTATACAAAGTTGTCTGCATCCAATAGGCTAGCTATGAACAATAAGAAAATAGCTCGACTAAACAGAGAACACTTTGCCAATAAGTATACCTTATCATTAGCATATCTTACTCAACATGATTTTTCATGAGTAAGATTTCACGCCTTGTGATTATTTAACACAAGTATGAGCTTTAAGCTCATCAAATGAAAATTGTTCATGGTTAATCCTCTTTTTCCTTCTAATTTTTGGAGGAAACCCTTTTTGATGTGAAAAAAGTATCATAGAACTTACTATCATCAAAGTATAAAACTAAGTTTAAACCCTTACCAGAAGAATTTTTTTTGGTGGATTTTGACAGCCTATTGATAAGATCCTTGTATCCTTCAATTATTAGATTTATATTTTCCTTCATATCTCCATTGTTGTTTTAACCTTCCGGTACTATTCTCACATCTTGAACATCATTCTCCACCTTATATTGATGAGGACCGTTCTGAAATCTTCTTGATCGATTTGTGTTAATGCAACTATTAGAAGTTCGAACGTTAGACGAGCATATTGATCTGACTTTCCTGAAAGGTTTCACAGGGTGAGTACTAAAACCAATTAGTTTAGACGTCTGAATGTCAGTTACACCTTTGAGTATTAAGTCTAAGGTGTGTTGAATTTGACCAAAAATAGTTGTCATTCAACCTCAATTTGCACTTACGTTGAACCCGTCCTTTTGAATCACAAAATAGACACACCCTTTGATCACCTGAGTGATTAGGAAAAGTAACATTAACAACATTTTTAGGAGATTTCTTCCTTCCTTGAGATGTGGTGATTCCTTGATTAGTGGAAGTTACAATCACATCTTTAGTAATAGGAAGGGTTTGCAGTTTAGCTTCTGAAACTGGTTTGATCAGAGAAACATGATTACATGTAGTCACGTTTTCTAACATCTCAGTTGAGTCAGAAGCAATTGGTATAGTGGACCTCACATAACATCCTTTACATTGAATAGAAAGATTACTCAACAAAAGTTCAATTTTCAAGGCAACCTCCTTGAGTTTAGCCTCGAGTAAGGTTCGAGATAAACAAACTACGACAAACCGTTCGCATACTGGTATACAAACTTGGTTCATGGACTTTAACAGTTAAAAATGTGCGCATACTTGTATGCAAACTTGGTTCCCGGACCTGAATCATACCACAACAGTTTTCATACTCGTATGCATACTGTACTTTGTACAAACAATGGTTAATTGTTCTAAACACCCATTTCAATCATTGAAACTTCCTTAGAAGATGACAGTAGCTGACTCACACAAACTATTAGCTTATAAATAATTTTCAAGTGATCGAATGATCAATACGAAATATTCTGAGTCGACATCAAATGACTGTCTCACACAAATCATGTAATATGTTCCAAGGAAATTTTCACGTGATCATCTTTTTGACTTATTATTTAGTTTCCAACAAATAAATTATTTCCAACTAAACTCGTCAAGAATAATGATGAACGCAGTTAAACCAGAAAGCTTCCAACACATATTTCCAGAAATATATAAGCGGCTCGAAATATCAAATGTGTATAATATAAAAGTATATATAGCTATACGACTTAGTCTTATTAGAAGATAGAATATAATAGACTTCTGAGTGACAGAGAAGTTTTAGTCTCCACATACCTTTTGTTGATGAAGTTCCTCCAAGCTCTCCTCAATAGATTTTCGTCTTCAATAGAAAAACGTCGTGGAGTCTAAATCTCAACTACACTTTCTATCCTAATATGAGACATAGCTATTAGTAGACTAGAAATCAATACTTATAGTTTTGATCACCTAAACTTGACAAACAAACTTGAGATAGCAATGCTTGCGAGTTCGACCGAGCATTTATCTAACAAATATTTTAATTAATAAACATGTTTTTCAACTTAGGACTACATCTATAACTAATAATAGATTTAGTTCATCATGGAAGCATAAAGAAAATAAAATTAGCAAACCATAGAAATCGTGATGTCCAATCGCAACTCCAGAATATTATCAAATAATTAATAATATTTAGCAGCTGAAACAAATGGGTGTTTGAGAAAAGTACTTGGGTATTCCTTACTTATGCACAAATGTAGACATAAAAATTGTCCAGGAATTTTAGATAACATTAACAGGCTTCAAGGATGGTAGAGTAAATTAGTTAATCAAGTAGTAAGAACCACTCAAATAAATTATGTTCTCAGTACCATGGGTATGTACCAAATGCAGATTTTGAAGATGCCCGACACTGTAATTCAACAAATGGATAAAGTGCAGAGACGATAGTGGTGGCACAATTTTGATAATCGTAAATCTCCTAGAACCATCTCTTGGGCTAAGATTTATCTTCCTAAAAGAGACAGAGGTTTAGGTTTAAAGAATCTAAAGAACTATAATTCTGCATTTCTTGTTAAGATTACCTAGCTAGAATTTACTTCATAACCAACAAACTTTGTCGACTCGGGTGTTAAAAGGTAAATACCTCCCGTTTCATGATTTGAAGTTCCATCCTCCTCCTTCGGATAAAAATGCAAGTTGGGTTTGGCAGAGTATTTCTCAAGTGATTCAAATTGTACTTGATAATGCTAAATGGCAGGTGGGTAATGGTTGGGATATACATATTTGGACTCATAACTGGATTCCAAATTTATCCAACCCTTTACATCACTGTAATGATATGCATTTAAGTGATTATCCATGGGTTTCTCAATTGATTGACTTTAATACAAATTAGTGGAATATTTCTTTGTTAATGCAGCTTTTTAAACCTCTCAAGTGGACTCTATTCTTATAATACCTCTTCAACTGGATCAAAAAGATAGTCTAATTTGGCCTTTCACTTCAGCTGGAATCTTTACTACCAGGTCTACTTATTCTCTACTTTGTACTAATAATTCGACAACTCTGTCTTCTAAGTTCTGGATAAATTTTTGGAAAGCTAATATTCCATACAAGCTTCAACCTTTTCTGTGGAAGATATTTCTGAACTGTCTTTCTCCCAAGAAGAAATTATTTCATGCTACTTCTTTAGATTGTGTCCTCTGTAAAAATCATCAAATTGAAGATTTAGATCATCTTTTGGCTCATTTTCCTTTCTCAGCCATTTGGAGATACTTCCTGCCACAAATTTAATTTAATTATCAAAATTTGAATTCTCATCAGTCTCTTCTCTCTTGGGTTCAAACTTGGCAATCATCAAGCTCATACATTGGCATTTATCATTCTACTAATGTTATCTACATCATTGCATGCATCTTGAATTACATTTGGAAACACAGATGTCAAGTCATTTTTAATAGTGTCTCTCCTAATATTAATACAGTCAAACATAGTATCTCTGCATATATAAAATATCATCATCTGATCTTATGTTAGAAGTAATATTCACATGCACTTATCTTGGCAAGCTCCTCCTGTTAATTACTTGAAGATTAATGTGGATGTTTCGTTTCATCCCAATTTTTATTTAGCTCAAATTGGTGTTTTAATCCGGTATCATGCATGGCGCTTCTTGGCCGCTAAGGGAACGTTGAAGAGAACACAACATGCCAACCAAGCAAAGGTTTGGGCTTGCTCTGTTTGAAGCAATGTACATGGCTCTTGCTAATGGATGGGATCATGTTATCTATGAGTCTGATAACCTTAGTATCTATAAGTTTCTTCAACAACAACTTCCTCGATCCTCTTTATCAAAGCTTACCTCTTCATAAGAGATGTGTAAACCTATGTGATATTAATCCTTTTTGGTCGTGTGTTTATGTGAAAAGTAGTTGTAATAGACCAGCTATTTCCTTAGCAAAAGCCAGGGGCGAGGTGCAAAAATTTACTTTGGGATTATAAAAAGTATTTAAGGGGTGCAAATAAGCAAAATTAAGCTTGTAACTAACCACAATATTTCAGTTGGGATTAAATTAGGCTTGAAACCAGCTGAGCAGCAGTGGATGCAAGTGCACATCCTTGCAATGAATTGGCTCCGCCCCTAGCAAAAGCTGTTAGAATGTACGGTGGTTTGTTCCACCTCCATCAGTTGTTAACTCCTCGTTTAGACAACGATGTAACTTCTATTTCTGTTTAATAAATAAGTTCTTTGGTTAAAGAAAAAAAGGTGAGGTCCAACTCGGAATCCATTAAAACACAAAAATCTTTAACCTTTTATCTTCCTCCGATATATTCTGATATTACTTTCTACCACTTGACTTATTATGTTTACATCCGTATGGTGTATTACGTAAAGACTTAACCTTTAATCTACCTCCGATATATATCCTGCATCACCTTCTACCACTTGACATGTTGTGTTACATCTATCATGATATATTACGTAGTAGTAGTAGAAATTAACAAGTACTAAAAGTTTGTACACCGAGCAGGAGGAACGATTGTTTAGAGAAAACAAAAGTAGTAAAGTAATAAATGCTTTCATTATTACTTGTTTTCGGTGCCTACAAACGAATAGACCAATGCTTGATATTTATAGTGTTTAGTGCATGGTTAGAATAACGACATGCATGTGGGCAAGTGTTATTACATAATGTTGCATGAGTACACGAATTTTACACTGATTGGCTTTTATCTTTGGATCCACATATAATACAAGTGTTAACTACATAGTGTTGCATGACCGTATACTGATCTCTCAAGGAATAGTTCTAATCCACTGACAGAAATAAATCTTCCGATACCCTTTTTTTTTTGACCTTGTGACACCCAATCCAAAACCAAACCAATTAACAATAACTAGAATGGCCTATCACATTAGGGCAGTCTCTGAGCTTCTAACATGCAGACATTCACGCTTTCACTTGTAAGTGCCTAGTTCTAATACGTTAAATTACAAGGACATCCGACACAAAACCAATTCCTAGTTCTAATACCTTAAATTATCAAGACATTCAAGACAAAACCAATCGAGAGCGAGTGAAGTGATCGTTCTATGTAGGACTTTTATTTTTCACATTGCTCCCTTTATTCGTTGAAGTCATCAGATTCTACTATGCTTGAATTTTGAAATTCTCTCAAGTACCAAACATATTGACAAGTGTTGGCTGACGAGAATGACATGTCACTCGAGGAGAATGCCAGGCGGGTTTTAAACTTGTGTTTGGTGTGTGGCAGACTGTGGTCTTAGTGACAACGTTTCCAACTAATAAGGTTGTGCGACTTGTGCTTTTAATTAGTGTTTGGGTGATCAGCTCCCCATTAAGTTTGAGCTTTCCGCCTTAGTACGCTTGAATATGACGGGAGATATGTAGTACAAAAGGAACATGGCAGAGAACGCTGAGTGTTGTCTAGAGCGAGAGGGAGAACATTAGCTAGCTAGAGAAAAACAGACAAAGATAGAGATTTGGGTTTACTTGAAATTAAGATAATATAGGAACTCTAATAATCGTTAATTATTAAGTTTTGTCTACTGCTTCAATCGTCTTTATTTTGTTAAAAGGAGTTGAACCATGGTAAGAGGTGGAGGGAGATTACCATCTAAATCGCTAAACAAATCATGTATTCTTATCATGGGTAATATTTTTAGAATACCTTCTAAGCTTAATTCTTAAGTTCCTTCTATACCAATTAAGACCATATTATTATTTTTATTTTCCATGCAGTGGTGGCTGGTGTGGAGAGGTTTGCATTCAAAGGGGTTGCGTCAAATCTTGTAACTTATCTGACTGAGGTGTTGAAGATGAAGAATTCAACAGCTGCAAAAACTGTGAACACTTGGGCAGGAATTTCATTCTTGTTGCCACTGTTAGGAGCATTTCTTGCAGACTCCTACTTGGATAGATATTCTACCATTTTGGCCTCTTCTATACTTTACGTTGCTGTGAGTATTTCACTACTGCATTGAACAAGAGATGATCTTTTAGACATGAGTTTATTTAGAACTTAGAATACTTCACTCTCACTTATTTTGCTGGTTAATAACTGTAAAATATAGGGACTGGTGGCATTGACGTCAACAGCATTCGTATGGGAATGGAAAGCTAAGAGTACTCATCATAACCTCGAAAAGACTAGTTCAAGTCCATGGTCTTCTTTTCCTCTGTTTTTATCTCTATTTTTTATTGCTTTGGGACAAGGTGGATACAACCCATGCTTGCAAGCCTTTGGAGCAGATCAACTTGAACTTACAAAAAATGATAATCAGCTAAAACCATTACCAACTTCAAACAACGCCAAAGATGGTGATGATGCAAATAATGAAAACACTTCTAACGAAAAGATGAAAAGTATGTTCTTCAAATGGTGGTATTTTGGTATTTGTAGCGGGAGTTTGCTAGGCATATCTCTAATGTCCTACCTTCAAGATACTTTTGGTTGGGGTTTAGGTTTTGCTATTCCTTGCATTGCCATGGCTATGTCTGTTGCTCCTTTCTCATGTGGGACTAAGTTCTATACAGTTACCGAACAACAACCCAAGTCTGCTGGAGGAAGAAGCACCGCTCCCATGATGATTATACACTTAGTGAACTCAATTAAAGGTGCTGCATGCAAGTTAATGCACCGCAAAAACTATGTCGCACTACCCACAAATCTATCTGAGGCAGTCGAACTTGAGTAAGCTCCTCTCTTTCCTTTGATGGACATACATGCTCTCTCTTATTAAATTGGTTTTAACCTCAAGTTACACATTTCGGTTATAGCCTTCAGCAGAAACCGCTATGTAGCCAGCATTCTGGTGATGAACAATGCAACAGCATGGCAAACGATCCTATCGGTGAAGCACCAGTAGTTGATACATTTGAGGAGACAAAATCTATAGCAAGGCTAATGCCAATATGGGGAATGTTATTAACGTTCGCAATCATCTTTCAACAACCAGCAACTTTCTTCACTAAACAAGGCATGACAATGAAGAGAAATATCGGTAACCACCATTTTATGATCCCTCCAGCGACACTACAGAGTGCGATAAATGTTTCTATTATTCTTTTAATGCCTCTATATGACAAACTAGTAACACCAGTTTATAGAATAATCAGCAGAAGCGATAAGGCGATTACTGTGATGCAAAGGATGGGTTTTGGTATGTTTTTATCCGTAATTGCTATGTCAATCGCAGCAATTGTTGAGACAAAGAGACTTGAAATTAGTAGAAGAGATCCAACCGTGAGTCCAGTTCCATTGTGCATATTCTGGTTATTGCCGCAGTATATCATCTTGGGTGTTTCAGACGTTTTTACGGTTGTTGGTATGCAGGAGTTCTTCTACAGCGAAGTTCCTAATAAGATGAAAACTATGGGGATGGCTTTACATTTAAGTGTTTTTGGCGTTGGAGGTTTCCTTAGTGCAATCTTAATATCGTTCGTCGAGTTTGTTACAAGTGATAGCGACGGGAAGCATAGTTGGTTCTCAGATGATATGAGTGAGGCCCAACTAAACAACTATTACTGGCTATTAGCATTCTCATGTGCATTAAGCTTGTTTTTCTTTGCAAATTATTCACATAAATATTATAACTAGGTGTGCCAACAATATTTCTATTATAAGTAGGTGTGCCAACAATAGTTTGAGAATAGAAAGGGTTTATACTTTTTTTAGCTGGCAGTTGGATTTGGATAGTTTTAGCTGGTAGTTGGGTTGGGTAGTTTATTGTGATCAACTTTATTGTTTTCTATGTATTCAAGTTTCATAGAAAAAATCCGACGGTTTCTGGATATCCTCTGTGATTGGGATTAGGAATTGGTAAAAGTCATGATTATCATATTCGCAAGTTGTTGATTATTGGGATCGTGTTGTCTTTTAATATTTATGGGGATGGGAGCCAAATATAATATGGTAAGATGCGATAGTCTATGATAAATAGTGAAGGCGGAATGGTGGATACATTTTCGTATGCTCCATCATTGACCATCTCCCTCTTTGTTGTAGTTATTGTCACTTCTGGTTCTTCATTTCTCTTCAAGAATATTGTCTTAGTAGTATCTTAATTCATGGCTACTTCCAAAACATTCGTATCTCAATCTCAATTATTTTCAACCGGAACTCATTTGAGGAATACCCCTGACAGGATCAGGTCGAGTAGCATCACCCCTCATGGTTTCCACAAGTTGTCATTGCCGTTGAACTTGAAACCAAGTCATTTTGCTCTTCTGAGTAATTTTAATTGTCATGGAACAATTGTTCATATGCCGTCAATATGCAGAGCTAGTATTGCCTCTTCAGATACTATTAAAGATGACAATCATAATAATGAGAAGCCAATGACTTTCGTAGAGGAACTTCGATCTGTTGCAATGAAACTACACGTTAAAGAGCAGCCGAAAGTAGGAGGTAAGAAGAAAACAATGGCGCAGATATTGCTGGGAGCAGAGATGCCTTCATTAGATGGGTATGTCAAGTTTCTAGTAGATAGCAAATTGGTTTATGAGACGCTGGAGAATATCATCAGCAACCCAACGTCTTCGCCGTGTAAATTAATAACTCAGTTCACTCCAATTTTTTGTACTTTTAATTCGCATCCCTGCTTGCGTGCCATCTGAGCATCATGCTGACCAATCTCCGTCTCCTTCGTTAGTTAGCTGTTGCGTGCCCTCTGAGCAGCACTAAATGCGAGTGGTTGGGGCGGTCCAGTCCGCGCTAGGCGGTGTCAGTCTTTCCTTGTCATGTCTGTGTCAGTTGGGCCTTCCCCAACCGCTGATTACATCTCATCTCGAGATAAGATAAAGTACTGCCGAATAGCTCCTTGGTGTTAAGTGGGATACCTTTCGTTGATGTTCCTTCATCTTAGACTGCTGATCTCGACATGTGGTGCATCACCTAGATCCTGGGATCCCCCTATGTACCATTCACCTTCATGACGTGGCCTCCACGTGGGCTTGCAAGTACACGTGGCGAGGGAGATACATAAGTGTACTTACAATTTGCCCCTCTTCTTATGACTGGGTGTCAGCTATAGTCGGAAGAAGAATCAGGTAGTGCGCTTTTTCTCCCTCATATCTTCTTCTAAAAAGGTGTGATTTGCATTTATTGTGCACGTTTCCCATGTCCGGCCGTAATTGTGTCTCGGGTGGTGGACAATTTCTTTTGAGACTTTAAGAGAGAAGAGAATGAGGGAATGTGAATTAAATTCACATTCTCTGTTTTATTCCCTGCCCCATTTTCTTCTTCATCTTCTTGACTTCTTCCGAATCTACTTACATTTTTCTGTTTTGTTTCTGCCGCACCCTTTTGTCAAGAACCCTAATTCTCCTACTGCTACTGCTGCTGTTTTCTGCCACCGCTGCTGCTGTCGACGTCTTATTTTTAATCATCGAAGTTATTGTGGTTCAGGTAGGCTTTTTCACCTATTCTTCTCGCCATTTTTGCTTCTGTGGAGTTCTCGATTTTTAGTGATGAATCATGATGGGGTTAAATCCCCTGCATGTCATGGAGTCGAAGGCTTCCATTGCTGAGCCGTGCGTTTTATCGGCTTTGTTTCGATTCCTTTTACGTTGAGTAATGATTTGAGAGCTCATATGGTGGTAGATGAAATCTAGGGTTTTCTTCGCGTTCATCGCTGTTCTTGAGATTTCCTTGTTTTTGATCTTCCTTGACTCTGACTAGTCCTCCTATTTGTGTTTGTGTTCGCAGATATGTCTGATCGTTCGCGGGTGCCTTATCAAACTCCTCCGCCGAGTCCTCATAGATCTCCTCGGAGAGATTCTCATATCAGGGGTGGAGCTTCTCCTCCTCCTTCTCAGGGTAACCCTCGGGATAGACGACCATCCTCGTCCTCTAGTCAAAAGCCTTCGCTCCAGAGAGGTTATCCGCCGCGGGGGTCGAGATACGCCGCGAGCCGACCTAGAGATGAGTCTCCTAAGAAGAAGCAGAATCCGCGCACTGAACTTTTAAATTTGCATCCTCTCCGCACCATGCCTCCACCGCGGGCTATTCTTCCTCCGCCTTCGTCTGTGCCTAGCTCAGGAAAAACAACTAAGAATCAGCCTGCGAAGAGGAAGGCTTCAGATATAGAATCTTCGGTAGACGTGGTTCCTCCTAAGAAGAAGGTAGCAGATTCTGCGGAAGATGTTGCAGGGGACGCTTATGAAGATGACTCTGCTGTCACTTTTCGTCCTTTACCTCTGGGTAACAAGAAGTTCACTTTCAGGCACATAGATCTTGAAGCCTTCAAAGTGAAGCACGGTCTTCAGCACTTCCAGGTGTGTTTCTACGCCCCTGATAAAGATATAACCTACGAGATGGTTATTAATTATCAGTACGATGATTTTCATATGTTGACAACCGTGGGCGCTTTTGAGGCTGGTTTGATGTTGCCTTTGTATAAAGCTGGTGATGATTTCTACTACCGGGTCTTATATAGCCGCGGTACTGCTAAGAAAAGTCATAACCGTGGGGTGCAGCAATTGACGGGAAATTACCTTCGTCATCTCCGAGAGTGCTATCTTCGTAGCAAGGGGCAAACGATGATGACCTGCTATGCCCCCAACTTATAAGAGGAGAAAGGGTGGTATACTCCTGAAAATTTTAACAAGTCCTTTGGAGATTACGTCAATAGGAAGACGCATAAGCTGTGTTTTGTGAATCTGCGGAATATTGCTCCTGTTAAGGGGGAAATTCGCCTTTTGAGTGAAGTAAGTGATTCCAAGATGGCGAGGATTCCTGGTGCTGAAGGTCTTCCTATTACTACTGACGAGAGGATCAAACGTGATCACGATTATGAGTGGTCTTCCACTGTTGTCGAAGTAGTTGGTCAGTGGGCCTATGGTTGGGTCCCCGGAGCCCATGGTTGGCAGCCCCATCATTGATGCTCCTACCGCGAAACCTCTCCTTCTCGTTATGCCCATTATTGCCCTTGGCAGATGAATTTTGAAGGTATGGATTTCGATTATAGTCGTGATGTTGATGACGCGGATGACGAGGATATCTCCGACGCTAACCTTCTTCTGCAGAATACTAAGGTATGTTTGTATTCTTCGTATATATGCCCCTTCCTTTTCTTAAGTAATGTGTATTATGCCAAGGAAAGGAGATACTCAAGGAAATTTATTATTATGTATTGTAGGTGGTTAGAAAGAAAAGGATCAATCCCAAGCAGTCGTCAAATTCTCCTACCGAAGATTATACGCGCTTTGAGGACGTGAGCAGTCCAGTGAACGCTGACGAGGATGTTTCCGACGAAGAGGAGCGGATTGATACTTCTCCACCTTTTTCAGAAGGAAATAGTGTTGGTGGCACCGACGGGGGCGTTGGTGGAGGTGGTGTTGATCAGACCACTGGTGGTGGTCAGGCTACTGATGGTGGTCAGGCCACTGGTGGGTGATCAGACCACTGGTGGTGATCAGACCACTAGTGGTGTTCAGACCACTGGTGGTGATCAGACCGCTGTTGGTAGTGTTGTTGATGAGGCCGCCGGTGGCGCAAAGTCGAGTGGGGCCGCATATATGGAGGTCTGTCTGCAGCGGACTGTCGCGGACAAGGGCAAGGGAGTTTCCCTAGTTAGTAGTAACAAGGATGGTGATGCTTTCCGTGAGTTCTCCTTTGGTAATGCTCTATCCGGGGATCAGTCTTTCGACATGGCCACGGCTATGGGCCTCGTCTTGGGCTTCAGTCTTCTTTCTCCTGGTGATGACTGGGATGTTCTTAAAGGTAGTTGTGGGGGTGGTGCAACACGCGGGTCTGATGCTGAGGTTTTGGTAGTTCAGCCGGAGGGTTTTGTTGGCACCTCCTCCGCTGTTGGGGGGGTTTTGGCGCAAGGCCAAACTAGTGCTTTACCTGGTGGGAAGTCCTTGGATTCTCCTTCTGATGATTTTTCGCAATCCTTGATCGCGGATGGCGATGATGTTGTTTTGTCTTGGCTTAGAAAGAAGGATTTTCTTGTCGTGCTGCATCCTGCCCCTGTGATTGAAGGGGAAAAGAGTTCGAATTCTTTTACCCGCCATCATATGGAGTCGACCTCTGCGGAGATAGTAGATGTAGAGTGGGATAAGGATCTTGTGGCCAGCGGGATTGATCTGGTGGTGAATCCTCCTTCTACTATTGCTGGCATGATGGCTGTTGCTGATGGATACAAGTATAGTTATCCTCAGCAGCGACTATTGGAGGTATGTCCCGTTCTTTCTAAACCTGATTTTACTTGGATATGTTATGTGAACTAATTTCTTTTTGATCCGTAGGTGATGAGGAGTGAGTATTGTAACCATACTCTTTACCGGCTCTTCAAGGCCAAGTCTCTTAAGCTAGAAGCGAAACTACGCCATCGTGAAGGAGTGCTTTCGAGTGTTGAATCTGCGGCCTCTGCTAAAGATAGGGAGATAACTGAGCTGAGGGATCTTCTTAAGCGCAATGAATAGCAAAGCGTGGATGAGGCCATGCTTCGTTCCGAGCTACCTTTGGTTAAGGAAAAGTTAGAGGTGGCTGAGCAGAATTCTTCGTCCCTTTCAGGTTTGTGCCTCCTCTACTTTTCTTTTCCGCTGTTCTCTATATGTTCTGAGTTGTCTCCTTATTCTCTCCTCCCGCTATATTATCTTCAGTGGGTGGAGTCCCTGAATTGATGTGGCTTCGTGGCGAGAGAGTTCGCCAAAAAGGACGTATTGCTGAGTTAGTTGAGAAACTAAAGAGCGAATCAGTGAAATGGAATGCTCGCGCGGATGTCCACAACTCTATGGCCGAAGAATGGCGCCAGAAAAAAAATTGTTGGGTAGATTTGCAAAATCGAAATGATCACGACCGTGAGTTGCTCAACGGGACTCTTTCATGGACGCGGGATAATCTCGAGGAAGCCTTCGGCCAGATTTCCGCCCTAGAAGTTAAACTTAATGATATGGAAGAAGAATTGCGGCAAGCGCGTTCTTCTCATCCCTTTGATGTGCGGGTTTACATGCAACGTATTGCCAAGGAACGAGACGATGCTAGGGCGGAATCTGGCGCTCTTAGTAGTGCCTTATCCGTGTCTCGAGCTGATGTGGCTCATCAGGATGAATATGAGAGAAACTTAGAGGTGACTATGTACTGTCTTAACAAGGGGTTGGAGTCGAAGAATGATGAGGTTAACCGATATCATCACTCGAACTCAATGCTTCGAGATGACCTTAGTGCGAGTCAATATGCTCATAATCTTCTGCAGGTAGACTATGATAGGCTATCGAATGAATATGATTATGCCGCAGAAGCACGGGATTCCGCGGTTAACCATTGTGAAGGTATATGTCTTTGTTATCGAGTGTGCTTTGTGTTGTATTTGTCATTACTCACCGTCTTCTTCTAATATCCGCAGAGATCCAAGGAAATTTTCAAGCTGCGAATGACAAATTTGCCGAAGCTCAGGCTAAGATAGTTCAATTGGAAGGCCAGGTCAGCTACCATCGGGGTCTGGCTTTGTCTCAAGAGGAAGCGATGAATCAAGCTACTGAAAATGTGAAGCATCTTTCCATTTCCCTGAATCAAGCTGAGATGAAGAGCGTAGCTATAGGCTTTGTGGCTCGCAAGAAGTTGATGGATGAGATTAACAGGACTCTTGGTGAGATTGAGTTGGATCTCAAGAAGACCCATGGAATAAGCAAGAGTTATACTCGGCATCCCGTGCCCATGCTCCCTTCAGGTTCCTCCGGCCCCTCGTCTGGTGGTAGTGTTCCTTCGTCGTTAAAGGAGAAACCCGCGGATGGTGCTCCTTCCCAGTAGATCATATCTAGTATGTTGGGGATTGATCTCAGTTGCTTAATCTTCTTGGCATTTTTGCTACTTTTATTGCTAGGTTCGTAATCAACTGCCATGTAATAGATCAAACTTTAGCGTCCAAATATGAACTCGTATTTTGTTGAATTCGCATCTATTTTTTACAGATCCATGTTAATATATTAATTAATTCCGTAGATTTTGTAATTAAACAGTTCTGTGGATTTTGCAATCCACGGGATTGGTTCCATAATCCACGGGATTGGTTTTGCAATCCGTGGATCTTGATTTGTAGGATTTGAGAAATTATAGTGTTCATGCGGTTCCGTAGGTTGGTATCCTCGGAATCGTCTTGCGACCTGTCACCCCGTTCAGCTAATTCCTGGGCCAGAGGATTACTGAGCGGTGGGGGTCTATCCGGCGTTCAAGGATATCGCGGCTTATAATCATTGCTTGGATATCTCGTTCCTTGGGAATTCACCCCCTGGTCGTACACTTATAGACGCTTATGGGGGAGTTCAAGAGATTGCACATGTATGCTTTGTTCGGGTTGTTCCCGGTATATTGCAGTGGGTAGGGTCCGCGCTTTGTGCGGTATATTCCCCTTATTAGAGTAAAATGTAGGTCTTTAGTAATAATAACTGCACACGAATTTACGTGGTTCAGCCCTAAGGCCTACATCCACGGGGTAAAGATAGTGTTTCCATTTTATTAAGATATGGAACGGTTTTCATTATACATTCATATTTTGTTCTTTTGTTGATCTACTTATGTTCGAATGGGTATGTGAGTGGTATATGAGTAGTGAGTAGATTGAGTAAATTGAAATGTGTATGGGTATATACATGTGTCTCTTACGGTATTGATTATGGGTATTGAGCACATCGAAATGTGTACGGGTAATGAGTAGAATTATGTCAACTGAAGATGAAAGTTTGTATTGATTGAAAAGTTGAGGCGTGCTATTCCTCCATCAGAGATAGAAACATGCAGACTTGTAAGTCAATTTTCTTCTTCCGAAATGCATACGAAGGTAGTAGATTATGGGTAGTATGGCTTGAGATATTTGGCGTTCCACGGATGCCTGAGTATTTCCCCTTTCAAGTAACGCAGATAGTAGGAGACATTTCCTGCGATGTCGTGTATTACGTTGGGTCCGCCCCAAGTTGGTGCTAATTTTCCCCATTTCTTTTCTCGCTGGTATTGGGGAATGGTTCTTAACACATACTTCCCTTCTAAAAAATTTCTAAGTTTTACTTTTTTGTTATATTCTCTCGCCATCCTGCCTGGTAGTTTTCCATTTTTTGTAGTGCGGTCTCTCTCCTTTCTTCGAGGTCATCAAGCTTTTCTAACATCATGTCCGTGGTGAGTTTCTTTTCCCATGCTTCTGTCTTTGTTGTCGGTAGTAGAACTTCCGTGGGGATTACTGCTTCCGCTCCGTATGTGAGTAGAAATGGAGACTCCCTAGTAGCCGATCTGCGAGTTGTCCTGTATGCCCACAGAACGTTATGTAATTGCTCGCACCATCGCCCCTTGTACTCGTCTAACTGTTTTTTGAGGATGAGTGCTAGAGTTTTGTTTGTGGCTTCCGCTTGTCCATTGCTCTGCGGGTATATGGGGGTGGATTTGTTTTTTCGAATTTTGAAGGTGTCGAACAGAAAGTCGATATTTTTTCCTTGTAGCTTTTTATCATTGTCGGAAACTATCTATGCGGGGATGCCAAACCTGCAAATGATGTTTTGAAATATAAAAGTGAAGACGTCTGAATCACGAATTCTTGCCAGTGCCTTGGCGTCTACCCACTTGCTGAAGTAATCTGTTGCCACTATTAGGAATCTTCTTTTCCCGGTTCCTATACAAGTGGGCCCACTATGTCGATGCCCCATCTTGCGAAGGGCCACGGACTGTCCACAAAGTTCAACTTTGTGGCTGGGGCATGGATTCGCCTGCCAAATCTTTGACATTCCTCACACCTTTGCGCCATTCTAGTTGCGTCTCGGATCATTGTTGTCCAGTAGTAGCCCTGCGTCTTTGCCTTATCTGCAAGTGATCTCATTCCGCTGTGATTTCCCGCATCTCCTCTATGGATATCTTTCAGGATGTCATGTCCTTCGGATTGGGACAAACAGCGACGAAGTGTCCCTAGGAATGATTTTCTGTATAAGATTCTGTCTCGTAGCTCGTACATCCCTGCTTTGGATTGTATTTTCCTCGCTTGTTTGGTGTCCTGGGGTAGTGTCCCTTCCTGGAGGAAAAAATGGATTCCGAGTCTCCAATCCTCTTCCCGACTGTAATCGTCGTCCTCTTCTGCTTGTCGCATTATATCGTCGTCTTGGAAGTCGTCGAATATGAGCTCTCCGATATCCTCATCAGAGACATCCTTCATTGCGGACTTGCGTTGGTTACTCGCGCATATCTCCTGGAGCTTGATGGATGGTTCGTACACTCTTGTCACCTTGATTGCTTTGACATCTTTGTTCTTGAGCATGGCCGAAACATAAGCCAAGGCATCTGCGTGCCTGAGTTCCTTCCTATGCATATGTCGGAACTTGATTTTTGGTATTTGGGAAACCAACGTTTGTACCAAAGCCATGTATTCCATTAGTGTCTCGTCGTACACGTTGTACTCGTAGCCTATCTGTCAGATGATTAGCTGGGAGTCACTTGTCAATCGTACTTCTTGTATCCCCATCTCGATTATCAAGCGGAGGGCGTGGACCACTCCTTCGTATTCTACGATATTATTTGTATGGCCTTCGAATTCCAATCTGAACGCGTGCACGACCCTATCCCCTGTGGGTGTGGTGATAACGATGCCTAACCCCGCGCCCTCTCTATTTTTGGAGTCGTCTACGAAGACTTCCCATTGCCGTGGGCTCACTGGCTCAAGAATGTCGTTGGGATCCTTTTGCTTTTCAATATCTGGGGTGCCCGCGGCTCTCCATCCTTGTATGTGCACTTCTTCTTCGTTGTCCAGAGGTAGGTCTGCTAGGAAGTCCGCGAGTACTTGGGATTTTTGAGAGTGTTGAAGCTCATAGTGGATGTTGAATTGGTCGAGGTATGTGCTCCATTTTGTTATGCGTCCTACTTTTCCTGCCCCTCTGAGGATGGCTTCTAAGGGTGCTCGACATGGGATACGTACGTCATGCGTCAAGAAGTACGTCCTCAGCTTCACGGTGGACCATACGATGGCTAAAATCAGTTGCTCAATTCTTGTGTAGTTTCTTTCCGCGGAGTTCAGGTTTTTGCTGACATAGTAGATTGGTTTTTCCTCCTTCGTGTGGGTCCTGACAAGTACTGCGCTTACCGCATCATCTGTTGCTGCGATGTATAATGCCAAGACTTCGTCAGGGTCTGGTTTCTGAAGGATAGGGATCTCCACTAGGTACTGTTTGATGCCTAGGAAGGCTTCTTCGCATTCTGCAGTCTATTCAAACTTTGTTCCCTTCTTTAGTATGTTGAAAAAGAATTTGCATTTGTCAGAGGATCTCGAGATGAACCTTCCCAAAGATGTTATGGATCCGTTGAGCTTTTGTACTTCTTTTAGGTTCTTTGGGGATGGCATGTCCACTATGGCTCGGATTCTTGCGGGATCTACCTCAATGCCCCTTTTTGTCACCAGGTATCCGAGGAGTTTTCCGTATGTTACTCCGAAGGTGCACTTTTCTGGGTTTACTTTCATGTTGTGCTCCCTCATAGCTTCGAAGATGTCCCTCAGGTCTTGGTGATGGTTCTTATTGAGTATGATCTTTACGATCATATCATCAACGTAGACTTCTAAAGTTCCACCAATCCATGGATTAAAAATAGCATCGACCATCCTTTGGTATGTTGCTCTTGCGTTCCGGAGTCCGAAGGGCATCCTTACATAGCAATAGAGGCCGTGGGGTGTGTAAAATGACGTGTGTTGATGATCTTCTTCTGCTAAGAATAGATGATTGTACCTGGCATACCCGTCCATGAACGATAGCTCTTCGTATCCTTCTACTACGTCGACTAGTTGATCAATGCTGGGTAGTGGGTAACTGTCCTTGGGGCATGCTTTGTTCAAGTTGGTGAAGTCGATGCAGATTCTGACTCCGCCATTCTTCTTTGGTACGATCACCATGTTAGAAATCCAAGTAGGATATTTGACTTCTTTTATGAAACCAGCCTCCAATAGCTTTCGCAGCTCTGCATCCACTGCTTTGTGATATGATGAGTGCCAAATATTGCATATTCATACACCTTTTCATTGGCACTTAACTCATCTTTCGCGCTTCAAAGTCATATATTATCCCAAATTCTGCTTTTTTACCATTTTCAAGAATAAATATTAGTATTACTTAATTTTGTGTTTTTAAGTACTAAATAAAGCTTGGAAGAATTGAGGAGCCAAAAGAGCAGAAAATTGGACCGTTCGATCGATTCTAGGAGCTGCATCCAAATTAGAAGCGTCCGCCTCACACCACATTTTGTCTACCACCTTCATACATTTGACCTAGCCAAACACTCCCTTCCATGTTCTATCCCCGACCATTTGCAGAACCCATACTCCACGCTCGACAGTCCCACACCCCCACCATCATCTAAACCTTCACCTCACTCACTCGTGGAAAGAAACAACAAATTGTGGGCGCACGTGAAGAGACATCAGTGGGAGAATAAGACCGAAATCATGGGAATTCAAAGAGACACAAGATCATGGAAGCTGACAGCACAAAGTGGTGGGAAGAATATAACGAGTGTGAGGAAGACACAAAGTCGTGGGAGGAAGAGAATAATACAAGTGAGTGGGCAGCAACAGCAGGCGTGAGCAGACAGCAAGAAGACAAAGAAGAATAAAAACGTTGAGTGAGAAGCTGACTGCATGGGGCGAGCTGGAAACATTATGGGAGAAACGTGATGGGAAGCACATGGGCAGCAGCGTGGGACATTTGAAGAATATTAATATTCTATTAGAATTGGAATTTAGGGTTGAGAAAAGGAGAGAATTTTGTATAAATTGAGAAGCAATTGTGGAAGAGAAAGAAAGGAGGCCGGAGTAGCCGGACACTTCACTTCTAGTTTTAATTTATATTTTAATTCCATTTTCATCATGTTCTAAATTTATTTGCTAGGGTTTATATGAAGCCCTAGTCTGCTTCTATGTTATTTATAATTTGTGTGTTGTTCTTGAATGTTTAAAATGATTTAGAGATTGAATTTAATCCAAGTTTATTAACATTTTGCTCTCACAATGTATGCCATGTATCCATTGTAGTTAGAATACCACTATGTTGATTATGCTGCAACTCGTGCTTAAAAATCTTATTGATCCTTAGATTAGTTATGCTTTAACTAAACAGTTAATGCTTTGGAGAAATATTTTAGTTGTGATTAATTTATCCATCGGAGAAACACCTTAGATATACGGTAGACTTGAATCTGCTATAAGGACAAGAATAATATTACTAGTTGAATATATAGTGTAGGCTAGTGGTGGATTGGAAGACCCTAGTTCTCTTTAATTACTTGTTACAAACTGTTTTTGCATATCTACTTGTTCAACAACTATATCTTGTCGTTTCGACATCAAAACCAAACCCTTTGTGTTACATTATAATAGAAATCAGTTAGTCTTCTTTAGAATCAACTATCCTTACCCAAGTCTCTGTGGTTCGACTTGTGCTTGCCCTGTGTTGCTTGATGACACTGTGCACTTGCAGTTTTTACATAGAAGTAGGTATCTTTCCGAGCCTACCATGATACTCCGTGGCTACCTTTCGCACCTTTTGTCTTACCGGGGGTGTGCCAGGTTTGATGCGCAGCTCGTGTTGTACGATCTTCGGATCTATTCCGGGCATGTCAGACAGTTTCCACGCGAAGATGTCCGCGTACTCCTTAAGCAGTTTCACCAGAGAGGCTTTGCGTTCTTCATCCATTAGAGTTCCTATTTTGATCTTCTTTGGGCTCTCCTCTGTCCCGATGTTAACTTCCTTCACCGCCTCCAAGGATGTGAATGTGGGTTTTGGTTCCCCAAGGTGAGGAACTTTCTTTAATTTCTATTTGGCAGGTTTGGGATGTTCGTTCGCAAGGGCGTCCTGGCTATCAGTTGATGTTGATGTTGATGCTTCCGCGTTCCCAACGGGATGCTCCTTGGATAAGGTTTTCCCTGAGATTTCTTCCAGGTATTCATCGATGGCTTTGTCCTTTGATATTGCTTTATTTCGAGCCCTCCGGGTTCTTCTTTTCTCGCCTTCTTCATTTTTGAGTTGCATTTTCATTGCCTGGCATTCCTTTGCGGAAGCTTGATCACCCTTGATCTCCATTACTCCTAGGGGGGTAGGAAACCTAAGGCATTGATGGTAGGTGGCTGCGACTCCCTAAAGCTTGTGGACCCATCTCCGTCCCATAATGGCATTGTAGGGTGAAGGTGCGTCTACCACACTGAAACGAGTGTCCACTTTCATGGGACCTGCATCCACCTGCAAAACAATATCCCCGAGGGGCTTCGTAGATGTACCATTAAACCCATGAATGGTGTGGTACGAGGTCGAGAGTTGTTCGTCATTAAGCTCCATACGTTTGAAGGTATCGTAAAACAGGACATTTACGGAGCTCCCTCCATCGATGAGGATTTTCTTTATGTTACATCCTGCGACAGGCAAGGTGAGGATCAAAGGATCTTTGTGGTCTTCCATGTCATCCTCAATATCCTCTATTTCGAAGGTTAGGGGTGCTTCCATCCATTCTTCGTGATCTTCCACCTCTTTCCCTTCTAGATTGTAAAGCTCACAATAGTCTTCAAATTGTTTCCTCAATCTTTTCCCTATCTGTGCAGTTAGGGTTGGTTCTTTGCTTTCTGAGCAGGATATGGTATTCACTGTACGGTTGCCTTCTGGTAATTGGACTTATTTGCTGCGTTTGGCTCTGTCTTCCGTTCCAGTCTTTTCGACATATTTCTTGAGATCCCCTGCATCTATCAGCTTTTGTATCACTATCTTGAGATTTTTGCACTTCTCTGTTGGGTGTCCGTTGAAGCAGTGGAACTCACAGTACTCTTTGGACTTCTCTGGAGCCGGTGGTTGTTTTCCCTTAGACCAATGACAGTCTAAGTTTTCGCGGTCCTTGATCTCCTTTAAGATGCGTGAGTAGCTGGCATTGAGTTTCGTGTAGACTTGATCTTCGAACCTTCTACCACTCCTTTTGTGGTCGTCTTTCGGATCCCTTTGGTAACCTCTTGATCCTCTTACTTGTTCCGCGGAATTGGTCCGTGGAGGTCGTTGAGCCTGCACTCTCGGGTTCTCCCGTTGAATTTCCTCCAACCTCGCATGTTTTTCGATGATTATCCTCAAATCTCCTTCTTTGGCGGGGATGATACCGTGGATTTCGACAAACAATGGGCTCATCCTATCCAGTCCCCATTTGTAACAGTTAATACTTACCACGGGATCCACCTGTCCTATGGCTTGACATATCTTGTGCCACCTATCCGTGTATTCTCGAATGGATTCCTTGTACTTGATTGCAAGTGATAAGAGCTTGTCCATTCCTGTGTTCACA
This sequence comes from Papaver bracteatum, assembly GCA_023529315.1. Lineage (NCBI taxonomy): Eukaryota > Viridiplantae > Streptophyta > Magnoliopsida > Ranunculales > Papaveraceae > Papaver > Papaver bracteatum. The sequence continues at coordinate 76,751 of JAJJWX010002814.1, read as the reverse complement.
ACCTTGTTGTACATGTAGGTGGCCAAAAAAAAATCAGTGAGCCGATCATATGAATCAATGGACCCTGGATTGAGGTTATCAAACCAGGATAGTGCGGATCCTTTCAGGCTTGAAGGGAAATATCTGCACAGTATAGCTTCATTGTAGTCCCATCTGGACATTACCCTGTTGTAATATCGTAGATGGGCGGCGGGATCCGCAGACCCGTCGTAATATTCGAAGGATGGGACCGGACATTTTTGCGGAATAGTAGATGTAGCCAACTGGTGCGCTAGGGGAGTAGTGCTGGCCTCTTTCATAACCTGTTCTAGTCTTCCACCTCCTTTCTTGGTCTTGATTTGATTGATTTCATCTAGCATCTCTGCACGAAGACTCTCCATTTCCAAATAGTTCTCGTCTTGAATGGAAGACTGCGCCTTCTTCGTAGGTTGCGGCAATGTGGCCTCATCTTCATCGTAGTAGTCTGAGGTCTCTGGATGATAGTCTGGGTCAGACCTCCTGCTGTTACGCGCACCTATTCGGGGTATTCTTCTTTGTTTACCTGCCGCGGGGACGTTTTCGAGGACCGCTCTCCGGTCTCTATTCTGTGTCGCAGAGTTAGCCTCGTCTTGCTGATTCCCTAGCTCCGCGTTTTGGAGGATCTTTTCTCTCAACTGTTGGTTCTCTTGGGCTAGTAAGTCCATCGCGTCCGTGTATGTCTTCTGATTCCTCTTTAGCTCTTCTAGCTCCGCCCATATTTGCGCAGACTGGTTTGATTCTTGACTTAGCGTTCCTGTCTGTAATTGAGCTTGTTCGTCGGGGGCTGCGGTATTGATTTCTTCCACCAGCTGCACAACCGATTCGATAATCCCTTGGTATCCTGCTTGCATTTGTGCATTTTTTACATTGGTAGGCGGCATCCCGTAAGGAGGGTCCTGAATTACTGAGCATATTGCTGCTTCTCGGGGATCAGTAGGTCTGGTTGTAGTTGTCACTTTGAAAACGGCCGCTTGAGAAGCTACTACACTAGGTATAGCAGCTTTTGCCGCCGCAGCCTTCTGGGCTTCCATTGCAATGATGCTCGCCTCTAAGAGTAATGCTCATTCCGCTCCATTCTGTGTCTTGCCCCCGGCTATGAGTCTTTCGCCTGTCTGTTTGCTCCTTGTTACTATTGGCATAGTCCTAGGCGTATCTTTTGAAGGTCCCTTTGATTTCCCTATATCCTTATTCTTTTCCATTGTAATGTTCTGCAGAGAGAGCATGGGGGTAAACCGAGACAAAATATTCACGGGTTAGTTGTTAGTTCATGGCATCCATAAGCTAGATTTCTAGCGGAAAAGAGTATATTCAAACTGCTGGTCTTGCAAATAGTATGAAAAACATAGGTAGATGTGCGGAATCAATTGAGATAATGAGGTCCAGGGGTTGTTATGAGACTCAGATTGATTGGTAGAAAATACATATGAAAAAATAGTTAAAACACAGATCCGTCGGTTAGAGGTTATAAAACGCCCAGATCTGTTGGTAGAAAATACATTGGTCATAAATACGTGCGATAAATAGCTCAAAACACAGATCTGCTAGTTAAAAGTCGTAAAAGGCCCAGATCTGTGAGTAGAAGATACAAAGAATATAGATGTGTGCGAAAAATAAGTTTAAAACGGGGATCCGTCTATATTCTAAGTAAAGTTTTGCTGTAGAGGCTATAAAATCACAGGAAAAGATAAATCTTTTTACCAGGACAAGAGTCCCCGTTTCTAGCGCCAAATTGTGAACACGCAAATCACGTAAGCATCAACATGTCCACAACCAATCTTCGCATGTACAGAGTGCATGCATTAAAGTACGAATATAGTGTGAGATGTTGGGATAGATGTTGATTCATTGATTCCAAACCCCGCGGGTTTTTCATGATCTCCTCAACATCCATAACGACAGATCTAAGAGATGCATACGAATATTAGGGTAGATCAATACTAAATGTAAATGAGACAAAGATTTATGTGGTTCAGCTCTAAGGCTTACATCCATAGGTCTGAGGGTTATTCACTATGTGGTAAAAGAATACAAGAATAGTCGAAAGACTTTGGGTGATCATGGAACCCGAAGGTTAACGCTCATACTTAATCTTCCCTTGTTTCTCTCTTCTTCCATCTCTCTTTCCAATTGTTCGACCTCCCTCAACGTATTAGGAAGGGACATATATATAGCTCACCTAAGTGGGTCCCTTGGAAAAGAGCTATTATAATCTTATCTTATTGTGTTTCGTTCATAGGCCGCGGACCTCTTTGTCATCCCGCGGCTTCTATGCTTTATAAGATCATCACGCTGACCAATCTCCATCTCCTTCGTTAGTTATTTGTTGCGTGCCCTCTGAGCAGCACTAAATGCGAGTGGTTGGGGAGGTCCAGTCCGCGCCAGGCGGTGTCAGTCTTTCCTTGTCATGTCTGTGTCAGTTGGGCCTTCCCCAGCCGCTGATTACATCTCATCTCGAGATAAGATAAAGTACTGCCGAATAGCTCCTTGGTGTTAAGTGGGTATACCTTTCGTTGATGTTCCTTCATCTTAGACTGTTGATCTCGACATGTGGTGCATCACCTAGATCCTGGGATCCCCCTATGTACCATTCACCTTCATGACGTGGCCTCCACGTGGGATTTCTAGTATACGTGGCGAGGGAGATACATAAGTGTACTTACACATTCATCTGCTTCAAATACTGTGAGTCTGTGACCCATATTTCAAACTCTTCCAAGTTCACCTCCATGGCTCGTGGAATGGAAAATATACTCGGAAGAAAAAATAAAACAGGTTGTCCGAATTTTTAGAGGTTCCCTTTCTTTGGGTGGGTCACTATAAAATAAGTATTAGGGTTACTCGCAAATCACTTATTTTCTCTTTGTCTATTCGTCACTCTTCAAGGCGATCGATATGGTTAAATCCAGCAAAATAATCCCTTCGACACCTCAAGTGCAAGCATCAAAAACAGTTGTCCCGAAGAAGCGACCAAAACATACGACTGAATCTGATATGTGAGTTTATGTGCTAATCTAAAACGCCACTCTTTCTGAATAACTTTGTCAGAATTTGTTGTCTGGACACTCTTTTGTAATTTCTGTTGTAGGATCAACTTCTTTAAACCGGCTGGGGAAATTGTTGATATGCGATATGGGGATGGAGACTATGGATGGTGCCGAACCTGCTATGTTGAGTTTGCAACTGAAGAAGCTGCAAATAATTCACAGCTTGTTCTCTGCAATTCTCAGCAAAAAATAAGTTTTGTATTACTCATTATTAATTTACCGTCACAGGCATTAGAGTTGAATGGCCAAAGATTGAAATACAAGTATATTTTAGTTGTCCCCCGTGGGGAAAGCACTGGAGCAACAAAAACACTTGTTGTCAAGAACCTGGGGATATTCTTAATGTGTGTTTCTCAACTGGAGCTCTTTCAAGGGAAATTGCCATATTGAGTTTACAACTGAAGGAGGTGCACAGGAGGTAGACTTCCCAGCTCGATTCAGATTTAGTCAAAAGTTCCATATTCTAAATTGTACTCATGAAAGCTTACCATTGCAGGCTCTTGAATGGAAAATACATGATGGGCCGTCCTGTTAAACTTGGCTTTGCATGTGAAACCATTTCTGTTAGAGGTCTTGATACTTCTTCTGGAATTGACCAGGTATGAGTGAGGCCCAACTAAACAACTATTACTGGTTATTAGCATTTCCATGCTATTTTTAGGCATACACAAAATTTCCTGGGCATACAAAATTATTTTCCCACCCAAGATGACTTTATAAGGGGTAGTGTAATTACTTATATACCCTCAAACAATTTAAATTACTAATATGTCATTACCCTTAAAAAAAACTAAAATCAAAATCAGTTTCCTATTATATACATCTCATCTTCTTCCTTCTTCCTTTTCTAATCCATCAATCGAAGAACAAATAGAAGTTGAATGTGCAGAATCTGAAATTGAACCAAAAATTCAACTGATTGAAAAAACAACTCCTAAAATGGAATTAGAAGGTATTTATCACAAACTCATCTCTTATTTTATTATTTATGATTGATTGAATAGGTTTAATTCGGAACAAAGTTGGTTTTTAACGATCACAGATTGATGTTCGGCTGATGATTTGTCTCCGTTATCAGCCGAAATGTTCATTATTTTTCACCTTGAAAGTGTTTATGAACAGTTCAGCTTATATTAATTTTTCACCTATCAGCCGAACTACTCTCGGTTTCATCAACACAATGAAAGTTACCTTAGTTCGGCACATATTTTGCATTTCGGGACAACCGAACATTTTTAGATACTACAAAGAAAAATTAATGGTTAGGTTCGGCTTGTACGATAATCATAATATGTGCCGAACCTAGTGCATTTATAAGGTTCGGCTATTACGATTATCACAATATGGACCGAATCATTAACAAATTATGAATGGTATGCTTGGCATGTATACTACTTAGGTAACAAGCCGAACCAAATATTTCAAACAGGTTCGGCTCATATGATATCCATTAAATAACGGTTATGGTGTTGGGTTCGGCACAAAATTGAGTTGTGTTTTTAGCCGAACTGTTCTTCACAAAAGCTTCTCGTAATTGTATATGAACAGTTCGGCTTGAAATTTCATGCAATTTCAAGTCGAACCTAGTCACAAAAAGATATGCATAGGGGTTCGGCGTATTCGATAATCATAATATGTGTCGAACCTAGTACATTTACGAGGTTAGGCTATTACGATATTCACAATATGTGACGAACCAATACAAAATTATTAACCCAGAAATATACATGATCAGGTTCGGCGCTTACGAATTTCTAAATATAAGCCGAACCCTAAACATTTTTTCTTCCAGACAGTTCAATGTAGGGTTCGGCTTGTTAGGAAAATTAGAAACAAGCCGAACTCTAGTTTACAAGGTAGGTTCGACTCTTAATCAACAGTTTCAGCTAGCCGAACTGTTCATCCAGACTCCCCGAACCTTAGTGAGAATACACAAACTTTTGATGATTTTAACCTACAAAAGTGAGATTAACCCCGGAAACTTCCTAAATGCCTACAATTCAAGGGTTTGTTGAAAATAATCTTAAAACTAATCACTAATCAAAATTATTTTGACTAATCATTACTATTAACACTAATCCTAAAAGGGCAGATTTGCCATTACCAAAAATATTTGGTTAAGAGGCTTCTGATATTTCTATTTACACACTTTTTTTGTCTTTACTTGGTATGCCCTAAAAGATTTCAGTATGCCTAAAAACAGCTTTCTTCTCATGTGCATTAAGCTTATTTTTCTTTGCAAGTTATTCACATAAATATTATAACTAAGGTGTCAAGATACAGTAAGATTGCAAATGAAGCAAAAAGAAAAAAAGAAGATGTATTTAGTTTGAAACCCTTACTTTATTTTAGATGGCACTTGGGTTGGGTAGTTTATTGAGATTAACTTTATTGTTTGCTGGTTAATTGTACAGTGAACATTCAGTAACTTTATTCATGATGATTGGTTTCTATAAAGATACATTCATTATGCACCTGTAGGGAAGTAGTTTTTTTTTTTTTTGAATAGAAAAGATTATATAAAAGGAAAAACTAAAACGTACATACAAAGTCAAAGGCAAAAGCCACCATTCAGCCAAAATCAACATCCCAACCCTGAGTTACATATTAATATATAAATCCCAGTTATGCAAGATTTGACTAGTATCTAGAAATTTGAAAGTGTCCCTGTCACAGCTCCATAACACCAATGTTTGCTTGATACGAACAATGATTTTCGTAGCTTCTCTAGGTCTTCCGCCAAACACTCTATGATTCCGCTCTTTCCAAATATTCCAGATTATAGCGAAGTGCATGGTATTCCAAATCTGGTTTCATCTACCTTTTAGAACATTCCAAATCCATGCTTCGAAAAGTTGCAAAACAGTTCCAGGTAGCGGCCAAGAGATATGCAAAGATTTTATGAAGTAATCCCACATCTGAAAAGAGAACTCACAGTGTAGCAGCAAGTGATCTGCAGTCTCCATCGTAGGGTACACAAAGGGCATGCCGTACTCGGAAGCTCTACTCTTCTATAGTTTAGCATTTCTCTTGTAGGAAGAGAATTATGGAAAACAGCCCACAACATAAAGCTACATTTGTGTGGTATATGGTTTTTCCATAGAAATTTCGCAAAGGAACAATCTGGGACATTGCCTGCAGAGAATTGTAACAAACTTTATTACTGAAGTTACTTGAGAATTCTATTTTATCTTCACCTTCCCCCAACTGTGGTGCATTAACAAGATCACGCCTCAATAAATCCCATTCCATTTGTTCATTAGCATTAAGATGATGCTTAAATTCTCCATACCAACTGCCATCTCTAATCATCTCTGCTAAACTTGCTTGTTTGTTAGTGCAGGCTCTATATACACCACAGGAAACAAGTCCTTCAAGCAACCATTCACCAACCATCTGTCCAGCCAAAATCTAATACCTTTCCCACTGCGCATCTTAAATTTTATCATGTTATTAGTTTCTGGCACCATCCTCACAGCATTTTTCCATAAGCTTCTTCCTTGAGGCTTGTTGTCATCTGCCGGCATAACCATCTCTGTCTTTGCTTTAGATTTTTGTTGAACTATGTTCCTCCACAAAGCAGTCTTTTGTTTTGAATACCTCCAAATCCACTTAATAAGCAGAGCCTTGTTTGTAATTCTGAATATTTTAACTCCTAATCCCCCATTCTCCTTTGGTAAACAAATTTTTATCCAAGACACCCAAGCCATTTTCTTTTTACCTTCTGGATTCGGTTGTTCCGCGTCATAAACGTGATACATGCAGGTCCCAAGAAGCGTTTGTATTCAAGTTTCATAGAAAACATTTCGACGGTTTCCGGATATCCTCTATTATTGGGATATCATATCCCCAAGCTGTTCATTAATGTGATCGTGTTGTCTTTTATATTTATTGTGATGGGGAGCCAAATATAAAATAATATGATTATGATAAATAGTGAAGGTGTGGATACACATTTTCATTGCTCCATCATTGACTTTCACCTCTCTCTATATATATCTTTCTTGTAGTTTATTGTTACTCTTGTACTTCCTTCATTTCTCTTCAAGAATATCTTGATTCATGGCTACTTGCAAAACATTCGTATCTCAATCTCAATTCTTTGCAACCAAAACTCATTTGAGAAAAACCCCGGACAGAATCGGTTCCAATAGTATTACTTGTGTTTTTCATGATCTAACAAAACCCCCTCATGGTTTCCATAAGTTGTCATTAGAGTTGAACTTGAAACCAAGTCATTTTGCGATTATCCATTCAATAGTACACATGCCGTCAATATGCCGATCTAGTGTTGCCTCCCCGGATGCTATTAAAGATGAGAATCATAATATTGAGAAGCCAATGACTTTTGTTGAGGAACTACGATCTGTAGCAATGAAATTACACGTTAAAGAGCCGCCGAAAGAAGGAGGTAAGAAGAAAACAATGGCACAGATACTGATGGGAGCAGAGATGCCTTCATTAGATGGGTATGTCAAGTTTTTAGTTGACAGCAAATTGGTTTATGAGACGCTGGAGAATATCATCAGCAACCCAACCTCTTCGCCGTGTAAGTAAATTGGCTTAATTAATAACTCAGTTAACTCCATTTTTTAATGTACTTTTAATTCGCATCCCAGCTATACAGTTCACATATGCGTCCAATTTATTACATGTAGGTGCACAGCTGCAGCATACAGGGCTAGAAAGGTCAGGAGCATTAGCTAATGATTTGGAGTGGTTTAGAGAAGAAATGAATATGCAAATTCCATCACCAACTGCTTACGGTATTTCATATGCGTGCTATCTGGAAGAGATATCATTGACGAATCCTAAAGCAATCCCTTGCCATTTCTACGATATTTACTTTGGCCATGCCGTCGGTGGCCGGATTCTTGGTAAAAAGGTAATTATTTTGATTCGTCAACGCGATCCATCTCGAAAAAATAACATGTTTTTCAACTGTTTCCCCCCACCACAACAAAATATTTAAATCTGATCTCAATCAGATAAAAACAATGGTGCAAGTGTCTTAGAGTCACATAACATCATAAATTCCACTTTAATGATACATTGGAGTCATATTCAAGTCCGGGCAGAGCCCTGCTAAGACCATGGTGGATGCTCCCTCACCATGCCCTTTTACTCTTTCATCATGCCCACAATTTATTGTAAGAATTATAAGCAAGCTAGCTACTAGTAAACTAACCTTATCGTGTGCACTAATGATCAGGTAGCTGAGAAGATACTTGAGAACAAAGAACTGGAATTCTACAAGTATAATGGGGAGCTTTCGAAATGCTTTAATGTCGAGAGAAGCTAAACATAGTTGCTGAAGTAAGTCATTTCATTCATCAAGAGTTCCAATGCAAGCAATTTCTAGTTAAGTTATATATATAACGACCGGATTTAATTTAGCCTCCCAATGTTTTTTTTTTCAATGATGCAGGGTTGGTCTAGAGAAGAGAAAGATCAATGTTTGGAACAGACTGAAATATCATTCAAGTACTCAGAAGACATCATGAAACTTATAATAATTCCTTGATATGTTATTTTGCATTATGGATTCATGATTGATGCACTTATTTGTATGTTAACGGTAGAATCGATATGACGATTCCCTAATAATTAATAAACAAACTTGTTCTGAATGCCATATTATTTGTACATGTAATATACTTAAGTCATCCCAAATCGTAAAATTGACTATTTAGTCATTTGAAAGCAAATGTCGGTAACGAACTCCCGATATACAAAGTGCATTCATCTCGCTTCAAATCTGTGAGTCTGTGACCCAAAGTTCAAACTCTTCCAAGTTCACCTCCATGGCTCGTGGCACGGAAAATATACTCAGAAGCAAAAATAAAACAGGTTGCCCGAATTTTTAGAGGTTCCCTTTCTTTGGGTCACCATAAAACAAGTTTTAGGGTTACTCGCAAATCACTTATTTTCTCTTGTCCAGTCTTTAAGGCGATCGATATGGTTAAATCCAGCAAAATAATCCCTTCGACACCTCAAGTGCAAGCATCAAAAACAGTTGTCGCCAAGAAGCTACCAAAACATACGACTGAATCTGATATGTGAGTTTATGTGCTAATCTCAAACGTCACTCTTTCTGAATAACTTTGTCACAAGTCATTGTCCTGACACTCTTTGTAATTGCTGTTGTAGGATCAACTTCTTTAAACCGGCTGGGGAAATTGTTGATGTGCGATATGGGGATGGAGACTATGGATGGTGCCGAACCTGCTATATTGAGTTTGCAACTGAAGAAGCTGCAAAGAAGGTAGGTTCACAGCTTGTGCTCCATAGTTAGCCAAAATTAATCATTATTAATTTATCATTGCAGGCATTAGAGTTGAATGGCCGAAGATTGAAATACAAGTATATTGTAGTTGTCCCCCCTGGGGAAAGCACTGGAGCAACAAAAACACTTGTTGTCAAGAACCTATCATTTTCCGCTGCTGAATCTGATATGTGAGTTATATATATGCTTGACCAGTTCTGCAGGCATTTTCTGACGTTTGTCACATTTCAGTGTCTTGATAAATTTTTGTTGCTGCTGACGTAGGATTGAGTTCTTTAAAGAATCTGGGGATATTGTTGATGTGCGTTTCTCAAGTGGAGCTTTCAAGGGAAATTGCCATATTGAGTTTGCAACCGAAGGAGGTGCACAGGAGGTAGTAGACTTCCCAGATCCACAATTAGTCAAAAGTTCCATATTCTAAATTGTACTCATTATAGCTTACCATTGCAGGGAATGCGCTTGAATGGTAAACGCTTGATGGGCCGTCCTGTTAAACTTGGCTTTGCATGTGAAACCATTTCTGTTAGAGGTCTTCTGGACTTGACCAGGTATAGAAAGTTTGCACGGACCTTGGTTTTCTCTCTGTATATGTTTCTGTCAATTGGTTGGTTCGATACTCAATTTAGTTTCTGTAGTGTAATGTGCCTTGATACCACTAAGAGAAGTGGAACAACCACTAAGAGAAGTGGAACAACCACTAAGAGAAGTGGAACAACCACTAAGAAGTGGAACTACCACTAAGAGAAGTGGAACAACCACTAAGAAGTGGAACTCCCATTATGTTGCTTGTGTGCTCTATGTCAACATATACACTACCTCATAGAACCTATATAAGGCCTTCTAGTTTCCATTGTATAAGCATCCCAAAATCAGTTAGAGTTCCTAAAGAAAAGAGAGAAACATTAGTAGTGTATAGAGAGAGTAAGAGCAAGAACAAGGTCTTGTTCTTGAGAGGAGTTTACACTCTTGTAATCTTGTTCATATCATAGTACAACGTTATCGCGTCTTCCAAAGTGGATGTAGATCATCTTGATCGAACCACTATAAATCCTTGTGTTGTGTGTGTGCCTATTTTTACATTTGTTTTCATTTCTATTTCAATTCTCTATTGATTGTGCTTAGAAGAGCCATTGGTCATAACAAATTGGTATCAGAGCTCCGGTTAAAAACGATCTACGATGGCGGCAAAGTATGAGATTGAGAAATTTGATGGAAGAAATGATTTCAATTTATGGAGGCTAAAGATGAGGGCTGTTTTGGTGCAACAAGGTTTGGTGAAAACTTTGAAGGGGAAAACGGCTCTAGCAGAAACATTGAAGGAAGAAGAAAAAGAAGAACTCATGGAGAAAGCACATGGATTAATTCTATTGTGTTTGAGCAACGAGGTCTTGAGAGAAGTGGCAACTGAAACGAGCACCGACGGGCTATGGAACAAGTTGGAGAAAAGGTATATGACTAAATCCGTAACTAATCGTTTATATCTTAAGAAGAAATTACATACTCTTAAAATGCATGAAGGAACGTCTATTATAAATCATATTGATGATTATAATAAAATTCTCTTGGATTTGGCAAATATTGATGTCAAAATTGAAGATGAAGACCAAGCTTTGGGTTTGCTTTGTTCCTTACCACCATCTTATGAAAATTTTGTTGATACTGTAATGTATGGAAAAAATACAATTTCCATGGAAGACGTTAAAGCGGCCTTGAACTCTAAGGAGTTAAAGAAGACGGGTATCGACGGTAAAGATAATTCGGGAGATGGGTTGTTCGTTAGAGGAAGAGAAACCAAAAAGGCGGATTTGATAGGAGTAGATCAAAGTCAAGGTCTAAATCAAAATCCGTAAATTCTATTGCTTTCATTGTAAGGAAAAGGGGCATTTCAAGAAGGATTGTCCAAAATTGAAGACTGCCGAGAAGAATACCAACCAAGGCACCGCAGCAAATGTTGAAGAAGAAAGTGATGATGGAGCGGTTCTCACGGTTCATACCGAAAGCTCGGAGAACGGGTGGATTCTTGATTCAAACCTTTTCACATGTGTCCTCATAAAGAGTGGTTTACTACTTATCAAGCTAGAGAAGGTGGTAAAGTTCTTATGGGAAACAATGTCACTTGTAAAGTGGTGGGTGTAGGTACAATTCAAATTAAGATGTATGACGGTATGGTGAGGACTTTAACTAAAGTTAGACATGTTCCGGACCTGAGAAGAAATCTTATTTCTTTGGGTACGCTTGATTCAAATGGTCAAAGTATCAAGGTGAAGGTGGAGTTATTCGTGTCTCAAGAGGAAGTCTTACAATTATGAAGGGCGAGAGAATTAATGGTCTTTATACGCTGCAAGGTACTACTTGTGACGGGTGATGCAGCAGATGTTCTTCAAGTTCTGATGATGATACTACTAAGTTGTGGCATATGTGCGGCTAGGGCATATGAGCGAGAGGGGTTAGCTGTTTTGAGCAAGCTGGGGATTGCTTTGTGGTCATAAAACAGAAAGCTTGATTTCGTGAACATTGTGTCTTTGGAAAGCAAAGTGTAGAGTCAAGTTTAGTACAGCTATTCATAACACCAAAGGTATTCTGGATTATATTCATTCTGATCTTTGGGGTCCTTCTCGGTCGATTCACATGGTGGTGGTAGATATATGCTGACGTTCATTGATGATTTCTCAAGGAAAGTATGGGTATTCATACTTAAACACAAAGATGAAACTTTTGTCAAGTTCAAGCAATGGAAGACTATGGCTGAGAAGCAAACCTAAGACAAATCAAGTGCTCGAGGACAGACAATGGTTTAGAATTTTGTGGGGGTGAGTTCAACGAGTTCTGCAAGGAGCAAGGGATTGTGAGACACCGCAGTGGAAAAAACACCACAAAGAAAATAGTGTTGCGAAAGGATGAACAGAACCATAATGGAGAAGGCACGGTGCATGCTCTCCAATGCCAGGTTACCAAAGCAGTTTTGGGCAGAAAGAAACACATCAGCTTATTTAGTGAACAGATCTCCATCGACTTCCATTGAGTGCAAGACTCCAAATGAAGTTTGGACAGTTCGCATGCTAACTATGAAGACTTGAAGATATTCGGATGTCCAGCCTATGCTCATGTGAATGAGGGAAGCTAGAGCCTAGAGCAAAGAAGTGTATATTTCTTGGGTATGCAAAGGGCGTGAAAGGCTACAGGTTATGGTGTCCAGCAGAAAGATCAAACAAGTTTCTTATCAACAGAGATGTGAAATTTGATGAGCAATCGATGTTGAAGCCAAAGAATGAAGTACTAGATGGAGAAGCTGAAGAGGGTGTTAGTGATAAGGTGGAGCTTGGTGACAAGGTGGAACTTGAGGTGCAAGTTCAAGGAAGCAATAAGATGTTGTTTCGATGATGATGATGATCAAGATATTGTGCAAGAACCCGCCAGGAAGAAGAAGCACAAGGTCATCAAGAGACAATCTTGCAAGAGACAGAGAGAGGAGGGAAGTTAGAGCACCTCAAAGATACTACCATTCTGATTTGGTTGCATATGCATTTGCGTAGGTGAGAGCATAAATAGGATGATCCAACAACCTATGAAGAAGCAATCGGTGGTGAAGAATCAGCGAGAATGGGGAGCATCCGCAATCGAAGAAATTGAGTCTCTTGACAAGAATGGGACTTGGGAGATAGTAGCAAGACCAAAAGGTCAAAGATTGTTGGAAGCAAATGGGTCTTCAAGAAGAAACAAGGCACTTCAGATGGTGAAGGAACAAGGTACAAGGCAAGGCTTGTGGCAAAGGGGTTTACGCAAGAGAAGGCATTGACTACAATGAGGTATTCTCTCCTGTTGTTAAACATAGTTCTATTAGAACATTACTTGCTATAGTTGCTTTGAAAGATCTAGAATTAGAACAACTAGATGTTAAGACAGCTTTCCTTCACGGTGATTTGGAAGAGCGTATTTATATGCAACAACCAAAGGGTTTGAAGTTCTGGCAAAGAAGACCATGTATGTTTGTTGAAGAAATCTTTGTATGGTTTGAAGCAATCTCAAAGGCAGTGGTATAAACGTTTTGACAAGTTTATGGTGGCAAATGGCTATGACAGAGTAAGTATGATAGTTGTGTATATCACAGAAACTCCAAGATGGTTCATTTGTGTATTTACTCTTGTATGTTGATGATATGTTGATTTCTTGCAAAGACATGTCGGAGATACTGTTTAAACAGCAGTTGAGTAGTGAGTTTGAGATGAAGGATTTGGGTGCAGCAAAGAAGATATTGGGCATGGAGATTCATAGAAACAGAGTGAAGGCAAGTTGCATTTGTCCTGCAAGGCTTACATCGAGAAGGTGTTGGAGCGGTTTGGTATGAAAGATGCAAAACCAGTAAGTACTCCTTTGGCAGCTCATTTTAAACTTTCTAGAAAGCAATCACCTCAAACTGCAGATGAGGCAGAGCATATGTCTCGAGTTCCATATGCAAGCCAGCTTGGTAGCATCATGTATGCTATGGTTTGTACAAGGCCGGATATCGCACAAGTCGTGAGTGTGGTAAGTAGATACATGGGAAGTCCCGGAAGGCTCATTGGCAAGCTGTAAAGTGGATTCTGAAGTATCTAAGGGGAAGTACAGATGTTGGTTTAGTGTTTGATAAACACTATGGTGATTCGACAAATGTTGTGGGTTATGTTGATTCTGATTATGCAGTGATCTTGATAGAAGGAGGTCATTGACAGGTTATACTTTTACATTGTGTGGAAGTACTATCGCTTGGAGGTCGGTTTTGCAAAGCACGGTTGCATTGTCTACAACTCGAGGCAGAGTACATGGCAGCCGCGGAGCAGTGAAGGAAGGTATATGGTTGATGGGTTTGGTTGGTGATTTAGGTTTCAAGCAAGAGAATGCAACTTTGTTCTCCAGTGACAGCCAAAGTGCCATTCACTTGACCAAGAACCAGATGTATCATGAGAGAACGAAGCACATCGATGTCAGGTATCATTTTATCAAGGATGCAGTTGAAGAAGGTAGGATAGCGATGCTAAAGGTTCCTACGACGGATAACCCTGCGGACATGTTGACGAAGCCAGTTCCAAGTATCAAGTTCAAGCACTGCTTGGACTTGGTTGGTATCAACAGGTGTTGAGAGCCCCTGAGGGGCTGAGCGAAGACGATGATGATAAGTGGTGATGGTATTCAAGTCAAGGTGGAGATTTGTAGTGTAATGTGCCTTGATACCACTAAGAGAAGTGGAACAACCACTAAGAGAAGTGGAACAACCACTAAGAGAAGTGGAACAACCACTAAGAAGTGGAACTACCACTAAGAGAAGTGGAACAACCACTAAGAAGTGGAACTCCCATTATGTTGCTTGTGTGCTCTATGTCAACATATACACTACCTCATAGAACCTATATAAGGCCTTCTAGTTTCCATTGTATAAGCATCCCAAAATCAGTTAGAGTTCCTAAAGAAAAGAGAGAAACATTAGTAGTGTATAGAGAGAGTAAGAGCAAGAACAAGGTCTTGTTCTTGAGAGGAGTTTACACTCTTGTAATCTTGTTCATATCATAGTACAACGTTATCGTCGTCTTCCAAAGTGGATGTAGATCATCTTGATCGAACCACTATAAATCCTTGTGTTGTGTGTGTGCCTATTTTACATTTGTTTTCATTTCTATTTCAATTCTCTATTGATTGTGCTTAGAAGAGCCATTGGTCATAACAGTTTCCCAAACAAACAGATTCGGAGCTCCCTAAAAAAGCATTTCTCAAATTGCGGAGAGATCTTATGGATGCACATTCCGACGAATGATTTCACCGGTGCTCCCATGGGGTCAGTAGATTTGCTATCATGTTATGCATTGCAGTCCCTTGAAATATTTTTGGTTGACCAGTGCCATATCTTGATTTCAAAAAGCAATTCATCCAATCTGTTTTGTGGCTTTTGATGTTTTTTCTTGTTCCACTGTAATGTTTGATGCTTTCGTGTTTTTGCAGGAATGCTATCATTGAGTTTGTCGATCCCCAAGCTTTCCCCAGAGCTCTTGCGATGAATGGACATAAACTTGGTGATAAACCCTTGACAGAGAAGATTTTGTGCCAAATTATCTTGATGATCATAAAACAATTGGTAGAAGGATTCTTGGAGGACGACGTCCCGGTCGTTATGGTGGCTCCATCTCGCCTTTCAGATACTTATTTTATTCGGACAGAGGTTGGCGTGGTGGTCTGGCATAGGAAAGCGTGGAAGCCCTACCATTTTCCTTCGTGCTAGTATTTTCTATCTTGTGTTGTAGGCATGTATTTTACATCTTTTGTTTGTTTTTTTCACAAGCATATTCTAAATCCAAACCGACTCTTTAAATGCAGGAAAGAAAACTAAATTTGATGACGATTAATGGGAGAAATACGGCGAGCTTGGGGTCAATGCCTGGTGATATAATTGTGTGGAAACGCTTATGTCAAGTGTTGCGCACTCAAAAAAATCCTTCTCGTAAAAACAATGCAAAGTGCGTATATACATACAATTGCAAAAACCACATATCATAACGTTACTTGACCTTGTTAATAAAATACATTATTATTCAAATGAAAGAATGATCTAAAGATGATACGTCTAAAATATTAGATCAACTTAAATGCTCGTAAAACCTTTTTGAAGCCTTCCTTGTAAAATTTAGGTTCAACACCTCGTTTATAAATTATAACAAAGCACGATACCCTCACATACGGCGGATGACAACAATTGCCACGGCAGTACCAATTAACAAGGTTCGAAATAGTCCATCCATTCTCGAATCTACATCATCAAATATCTTATGGATTCCAGGGTGAATATTTTCAACACAACGCCGCTCACCTTTTCATCGCCAGCAGAATTTTCAGGACCAGGATTAGACATTCTCGCTTTTTGTGTTTGTGAAGAAGAATAAAGAAAAGGGAATGTTGAAGTCTTTCTTTTATTATAGGGTGCAATCGTGCTTCTCACTTAAAACTTATAGTTGGCGTCCGTAAAGATGTACTAGTTCGACTCTGGTATTTTGTTTTCGTGAAAAACTTAGCTGTGTCGTTGGGTTGACTTTGTATTGGTATGGCATCCAACAAATTTGTTGTGCAAGAATAATGCAGAGTCGGAACCTCCTTTGAGGTTTCCAAAGATACCATAAAACTGGTACTTGCAACAAACCATCGGGTAATTACCCCAACTTTGTATCTTATGCGCCTTCAGTTTTTGACATTTTTATAGTTCATCAACAGTTTCCCTGCAAAAGGATGTGTTTCCAAAGAAACATCTTGTCCAAACATCTGAATGATTCAATTTGGATCAACAGGGCAAAAAAAGAACAAAAAATTAACTGTTGACAGTGGGATTTGAACCCACGCCCTTTCGGACCAGCGCCTTAAGCTGGCGCCTTAGACCAACTCGGCCATATCAACATTGTTATTATTTGTATACCACTGCAAATTCTATATCTACTTTCTGTCGTCCGATCATATGAGATCGCTGAACCCATTGCTACTGATTAATTAAAATTTTCTCTTCTCGTACTTATTTATTCCATCTTACATTTGCGGCCATCCGATCCTATTAGATATTGGTTGAAGAGACGGTGTATGTTTGGTGCCCAGTCCAGTTTTCTTTTGAGACTCCTTTCGGTAATCCTCTTATTTTTTTATCAGCTCCATTCATTTATTTATGACCTAATTCGGTTTCTGTGTTATTGTTCTGCATTCTTCAGTTTTACTTTAATCACTGGTTTTGCTTGTGTATTGTTGAGATTTTAGAGTTCAACTAAGATAGTTTTAATCTGTCAAGATGAAATAGGGATGGTAATCAAATGGAACCCTTCCCAATTCATCCAATTATTATTAGCTTAGAGTCTCTTTCGCCTCTTGATTTAAGCTGAGCTCTCCACAGAAAATTATGTTTGGTGCCCAGTCCAGTTGATTTAAGAGCTACTTAAAGCAACAGATGGGCTCTCCACAGAAAATTTACTAGGAGTTGGAAGTGATGGATCTGTTTACAAGGAATTATTAGTACTGAACCAAGTGGCGCCGTCAGTTGTTGCAGTGAAAGTACTAGACCTTCAAGGACAGGGAGCTTCAAAAAGTTTCATGGCTGAGTGTGAAGCAATGAGATGCATTCGGCTTCGAAATCTAGTAAAGATGCCGACTTCTTGTTCTAGTATTGATTTTAAAGGAAATGAATTCAAAGCTCTAGTCTCAAATTCATGCCAAATGGAAATATTGAGAATTGGTTGCACCCAACAGCTAATGAAGAGCAACTTCAAAGGTCTGCTAGGAGATCACTGAGTTTTATGGAGCGACTATATGTATCCATATCTTCATCAAAGATTGTTCGACTCCAACTGCTCATTGTGATCTAACGCCAAATGCTTTACTTGACGATAAGATGAACGGTCATGTTTGTGATGTCGGATCAGGAAAGTTTCTTGGTGGGGTCATCAGTATTAGTCTGAACGCCATACAAACATTACTTCGCTTGGGATAAAGGGCTCGATTGGTTGTGCTGCTCTAAGTTTGTAGATTGAAGTGTTCACTTGGTAGATTCTTACTGATATGAAGAGTATGGAATGGGTTGTGAGTTCTGACTTATGGAGACATCTACAGTTTCGGGATCATGGTGCTAGAGTTGTTTACCCTAACGAGACCTACTGGTTGCATGATCACAGATGGTTTAAGCCTTACACATTTGTTAAGACAGCTCCACTTAGAGATCAAGTAGATCGAGTAGTGCATATCGTTGACCTACAGTACTACTTGTTCCTGTCCATCCTGAAGACAATGATGATACCAAGAATGAAATTCTAATCGACAGCATGCCGGATGCCAAGTTATACAAAACGATTAGGGATTGTCAACCTTGGCGTTGCGTGTTCAATCGAATCACCCAGAGAAAGGATGGAAATGGTACAGGTTGCGAAAGAGTAGCAGTCGATCAAGATCACATATCTCTCCAGATTGGGATCCAATGAAAGTACAGTGCTGGTAACCAATACTCATTCCTGTGAAGGAAAAGCTATTCATTTGGGGATCATGGGAGAAACTTGCATTCAAGTCCTTGAATGAGCAACACAGTAAAATTGTTGTAATAAATATCAGTAGCTTAAAAAAAAAATGAACTTGTTTCAAGGGATTCTAGTCTTAGAAAAAAGCAAAATGATAAATTTATGTTTTACAAGTATATTTTCGGAAAAAGCTGGGAATCTGACAATTTCTGCTGAAGTTGCTGAATAAAGAGAAATATGCATTCTACAGATTTCAAATAAGAAAGCATTCGGATTACTGAACTGCAGAGTAATAACTCTGAGAATATCAATTATAGCCTAACATCAACCTGATAAACAAATGACAATTTATGTGCATGAGAAATCATAAAACTGCAATAAGTACTTATAATCTTCGTGAGGACTGTAAACAAATTTTATAAAACTGACACAGATGAAGGTTCAGGGTAACAAAGACAAACAAATGCATAATGACAATTGCAAAATGAACGAGGGAAGATCAATGAGTTCTTGAGAGCAGATGAAGAAGAAAACATCGCCCCAAATTGGGATCCAATTAAAAGTACAAAATGATATAATCCCATTGCACTAGTAAGCTGGAAAAGTGAAAAAAGTCTCCTAATACGCCGGCGCACAAAAGTCTGACATCGTCTTTCAAATGAACATAAAAATAAGGTAAAACCTAGAGAAAAGTTGATGAATACAAAGAAATAAGCATTCTACAGATTTCAGATGAGCAAGCAAGCATCCAGATATCTAAAACGAACATAACTTAATCACACAATCTGTTGAAGCCCATTTATACTTCAATAACTGCTCCATAATCTTCTTATTGAAATCTTCAACATCCTCTGCGGTATGTTTCTTCTTATCTGTGTTCACGAAATGATCAGATGAAATTTCAATAATCACCGTCTGAGGAACCCTTGCATTCTGCAAAAATAGTTGAACCAAATCCAACTGCTTCAGTTGCCCTTTAAAATATTGAAATTTGATTGACTTGAGGTTCATCAGCAAACAATGAGGCACTACGTCCAATGTAAAAGCGTCCTCATTAACTTTATCACGACAGACCTACATAATAATGCATATCAAAGAAATTTCATCTACTCGTCACAAATTAACAGCATCATAAAAACAAAAAATGTCAAGAAGTTGGTGTATTCTTACCCCACTGAAGACGAGTGACTCCAAATTTGGTGAGAACTGTAGAAAGGTTAATAATAATGGTTTAACTAGCTGAGTCTTGATAAAAGACACCTCCAAAGTGTTCAAATTATTGAAGGTAGGAAAACTTGTAGATAGAACACCTGCCAGCTCCAGTTTCTAATAACATAGCATACAAAGTAAATCAAGTATCAAGATACAGAGAAACAACTTACCCTAACTTGATAGAAAAATATAATCAGCCAATAAAGGTGACCTCCAAAATAAGCAACCATACCTCAAAGACATAATCAGATAACTTCAAGAGCTTTACATTAGAGAGCTTCTCTACAAACTTCGGTATAACATCAACCGGGACACTTGGCTCAGTATACATGTAGTGTATATCTGCATCCAGTAGTGATGGAAAGCTCTCCGCCACAAAGTGTCATGGTATACCATCACGGATTGTGATGGACATTAGATTCGGTGCATCAATCTTGATTTTGATATCAGACATAATATGCAAAGAGCTAACGAAGGTTAATGATTTCAGTGTAGATGATATGATATTCAAATGATTCAACAAACAATATTTCAAGCACAATTCTTCAAGAACAGGGCAGTTCGAAAAGAGTTGTTGAATATTTGGCTGCCTGAAAACCGATATTTCCGATAGCTGAAGTATTTTCAGTCTTGGAAAAGATATCAATTGTGGAAGATTAAGATGCTGGCCAACATAAAGATCAATGTCTAGCAACGTCAGTGATTCACAAGTGTAAAGGTCGACAGGAATAATATCCACATTTTCAATGGCATTCCTATTGACAATGAGCTCTTCAACTTTACACTTAATGGCAGTAGTAATCCAAGCCTTTATCCGCTGGTCATCAAAATACCCACCGTCACAGGTGAGACAGAATTTTTTAATCTCTAACATGTTACGAAATGACAACACCCTGTCCACGAAATCCATGAAGCTATTGGTAGAA
Source organism: Papaver bracteatum (assembly GCA_023529315.1). NCBI lineage: Eukaryota > Viridiplantae > Streptophyta > Magnoliopsida > Ranunculales > Papaveraceae > Papaver > Papaver bracteatum. Next base: position 56,263 of record JAJJWX010002814.1, on the reverse strand, counting down.
GATTGTGTTTCTCGGGTATCAGGAGATTTCCATTCGCGAAAATCAAGAACAGGAACAGATATCCAGAGATTATTCCATCCTTTAGACAAAATTGTTGTTGAAACAGCACATTTGGTAGGAAGCAAAGTGAGAATGTGATGAATTATGGGTTCAGGCAACCTGCTGATCCTATCCTCTCCTCCCGCACCCTCATCCTCCATGTTGTTTCTAAAAAGTAACCAAAATTGGTTCGTTTAAAGTCAGAATACAGGTAATTAAATCATGTTCACATATACACACACACATGCTTCGTAAACATTAGAAAAATCAATAGAATTATGACTTAAGGGTCTGTTTGTATTTCTTGTCACCAATTCTGTTTCACTATCCCCCGACAATCACTAGGGTGGTGTTGTCGTAATATGAAGCAACCAAGATATGGCTCATTTCTAGTTAGAATATAGCTAATTAATCATGCTCAAACACATAAACATGCTTTGTAAACATTAGGAAAATCATCAGTAGAATTATGATACAAGGGGTTATACCTGGTGCGTTTGTTTGTATTTTCTGTCATCAACCCTCTTTCACTATCGCCCTACATCCATGGTGTTGTTGTTGTTATCGTCATTCCTAAAAAGCAACCAAGAACAACTTCATAGTACATGATGTATTGAACAAGTGTTTCGGGTAAATTGGTGAAACACTAAGCAAATAGACTAAAAGGGCATGATCAAAGCAGATAAGCTGGGTATTTCCTGTTAGCTCCAACTGTTAAATCTAGACAGACACCCAAAAAATTACTAAAATACTTGGGATTGAACTAAGATTCAGCTTTGAAATCCCTAAAACGATACGACTATTATCAGTCATTTTCAACAGAAAACACAATTATTAACATTTGTAAACATAAAATCAAAGGCACACCCTTAAAATACAATAGCAAAAACCAAATTGAAATCTAAAAAATTTAACCCTAAAAAGATCCAAATACTGAAATATTTTAAAATTAGGGGAAGAAATTTAAGGCTGAAAGCGCAGTTCCCTACTAAATTGAAATTTACCTCGTTAAGCAGTGGAAGACTGAAAACTGAACTGAAGCTTCAATCCACAAAGAGGCAGTCTCTCTTCTCAGGGTTTTAAGTTTTTATGTTGCGGCGGAGAGGCACCCTCCTTGACCCCGAGGCAAGCTCGTGTGGCCTTTTTCTTTCGAAAGAGTTCATTTTTTTTTTTTTTATCGTTCCCAAATTTTATATAACAAATTTAGCTTTTTGATTTTTAACTTCCAAAACTCTCGAATATGCACCCAAACATTATTAGGCCAAGGCAGCCTCACGATGGTCGTGCCTTTTTAGGGAAGGGATATGGAATAGCCTCACGATGGTGTGCTTTTATCCCTTCTCTACATTGTACTGCAAACTTCGGTTTAAAGTGTAAATAGTCGATTCGTTGATTTGACCAAAACAGAAATTGGGTATCCGTTTCAGAGGCATAAGTTTACTGAAAAAGCACGAATTTCCCATTTCTACTTCTTTACTATTTTTTTCCTCTCTCAAAACACTTTCAAATACTTTCATCCCCTTTTGATTTTCATGGTGATTCCTTGCGAATTTTCGGTTGAATTTAAAAGGGTTTGATCATTACTCCAAGGTGAACTAATTTCATTCTTAAATTTTGAATTTCATCCACAAAATCATCAAAGATGAGTGATTCTAATTTTAGGGTTTAAAGTTTATTTTATTTTGATTTTGATGAAATTATTGATATTTTAGGTTGATTTTGATGTCTCCTTAAGTATGTTGTATGAATAGATATATTTAATAAACCTTGAAACATTGTATTGTGATGGATAATGTGATTAGGATTGATTGTTGATTGAACCAAAATGTTGTATGAAATAGAAGTTGTTTAAGAAACCTTGAGACATTGTATTGTGATGGATAATGTGATTAGGATTGATTGTTGCTTGAAGCAATATGTTGTAGATGTTATTTATACATATATGTATCAAAAGAAATTTAAATATATTTTTAAAAAATAATTTCTTTTATGTATAAATATATTATTTTTTTAAAAGAGAAATGGATCCCATCTCTTTTAAAAAAAATAATATATTTATACATATATGTATCATATAATACGAGCTAACTCTTTTTTATTTCGTTATTAGATGAAATGAAAACTTCCATTGATGGTTAAAGTGTTTCAAATTATGGTTACCGCTCAATTTAATTTGCAGTTAGCGTTTTTCAAGAATTGTTTTGGTAAGATAAATTTTATAGAACTGTACAAATCTAGAGATTTGTAGATTCATCATGTTAGGTTGTTATACAATTCTCTAGAAAAAAAATTTTCACAACTTTTTAGGACTCTACAAGAGTTAGGCCAACTCTGCAAGTATTTTTCCAACTCTGTAGAACTCTGCAAAAGTTGTCATTTTTATGACTCTTTTTAATTCTATACAATTCTACAAAAGTCTTTATTGAGTAAACCCCCGTAAAGTATACGTGCAAGCGCTCGCAACAAATTGAAATAAAATAAAATAATATCAAAAAATATATATAAAAGATACTAATAAATTAAATTTTAAATTTTTGTAGAAGTCTTCCAAAATCTTTCACATTTTGCAAGACTTTCTCCAAGGCAAATATACACATAAATGTCATTCAGAGTCTTAAAATTTGGGAAGTATGGAAAGTATTTAAATTTTCTCATTTATAACGAGTAACACAAACTTTGAAAGAGATTTTACAAGTATATAACGAGTAACATATACTTACAAGGAGTTTTCTAAAGTATACAACCAGTAACACAATACTTTGGAAATCTATTAAAGTCTCTGGAAATCACAAAAAGTATTTATTGAGTAAACCCCCGTTAGTACCTCGCCCAATTATCTCCCCGTTGCCGAGATCCTGAAGAAGACAGAAAGTGGGATAGATTAGTACTAAACAATTTAACTGTGCGGTTACTTGTGCCGCAGACAAGAGATTATTTGAAAGAGAAGGAACCAATAATGTGTGTTCCAAGGACAAGGAAGGTGTTAAATCAACTCTCCCAGCTCCGGTAACCGGATACGGTACACCATTGGCGTTGGAAATAGTTGTATACGCAGGTAGCAACGGATCTCTCAAAATAGAGGCATCGAACGTCATATGACCCGTAGCACCAGAGTCGATAATCCAACCATGATCTTTTCCAGAATCAGTAGCAAGTAAAGCGACGTCAACCTTACTTGATTGCTGTAAGAGGTTCGGGTTCACCAAAGAATGAGATTCCACCACAGAAGAATGAGTATCGGTCGTCGTAGTCATCATTGAAGTACATGTATCTACCCCTTTTTGGTCGATCTTTATTTGTAATTTATAGGCGTCCCACCAATCGGGATAACCAATTTTCTTGAAACATTTCTCCACGAAGTGTGAATTGCTTCCACAGTAAACACAACGTCTAACGGAAGACATTATCACGATTAAAGAAGAAATTATGAAGTATGAATACAATGTAAAGCGGCTTGCGAAAAACTTGGCAAGCATTTTATTTATTTATTAAATGACCAAAAAAAGGTACAAATGAAACTGATTGTGTACACAATTGTTTCTGGGGGGTGAAAAACAAACCGGCTAGATTCTACCTAGCAGCTAAAAATTATATGAGTGGTCGAATAAGAGGAACAAGTCCTATAACGGTAAAAACGGTAAGAGTTTAAATTCAAATCAAGTTTTCTCTCTTGCACAGAGAAATTAAATTTGACAAATCAACCAAATATATGAAAACAAACTTAACAGGGGTTTGCTTATAATAAAAACAAACTCAATAAAAAAAATCTTGATCAAAGATGATAACTGTTTGTCTAAACAAAAACAAAGAAGACAACTTACTTAGTCCAAGATAAATGGATTAACAAGTTTAAGTAGGATTTAAAAAGGACAATCATAAACATAACAAGTTTATCATAAAATCGATAGTACAACTTACTTGTTTCAATAAGTGTATAAAGAAAAACAAGAACCTTAAGCCAGCGGAAGAAGGATCAATCGAAGTAACAAAGCACTCACTATTACTAAGAAGCACTCAACTCACCATGGAGCTCTGATACCATGTTAAACTTAAGGTTCAACTCAAAAATAAATCAATCTCTAAAAGAGATATATATAGTGTTACAAGAGAAGAGAAAGTCTTCTACAAAGAAAATAAGAAAGGGAGGAAGAAAATAAGGAAGGGAGGAAGAAAAACAAGCCATCCTACAAGCCACCCTACAACTACTTCCACCTACTACTACTAATTCATTAGTCAATCTTGATGACTAATGTTACAACTACTAATTAATTATTCAACAACAAATACCAGACACGTAAGTGATACAATCTAAGAATGAATGAACTGCAATATGATAAGCTCAACAAATCACCAGATTACAGAGGACAAAACCAGAATATCAAAACCAGACGGATATATGGCGGTAACAGGATTAAATAGATACAGATACACTAAAAGTAGAAGGCAGTAACAGGAAGAAAACATAGTAGAAGGAAATTTTAGATTATATTACAAACAAAAAAGCAATTCCAGAAATGCTAAGATTGAACGGGACACTCATGCAGGAGTTACAATACTAAACAGCGAAAGGCTAAACACAACAAGATTATAATAAACTGGCAAATATAGCTGAAATAGCAAGCCAAAAAACACAACTTGATAATTTACTGCATCTTCAGGAGACATACTAACGAGGGGGAAACGATAGCATGTCTCTGGTATGCAAAGGCGACTAGTTTTCCTGACCACCACTCTTCAACTGCAAATCATGTAAGTGTTTGGAAAATGAACGTCTACTTTTTGGCCTGCATCTCAAGGTCCTGAAATACACCTCTTTCATTACACGCTGCAAGATAGACTTGTGCGCGATTTTTTACTAATTTTACCTAAAACAATCTCAAACAAACGAAATTTGCAATCAAGATCTTATACAGAATATACCAGTTTCACTAGTCTTATTTCCGCCTTTTCTCTAGCTTTCTTGTTGGAATGATTATGCCTAACATAAGAGATATTAAGCCCTAGAAATTCGAAAACTTTCAAAATGAAATTACAATTCATATGACTACCTGAAATGTGAAACCGTCTAAGAAATATTTAAATTTGTTTTTCATGTCTCGCTAGTGAAAGATATTCATACAAACAGGAAAATAAGAGTAGCTAGTGAAAGATATTCATCCAGACAGGAAAATAAGGTTAGCTAGTGAAAGATATTCATCCAAACAGGAAAATAAGAGTAGAATACGTAAACATTTAATCTAGGCATTACTTTACCTTGTTGGAGTAGTAGATTAAAAAAGAGTTGCATACGACTCCTAAGACACTAGTTTAGATAATAACTACAGCGACAATTAAGGAGTTTCTGTTACCATGGTCGTTCTTCCAAAAACAAATCAAACATGTACTAAGTATTGAATACCATACATATACCCCCTTCCCCTTCGCCTCACAAATCTCAACCGCAGTATAAGATCACGTCAGACAGCCCAGTTGCATCTTTGAAGATCATATCCATTAGACCCTGGTGCTTCCTCAACGTTTCAGGTCCCATCTCCGCTTCATTTTCTCTAAGTATAGCAAGATATCTTGCAGCAATATTATCTATTTTTCCACCTGCGAAATTGGAAAAATAAAAATGAGGAACGTCACCTTGTTGACTGTCTTCTTCTTGATATTTATCTCTCCGTTTCTGGAGCTTATCTACGATTTCCAGAGAAAGCTTGTGAACCCTGTGATTTTTTTCTTCAAGAGCTGCTCCACTGTCACATCTAGTAATTGCGTATGAGACATCCGTAGATGTGCAGATTATGTTGATGTACTTGAGGTCAAGTTTGTCCGCCATGTCTAAACTTTTGCTTACTGCCCGTAGTTCTTGAAAGAATGGTGAGACCCTCTCCTCATTATTGGCTTCATAATATGAACAAGCATCAATAGGGATACCTTGTCTGTTACGGATGAGTACTCCAATACCTGAGTCTTTCGCATTCCCATAGTAACCAGCCACATTAATAAAAAAAAATGCCCTCGCCTTATTATAATTTCTTATATTACCTCGAACATCCATAATTAATTCCAGAGCCCGCTCCTTCCAAATCTCACCATAAGGATCAAGTTTTCGTTGTTTCTCTCGACATCTTGTCTCATCATCCATGTTCTTGGTAGCCATATCTTGAGCCTGCAACATATGGGAATCTGCTAGGCTGATTGCAGAAGAAGTTGCGGCTTGGCTCTTCACATAATCGATATCATGAAGTTTTTGGTGAATCTCTCGACATCTTGCCTCATCATCCATGTTCTTGGTAGCCATATCTTGATCCTTCTGATAGAAATTGAAATGTTTCGGGGCTCTGATACCATGTTAGAAATTGAGATGAAACTTTAGAGCTCTGATAGCATCTTAGATTTGTGGTAAGAGTAAGGATCAGATGTAAACAATGAAGACACAAGAGATTAAAGTGGTTCGGCACTAACGCCTACGTCCACTGACAAACCCCGTAGGAATGAATGATATTGATGCTCAATACTAGAGATGATTTACAAACCCCACACACATAAACTTACATAAGGAGACCTCTCATCTCTCCCTTACTAAGGACCCAATCTCACTAATTTTGGGTGACTACAAATGATACTACAAATGCCTATTTATACTAGTTAGCTAAGCCTCCAAGTGAGCAACTCCAAATTGAGTTCTACTTCCTTAGCCTACAAACTAGACTAACATTTTTATCACATGTTTTACATTATGGTATTTGAGCAACCTCTCTTGATCATTCTAGATACTTTGAACTCTACGTAACTCTAGACTTCTTTAATCCTTGTTTACATTAGTTCATATTAGACATTACAAATTAGGTAATTCCAACAATTATCTAGAATATCTTTGACTATATCTTCATGGTTTCCTTGTATATGAAGGATATATTCTAACACCCCCCCTCAAGTTGAACACGGAGAGAAATGTAGTGTACAACTTGAACGATCTTTAAAAGAGGACTCGGCGTGATAACAACTAAGCAATAATGTTGATGTTGGACGGAGGAGTTGATAATGGTGATGCAGCAGGTTCTGATACGCTGGACGGAGCTATTTTTGGCAAGGTTGGGTGTGCAGCTGGTGGATTTCGTGTATGTTCTCTTGGTGGCGATTCGATAGGTGGTGCCGCTGACGGAGATACTCTTGGCATGGTGGGGTGCATAGCTGGTGGTTTTCTAGGAATTATGTTCGGTGGAGATCCAACGGGTGCTGGAGCGAGTGGTATTTTGGTAGGTATCTCGCTCTCTGGTGGTTTTCCATGAGAAGGAACACTTGGTGGCATGGATGGTACAATTCCTTTCGGGAGTTGCTGCTTAGGTGCTACTTTATGTGACGACACAACAATTGAACGACTTGGAGATATAGATGGTACGATGCCATGAACAACTTTGGGTGGTTGTGATGACTTATTTGTTGGAATGGTGATTGGAGAACTTGGGGGCATTCGGGCTATGTGGGACTATTTCTAACACCCCCCTCAAACTCGAGATGGTCGAGTTTGAATACACCCTGGACCTGAAGCATGGTAGACGGATTGTAGCACACGGGTTGCGTCCCGCCAAATGTGGCTGCACGCGGATTGTGGCCTATGGATTTCTTCCCATGCAGAAAGGGTTACACTGAATGAGTGGCACAGAAGCCACGGATGCACACTGGCGGATCTGAGTGGTACGGAAACCATGGACATACTGATGGCGGATACTGAGTGGTACGGAAACCACGGATACAATGATGGCGGATACTGAGTGGTACGGAAACCACGAATACACTGACACTGAGTGGTACGGAAACCACGGATACACTGACACTGAGTGGTACGGAAACCACCGACACATGGATGGACACGGATAGCTCTGAGTAGGGTATGGCTCTGATAGGAGTGGAAACCTAAACTTCATCTTGTAGCGGAAACTTAAACACCCATTTGGATCGAACTTGGCTCTGATACCATGATAGAAATTGAAATGTTTCGGGGCTCTGATACCATGTTAGAAATTGAGATGAAACTTCGGAGCTCTGATAGCATCTTAGATTTGTGGTAAGAGTAAGGATCAGATGTAAACAATGAAGACACAAGAGATTAAAGTGGTTCGGCACTAACGCCTACGTCCACTGACAAACCCCGTAGGAATGAATGATATTGATGCTCAATACTAGAGATGATTTACAAACCCCACACACATAAACTTACATAAGGAGACCTCTCATCTCTCCCTTACTAAGGACCCAATCTCACTAATTTTGGGTGACTACAAATGATACTACAAATGCCTATTTATACTAGTTAGCTAAGCCTCCAAGTGAGCAACTCCAAATTGAGTTCTACTTCCTTAGCCTACAAACTAGACTAACATTTTTATCACATGTTTTACATTATGGTATTTGAGCAACCTCTCTTGATCATTCTAGATACTTTGAACTCTACCTAACTCTAGACTTCTTTAATCATTGTTTACATTAGTTCATATTAGACATTACAAATTAGGTAATTCCAACAATTATCTAGAATATCTTTGACTATATCTTCATGGTTGCCTTGTATATGAAGGATATATTCTAACACCTTCAACATATGGGAATCTTCTAGGCTGGTTGCAGAAGAAGATGTAGCTTGGCTATTAACATAATCGATACCATTTATCTCTTCGATACCATTTTTCTCCTCGATACCATGAAGTTTTTGGTGATTCTCTCGACATCTTGCCTCATCATCCATGTTCTTGGTAGCCATATTTTCAGCCTTCAACATATTGGAATCTGCTAGGCTGGTTGCAGAAGAAGATGCAGCTTGGCTCTTCACATAATCGATACCATTTTTCTCCTCGATACCATGGGTCAAATCGTGGGGTTGACCTTCACTGTCTTCTATCTTATAGAAACACTACACAATTTGTATAAGATATACTAGTTAAAAAAATACTAATTACAGAAGATATTAGTTGACAAGGCAACAACAACATCTAATCTAAACAAGATGATAAAGATAGGTTACTTACATTATCACCAAAAAGGGAATCAAATTTTTCGATCAGAGTGAAACATTCAGAATCAGAATCTGTGTTACAATCATACGAATTCTCATAGTCAGCTTCTTCACCAGATTCATAGGAACTCCCTTGGGTACTGTAAACAAGAAAATTACAAATATAAACATAACAATATTAATTTACATATACAGATAGATAAAACTCATGTAATAAGGCATTCGAATTGTAGAGGGTAGATTCAAAGCCTTGTGTCAGGAAATTGAAACCCTATTAACAAGACAAGGAGATGTGGTATTGAGAGAGAACTAAACCCTAGATTTTCAGAAGAAGAAGATTATCATCAATCATTCAAATACATCAACAGATCGTAAAAAATAACTTTATATACCTCATGGATCCGAATTAGCTATGCACGAAACACCTCCTCCTAATAATCTGTTACAACTCCAACACCTCCTACTCATATATTTCTTTCTTAGTTTTCTTGTTAGCTTCTTTAATTAGTTTGGTTTCATTATTTGCTTCAACTTCTTAAACTCAGCATCTTTATTGCTTGAGTATCAAGTTTAGTAGTCTATAAATACGTATCTCTGAGTTGGCCGGTGGCTGACCCCCAATCAAAGGGTTTATCTGGCTCTTTTGAGTTCTAAAACCATCTCTCCAGTGTTAAAGGTTAAGAACCCTAACACCTGGATCAGAGAAGGTTTTGATTAAACCCTAAAATTCTACCAATTTTTTTTTCCAATGGTTCATGACTATACTGATAATATGAAGACTGTGAGTGATGGTATAACCGATATGTCTAAAAACCTCAATACCTTGATTGCTGATTTGGCTAAACAACATCTAGAAGAAGCTGAGAAGAAGAAAACTGATGCGGTCGAAAAAAAACAATTGAGGGAAGAAAAACGTGATGCTCGCAAACAAGAAACACTTGAGAATAATGAAGTTCTTGCCGATGCAATTGCTACCAGTGTTACAAAAGCTTTGACTACTTTGTCTACCACTTTATCAACAAGTATTTCAACAACTTTATCTACTCATCTCTCTCAAAACTTATCAACTGAACTCGCCAATTCCTTGAAAACCGTTTTCCCTGATTATATTCCTCAACCTCGTACTAATGGTGAGGGTCATGGTCATGCTCGTGATACAAATCCTCTACCTCCGCCTGCCAAACCGAGTGTGATTAACCTCAAGTTTCCTTATTTTGATGGCGAAGATCCTGATGGATGGATTTTCAACGCTGATAAATATTTTTCAGTCCATTCAGTTGATGATGCTCTAAAAATCACTATTGATGCTGAAAGTTTAAAAGGTGATGCTAATGTATGGTATAGATGGAAGCAGACCAAAGTTACCATTGTCGCATGGGCTGAATTTTGTTCTCATGTTCGTGATCGTTTTGCTCCTGCGAAGTTTGTTGATGCTAGGCTAGCCATTAGCACAATTGAACAAAAAGGATCGGTAAGAGAACATATTCCTGAATTCGAACGACTACTCAACTTTGTTGATTTTCCAGAGGATTATTTGATTAGTTGTTTTATTCGTTCTTTGAAACCTCACATTGGAACTACAGTTAAACTTTTCTCTCCACAAACTTTAACTGAGGATTTCACTAAAGCAATCCACCAAGAAGAAGCTTATGCAGCTGTTAATAAGGATGTTACTCGACAACCTTATCGTCCTCCTCTATTCAGATCTGCAGCCACAGTGCAACCGACTCCTTACAATAAATCTTCTTTGCCTCCTGGTGCTAGAAGATTAACTCTAACCGAACAACGAGAACGATGAGCTCAGGGCCTATGCTTCAACTGTGATAAATTATATACACCCAACCATATATGTGAAAACCTACGGCTCACTTTGTTGGATGTTGATGATGTTGAACCTAATATTTCTGCTGCGCCAACTGAAGAAACAACTGTTTTTGATCAGGTAGAAATTTCTGAATCCAACCCTGCCATCTCTTTCAATTATTTAATGGGATCTCCATTCCCTAGAACAATGCGCATTACTGGGTTTACTAAAACTCAGCCTATCACTGTGTTAATTGATTCTGGTTCTACACATAATTTTCTTCATCCTTCTTTGGCCAAAAAATGTGCTTATCCAGTGCAATATCCAAAATTACCACTCAGTGTTACTGTTGGAGATGGTGGTAAGATAGATACTCGTGGTATTTGTCTTGAGGTTTCATTATGTCTTCAAAAGCAGCATTTTACGACTGATTTTCATCTTCTTGACATTAGTGGATGCGATGCAGTTTTAGGGGTTCAGTGGTTGAGAACTTTAGGATAGATTAAATGGGATTTTGCAACGTTAACAATGCAGTTTAGCATTAATGGCACAACTGTTTCTTTAACTGGTGAAAACAGCCCTTCTGTCATGATTATGGAGGAAAATTCAATGCAGCGTTTATTACGCACTGAAACACATGCAGTTTTTATTCAACTATCTGCATTATCTACTTTATTAAATCCTTCGCCTTCTTAAGTTCTGCCATTTGAAATATCTGCCGTAATTTCCAGGTTTGTTGACATTTTTAAAACTCTTACGTCTCTTCCACCAACCAAAGCTCATGATCATAAGATCCCATTATTACCTGATTCTGCTCCAGTCAATGTGAGGCCTTATAGATATTCTCATTTTCAGAAGAACGAGATTGAGAAATTTGTGTCTGAACTTCAAGAAGCTGGATTTATACGACCAAGTTCAATTCCCTATTCTTCTCCAATACTTATGGTCCGTAAGAAGGATGGATCTTGGCGAATGTATGTGGACTATAGAGATTTAAACAAAATCACCATTAAGGATCGCTTTCCTATTCCAATGGTTTATGAATTGTTGGATGAACTATTTGGTGCTGCTGTTTTTACAAAATTGGACCTTCGATCTGGATACTATCAAATTCTTCTTCATGGACAAGATATTTCAAAAATAGCTTTCAGAACTCATGATGGTCATTTTGAATTCTTAGTCATGCCTTTTGGACGGTCCAATGCTCCTGCTACATTTCAGAGTTTGATGAACCACATTTTCAGACCACATTTTCGCAAGTTTGTTCTTGTTTTCTTTGATGATATCTTGGTTTATAGTAAGAATATGGAAGAACATATTGAACACTTGTCTATTGTGTTTGATATCTTAAGAACAAATAGTCTGTTTGTCAAAGAATCAAAATTTACTTTTGCGCAATCCACAATTGGATATCTTGGTCATGTGATTTCAGCTACAGGTGTGTCAGTGGAGACTGATAAGATTCAATTCATTCTTTCATGGAAAGTTCCTTCAACAATCAAAGAATTGCGTGGTTTTCTTGGTTTAGCTGGGTATTATCGGAAGTTTGTCAAAGATTATGGCAAGATTAGTGCTCCATTAACACATTTACTTAAGAAAGATGCTTTTGTGTGGTCTGATGAAGCAACTACAGCTTTTCGCTTGTTACAAAAAGCTCTCACTACAACTCCAGTACTTCAGCTACCTGATTTCACAAAAGAGTTTACTTTGGAATGTGATGTGTCTGGCAACGGTATTGGTGCTATTTTATCTCAACAACATGGTCCACTTTCTTTTTACAGTAAAGATCTCTCTGGTAAAAATCTCAATCTTTCTATTTATGACAAAGAAATGCTTGCCATTGTCTCAGCAGTTCAAAAATGGCGACCTTACTTACTTGGAAGACATTTTAAGATCCTTACTGATCATCGCAGTCTTAAATACTTCCTTGATCAAAAACTTTCTTCCATGGAGCAACAGAAATGGTTATCTAAGTTACTTGGCTACGATTATGAAATTATTTTTCGTCATGGTAAACAACATATTGCAGCAGATGCACTGTCAAGAAATGTTGGCACCAATTTTCATATTTCTACACCAATTTTTTCTGGGATCGCTGAAATCAGTTGTGAATGTCATGCTACTTATCTACGACTCATTATTCAACAATTACAACAAGAGGGACTTCTAAGGTACATTTCACTTACATTGATGGTATCTTACATTTTAAGGGTCGTATTGTGGTTCCTTCTTCATCTACTTGGTGTACTAAATTACTGCTGGAATTTCATTCTAATCATATTGGAGGACATTCTAGTTATTTTAAAACTTACAAGAGGTTGCAACACAGTTTTTATTGGAAAGGAATGACACATTCAGTTAAATAATTTGTTTCCCATTGTGATACTTGTCAACGTAATAAATCAGAAGCATTATCTCCACCAGGTCTTTTGAATCCACTTCCAATTCCAGCTGACATTTGGATGGATATTTCAATGGATTTCATTTATGGTTTTCCAACTTCTTGTCGCAAAAATTCCATTCTTGTCATTGTTGACAGGTTATCCAAGTATTCCCATTTTCTACCACTCTCTCATCCATATACTGCAAGTTCTATAGCTGAGGTTTTTGTGCGTGAATTTGTGCGACTTCATGGAATGCCAAAGAGTATTGTTACTGACAAAGATCCAATATTTATTAGTAACTTTTGGGAAGAATTCTTTGAGCTGCAGGGTACCAAGATATGTCGTACTAATGCTTATCACCCACAATCAGATGGTCAAACCGAGGTAACTAATAAAACTCTAGAGTGTTATCTTCATTGTTTTGCAGGAATAAAACCAACTGAGTGGGTTAAATGGATTCCATGGGGTGAGTGGTGGTACAATACTAGTCATCATTCTGCCATTAATATGACACCTTATGAAGCAGTTTATAGCCGAATTCCTCCAAGAATTTCGAGTTATCTTCCAGGTTCTACTACTGTGAATGATGTTGATGTTAACCTACGAGCTAGAGATCATACATTGAAGATCTTAAAATACCATCTTGAGGTTGCACAAACAAGAATGCAAACTAATGCTGATGCACATCGTACTGAAAGGAAGTTTGCAGTTAATGATTGGGTTTTCTTACGTCTTCAACCATATCGCCAATCATCTGTTGCTAACCAATCTTTTTCAAAGTTGTCTCCCAAGTTTTATGGTCCTTATCGTGTGATTGACAAGATTGGTGATGTTTCATATAAATTGGAGTTACCTTCTACAAGTAGAATCCATCCAGTCTTTCACGTTTCACAGCTCAAACTCAAACTGGGTATTACTGCTAGTGTTGAACAAACATTACCTAGTATAATTGACTATGAGAAATGGGAACCTGAACGTATTTTACAACGTCAAATGTACAAGACAACAAATCGGGCTGCTACCAAATGGTTAGTACAGTGGAAAGGACACCCTGAGGATGAAGCAACATGGGAAGATGCTGATGATCTTCTTTTTCGATTTCCCATATTTACAGCTTGAGGACAACCCGTTTTTTCTAGCAGGGTGGGATGTTACGACTCCAACACCTCCTACTCATATATTTCTTTCTTAGTTTTCTTTTTAGATTCTTTAATTAGTTTGGTTTCCTTATTTGCTTCAACTTCTTAAACTCAGCATCTTTATTGCTTGAGTATCAAGTTTAGTATTCTATAAATATGTATCTCTGAGTTGTAATGATTATCAATTAATACAACCAAGTTTTATTAAAGTTTAGTTCTTCTGAAAAGGCTGGTGGCTGACCCCCAATCAAAGGGTTTATCCGGCTCTTTTGAGTTCTAAAACTATCTCTCCAATGTAAAGGTTAAGAACCCTAACATAATCCAAATACAAAATCAATTAACCTATAACAATCACAATAAGAAAAATAGAATCAAATTCACGATACTGATCCCCACCCATAAACTTTGTAGACACCCAAAATCCTCAACATCAAAATGAGAAAATTATTCAAAAAATATATAAAAGATATTACTAACCTAGATATGCTGAAACCTAACACCCAAAAGAGAGGGGCGAAGACACGAAAGGGCAGATGTGATTTTTTATAAGCGAATAGGAGGATCTCTTTTGGGCCTATTCCTATGCACATGCCAAAAAAATGGTGTTTGGCATGCCAAACCATTTGCGCTACTATGGGGAAACCTCTGAGCGATATTCACTCTAGAGTCAACGGCTAGTTCTTCATCGCTATAAATATATAACTTTCAAACTCAAAAATTACACCAAATTTTTTACACAAAAAAATTCTCTTATTCTCAATCTATTTCTCTTTTCTTCTATTTTCTCCAAATGGCAGAATTAAGCCAACTTGATTCGGCAACACAACTTGATTTTTCTGGAGTAGTGCTTGAAGGTGTCGTTGAGAAGATATGTGATAGATTTAAAGCAATAAGTAAGAAGAAAAGAAGTCTCCAAGTTTTGGATATCAACCAAGTCAAAACCGCAACTAAGAGAAGGCAAAGAAAGGTTAAAGGCAAGGAAAATCAAGGCAAAACAAATTTGAAGCCAAAGAAGAAGATAAACAAAGGAGACTCCGTTCATGAGCGCATTGATTGGAAATTTGGTGAAATGAAGAAGATTAACAAGATGAAGAACATTGTCCCAAATTTTTATTTTTGAAGTCTAGTTATATTTATTTTGGAACTTATATGGTCTAGTTTTTATGTCTTGTAAAAATTACTATTAAGAAATTTGAATTTGAAAATTTGAGTATTGTTTAGAATTAAGCTTAATTATATTCGTAATCCAATCTTGAATTTTAATTATAGTGAAAATATTAAAACATTTAGGACTTGACAAATAAGTGTACAATTAAGAAATTTTAGGAATTCACATATAACTTTTACCACTTATAAATTGGACAATATTTGGGCAAGCAACTTAAAATCTCGAAACAACTTCCATATTCTAAGTCTTGTTTGTAGATTCGACGATATTCCGCACGACACCTTTGTTTAAGTTCCAAATAGGTTTCATCACTCCTTAGATTTGGACCTTCTTGCTGAAGTAAAGCAAGATACTTAGTAACTTGATGACTGATTATAGTGAAGCGATCACTCAACCCTTTAACATCACGATTGTTGGGGTTCATTGTTTGTTCTTCAAATCTCCTCAAAATCCTATCCCAAAAAATAACTTGACAAGATTCTTTTTCGAATAAAGTCTCAATACAATGAACATAACTTCTGCAAATACATTCATCTTCCGCAATTGTAAATTTTGGTACTCAACTCCTAATTCGAACTCTTTGAATTTCCGCAGCATGTTGGTTTGCTATGAAATCAACCATACTCACATTATCATCCATACTCGCATTAGAAGATCAGAAGAGAATTGGAGATTGAGAAATTCAAGAAAGATTTAGAATTTCTGGGGTGAGTTGAAATGAGTTTGAAATCAGGTATTTATAGAGGGAAGAAATTGTAGCCGTTAGATGAAGATCTGATGAGAGATTATTATTCTAGCGAGCGATAGCTTGACTGTCGCTGGCGTGTTGAAGACTAACGAGCGATTTTTTGACCATCGAGCGACCAAGACTCTATCGCTCGCTGGAAACTCTGTATGTATGCCAATATGCCAGAAATAACATATTGGCATATGAGTTTGGCAGTTTGACATACCCATAGTGGATGCATATATGACAAATACATGAGTTTGGCATACCCATAGGAATAGGCCTTAGAACCATTTTTTAGGGACCATGGTTTTTTTTTGGGACCATGGTCTTATTAGACCACCTACCCTACAATCTTAAGGGATGTCATAAAATCTAGAGATTACTAATTTGGTCCTTACCCTAATTTAAATTAACCCTAAACTAATAACTACCAAAGTATAAACTAATCTAATCACAGAAATCAAAGTTCAGTCCTTACCCTAGCCAGAGCCGCACAAACTGTTTTTGAGATGAAAAAAAATTCTTCTTCTTCTTCTTCTTCTTCTTCTTCTTCTTCTTCTTCATCGATTAACCGTCGATTCATGAAATTTTCATCGTCGATTAATCAATCGACTATAAGAATGATTATTCGAAAGAAAACCAATCGACTTCAAGGAGAAGGTCCTCGATTGGGACATCTAGAAAATCAGCCAAGTGATTTTGAGATTCATAAAGAAGTGGAACAGCCAAGTGAAGCCATTATCCAGTATAATAGACTCTTGAAGAAGCTTGATTCTTCCATGGGAATGATTCGCAAGTATTTTCCAACAAACCCATTACATTTAATTTTATTTTGATTCGTTTAACTGAATAGAAATCATCAAAATAGGGTTCAAATGGAAGTTACAATACATTGTTGGGTTAGGACGAATTTCTAAAAAACCCTAGTTTATTAACCGAACTTTGCTATTTTCCCCGCTATTTTGAGTTTTTATGTAACCGAACTGTGCTATTTTGTTCGGTTGGTTCGCATAAAAATCTAAAAATATTTAGTAACCGAACTTTCCCAATATGTTAAGTTTCAATTTAACCGAACTTGTCCAACTATGTTGAGTTGCATACATGTGGAGTTCGGTTTATTCGCAAAAAACCTTGACAAACCGAACTCTTCACTAATAGTGACCAATGTTGAGTTCGGTTTGTTCGCAAAAAACCTTGACAAACCGAACTCTTCAGTAATTGCATACATGTGTAGTTCGGTTTGTTCACAAAAAACCTCCACAAACCGAACTCTTCATTAATAGTGACCAATGTTGAGTTCGATTTGTTCGTAAAAAAACTTTGGTAATCGAATTATACTCTAGAACACAAAATTAGAGTTGGACAATTGTTAATGATGGGTTTTAGCTTAGGGTTAAAATCGTAAAACTGTACAACTGACATGACATCACTATGACCATTTATTGCATCGATCAGCATGCCTACGTAAGAATTACCAGGGTACCTATTTTTTTCACGAGTCATGTTCCACAGCAGAACCCTTAACATGACCGACATCATCTATGCCAAACCCTAATTCTCATGCTACCGCGCCAAGGAATGCCAACCATGCCATCCACATCTCCGCGCTAAGGCATGCCAACCATGCCAGCCGCACCACTGTGCCAATGGAAAACCATGCCAACCACATCTCCGCGCCAAGGCATGCCAACCATGCCATCCGCACCACTGTGCCAATGACAAACCATGCCAGCCACATCTCCGCGCCAAGGCATTCCAACCATGCCAGCCACACCACTATGCCAATGGCAAACCATGCCAGCCACATCTCTGCGCCAAGGCATTCCAACCATGCCAGCCGCACCACTGTGCCAATGGAAAACTAGGCCGGCCACGTCTACCGCGCTGAGGCATGCTAACCATGATAGCTACACCATGCGCCAATGGCATGCCAAACCCTTGGCCCCACCATGCCAAGCCAACCGCACCTTGTCTTGGCCCCAACCATGCTAGCCGCACCATGCACCAATGGCATGTCAAACCTTTGGCCCTACCATGCCAAGCCAACCGCACCTTTCCTTGGCCTCACCATGCCAAGACGTCCGTGCCAAACCCTTGGCCCCACTATGCCAAGTCCATCTGCGCCATTTTTTTCCTTGGCCCCACCTTGCCGGCCTTCCCTATTGCAGCTACCAAAATGAAGGCGTGCGACGATCAATGGCCACCCTTCCAATCCGATAGATCCGCAAATTCAATATCCTCCAAGGTCCGTTGAATATATCGCATGGTAACCTTTTGGATATTTCCCTTAAAATCCTAGTTTTTAGGACAAGGACAATTGTAATTTTCAAACCTTATTTCCCCTTGGCCCCTTTTAATGTTCAGGCCATAAGTTTGGGATTCCCGATCCATATTATCGCCATACCCTTTTTTGGCCCCTACTCGGATATCCAAGTCCATCCGTGTCGATATATCTCATTTTGATATCCTATAGGAAAATTATCCGCCTTTGGATATCGGAATCGGATATTCTTCCATTGACATCCCTAGCCACCCTTCCATCCTAGATGCAAATCCTAGCCGTCCAAGGTCGCCGAATAACACATGGTAACCTTTGGCCCCACCATGCACCATGATGACTAGCTCCATGATCCAGGCCTTATCCCCCAAAGGCAAATGCACGTCCATATTTCCCTTATCCCCAGCAAATGCATGCTCGTGGAGCATGACGCAGCTAACCTAGCTTCCACACCGCTCCAAAGTCACCCTCGTCCGCATAAGGGTTTAAGTCCATAAGGCCAATGCCAATGCAATTCGCATGCAACTCTGGATTTGCCACAACGTATGGAATTCATCACTGAATTTCCTATCTAGCTAAGCAACCGTCATACCTTCGGGTCTTGTCCAGACTTAAAGCATAAGCCGTGGACTTAGGCAAAGGCCACACCAATCCCTTGCCATTTTCTACGTTACTTCGCTTACCAACTCTTTATAACTTGATAGGAAATATGAGCATCCATTTACTGTCATGAAACTAAGCCTCATCAAGTTTGGCCACAATCATCTCTTGCGTCGAGCTACCGAGCTTAGATGATATGGGGGGCCAACGTGCTTGACCGGCAATGCTGCAACTCATTGCGGCTGCCTACGTACCCTTCCCTACTCTAATGGGATCAATTACAGACTGTGGTTCATCCTCGAAGGGACATAAGCTTAACCAACTCATTTGCAAGACCGTGGCCTTGAAAATATGGTAATGGCATGGTCCGTATGCCATTTCGTCAAAGATGCATAATGATTATGCATCATCGGGTCCTCGATATGGCAGAGTGATTCCTATGCATCAAATACCATCTTCGAAAGGCTACACAACTATAAATGAGCCTTAGGCATCATTTATACTCTTCCGTCTAAGCTATGAAGCTTAATTGGTGCATAGTCTGCATATGCACCTTCAACCAACTACCCCTCCCTATATATGTTAATTTGGAATTTCTACAAGTATGGAAAGGGGAGAAAAAATCACTCACCAACTCCCCGCAATCATTGTGTTTCACTGTTCATCATAATGATTGCGCTTGCGCAACATTGGTTCGGCCAGCCCTCTCTGGCCTGATGCACAATGATTGTGCACCACTCGGCGCAATGATTGCGCTTGTGCAAAATTCGTTCGGCCAGCAATCTCTGGACTGGTGCACAATCATTGTGCACCATTTGGCGCGATGATTGTGCTGCAATCTCAAGGACACTACCTAACTGGCCTAATGCATCATGGTGATGCAACATTGTCCCTCAGCCAAATTCCAAACATAATACACCATTTTGGCGCGGTATTGGCCTTAGGCCAATCTACCTCTTACCAACTAACGTGAGCTTTGGATGAAGCTTCATATCAGGTAATGGCGCATCTTTTAGCATGCGCCATGCTAAAAACACGGGGGGTGACACTGTTCACCCCTTTAAAGAATTTCGTCCCCGAAATTCCAAATAAAACTATTGTGGACAATCTCTTCGGTTTGGATTCCTAAGAAAAAGTCCCATACCAGATGCTCAAAAATCACGGGTTTCTTTAAGTTTGTCATGAATAATAATTGAGACCTTCTGAGCAAATATCCCATACCACCTGCCCAGGAATCCAAAAGTTCCCACAACAATACCAAGAATCGCAATTGTCCAGTGCCAAGAGGATATCTCGACCAGGTATCCTAGGTAGCGTCCCATACCACCACCCAAGAATACCTAAGGTTTACAAGGTTGAAAGATATCATCGAAATGACAAGGCAAAACTCAATGCAACACTATGAGGACCAATCTCTACTACCAGTGCAGTTGGATGCAAGCCACCGTCCCTGACGGATTTACCGAGTTGGCACTCGTAAGTGGGATGCTAGCCGGGCCTGACAACGCACACCATTGGTCAGTGCCAAGGTGTGGGGATGATCAGTCCCATTGTCTACCCACCATCCCAGATGGTCTTCCAGATGCTCGTAAGCGGGGTGCCACAAAGGCCTGGCAAACTTACTGTACTTATACAAGATCAACTCGATTCACAAAGTAACGGGCCCAGCAGTTACAAATTCTTTCTTGCGCAGAAGTTGGCCTACTCTCCAAATTTATTTCCTTTAGAAGGAAACAATGCTCGTTTGATAAGTCCACTCCGCACAAGTCACTAGAGTTTTCTCGTAACTTTCAATGATACCAACTGTGACGGACCGAAAAATTACGCCTTTGGCGTGTCTCCTCAAAGGCCGTAACTTCCCCGATGCGCCATGATGAAGCTACAATCCGGGCCTCATCCCCAGGAAAATGCAGTCCATCTTGCCCTTGTAAGCATGCTCTTGGAGCATGACGCAGCTAACTTAGCTTCCACACCGCTCCAAAGTCACCCTCGTCCGCAAAAGGGTTTAAGGCCATAAGGCCAATGCTAATGAAATTTTCATGCATCTTTGGCTTTGCCTCAAAATAGGTAATTCATCACTGAATTTCCTAGCTAGCTGAGCAACCGTCATACCATCAGGTCTTATACATACTTTAAGCATAAGCCGTGGACTTAGGCATAGGCCGCACCCAGCCCTTTCCATTTTCTACGTTACTTTGCTTACCAACTCTTTATAACTTGATAGGAAGTATGAGCATCCACTTACTGGAATGCAACTAAGCCTCATCAAGTTTGGCCACAATCATCTCTTGCGTCGAGCTACCGAGCTAAAATGATATGGGGGACAACGTGCTGGACCGGAAATGCTGCAACTCATTGCGGCTTCCTACGTACCCTTCCCTACTCTAAAGGGATCAAGCACAGACTGCAGTTCATCCTCAAAGGGACAAAAGCTTAACCAACTCGTTTGCAAGACCGTGGCATAGCAAATATAGTAATGGCATGGTCATTATGCCATTTCGTCAAAGATGCATAATCATTATGCATCATTGGGTCCTCGATATGGCATGGTGATTCCTAGGAATAAAATTCCCTCTTCAAAAGGCTACGCAACTATAAATGAGCCTTAGGCATCATTTATACTCTTCCGGCTAAGCTATAAAGCTTACTTGGTGCATAGTATGCATATGCACCTTCAACCAACTACCCCTCCCTATATATGTTAATTTGGAATTTCTACAATAATGGAAAGGGGAGAAAAAATCACTCACCAACTCCCCGCAATCATTGTGTTTCACTGTTCATCGCAATGATTGTGTTTGCGCAACATTCGTTCGGCCAGCTCTCTCTGGCCCGATGCACAATGATTGTGCACCACTAGGCGCAATGATTGCGCTTGTGCAACATTCGTTCGGCCAGCCCTCTCTGGCCTGGTGCACAATGATTGTGCACCACTCGGAGCGATGATTGCGTTGCAAGCTCAAGGCCACTACCCAACTGGCCTAATGCATCATGGTGATGCAACATTGGCCCTCAGCAAAATTCCAAACATCATCCGTTATTTTGGCGCGGTATTGGCCTTATGCCAATCTACCTCTTACCAACCAACGAGAGCTTTGGATGAAGCTTCATCTCAGGTAATGGCGCATCTTTTAGCATGCGCCATACTAAAAACATGGGGTGTTACAATCCGCGTCATTTTTTTCCTTGGCCCCACCATGCCGGCCTTCCCTATTTCGGCTACCAAAACGAAGGAGTGCGACGATCAATGACTACCTTTCCATCCTAGATGCAAATCCTAGCCATCCAAGGTTACCAGATAACGCATGGCAACCTTTGGCCCTAGTTTGATCACGCCTAAACAAAGCCAAAACCCTAACTTTTGGCCGCGCCTAAACCAGGACATAGTAAATCCATATTGATCATGCTTTCATGCAACTGGATAGCAAACGAAGGGTTACAATAATCAACGGCTACCTTTCCTCTTAAGATGCAAAATCTCGACAGTGGTGGGTCACCATCGAGCCGGCAAGTCTCCCAATCTCAACTTTCCAGACAACAACAACGTGCTGCACATTTTCCATGTAAACACTCGAGACATCAACGCATGTCACAAAATGGGGGATGCTCATTGGGTATTGGTTCGGCGGTTTACAGCGTGCGGCGTACACTACGCCCATTATAATAAAGTGTCATAAGGATGAGGCAGTTAGTAAATACATGAAGTACTGGTGAAACACTTTCTTTTATGGAACATCAATTCCAGGCGTTACCGGTTACTACCTCCTCCCATTTACTCACATGTTTTCCATTTCTTAATGAGACCAATGTACGTTTCACTTTGACTTGTATAAATAGGCATTACCTATTTCCACCGAACAACAAGTTCAGTTCAGGAGCATACAACACTCAGAAAACATTTTCTAGCTCTCCATCTGTGAGCTTCCCACTTTCTGATACAAGTCGTAAAACAACTACTCTTCAAGAATTAACTATTCTGGTCTCCATACTTTCTTCGCTTCCCTACCCAAAACCAACCCTTCTTCTTCACTTTGTGACCGAAGCAAGTCTGGAACGGCCATTTCTTGGTTTAGAACGGATTTGTACATATTGATCTCTCAAATCTAAAGTAATCCCTTGCAGTACATTGTTTAGGGTTTAAATTCGTTTTTCACCCACACACTCGAAATTACCAAAATCAGTAGAAACCGTTTTCACCCTTAAATAATTGGCAACCACAGTGGGAGGTCAATCTCTCGGTACCAATATCAATTTTAGAATATGTTTCTCTAACTCAGGAGGATGGTCGGTGTTAGGGCTGAATCCGTGTCCTCAAGTTCCACTCAGGCGAACGGCAATGTTTCCTTCCCTAATGCAACGCCCAACAACGTAATCGACGAAGGAATTCCAAGACTGACTTACTTGGTGCGGATTTAGGAGATCCACACCAAGAACATGGGTCTGATGAAAGATGCGATTAACATCATACATGACTTCCTCATCAACTTAACGACAGAGTTGAACGGTTCACTTGCCCCGGAAACTCTAGGACTGGGGACTAACATCCCAAATGATCACTCCCAAGTCAACATCTTCACTAATAATTAGAAACCAGTAGGCCAGGAAGCGGCATCGCTGGTGGAAAATTTATGTGGTTCACTGCCATCAATCGAATAGTATTAAGCGGGTCCTTGACTCCTTCACGTTTGGAAACATCAAGAACGCCATAAATGTCCATCAACAATATCACGTTTACTGACGACGGGATGATGGCAGAAGAAGCCCATAATCGGGCCATATACATCACGTCCCGTATCAAGGACGTGGAATTCAAAAGGGCTCTCATCGACACAGGATCATCCTCCAATGTTGTTACCCTCAGGACGCTCAGAATGGCCAGGGTACGGCCGAACGAAGTTATGTGACAGTCCACTATAATGACTGATTTCGAAGGCAACCAAACCAACACGTATGGGTACGTCAACCTGAATCTATCATTAGGACCCGTCCGGTCAAAAGTAAGGTTCGAGGTAATCGAAAAGGAGTCAGATTACGACATGATATTGGGAGACCATGGATCCACGATAACAGAATCATCCCTTCGACATATCACCAGTGCTTGAAAACCATGTTGAATGGAGAAGTCGTTCGCATCGCTACATAATTATCTCCCTATGTGCCGATCTGTGGCATGAAGAGTTTTGAGCCAAGAAAGGACCCGCATGCCACAACCAACAAGGCTCACCACACTCCATTTCCAAATTGGACGCCCATTAAAGAAAGCGATGGTCTTGCACCGCCTCAAGGAGAAACCCGATCTCACATCGCATCTTCTAAAGAGAGACACACCAGCCTCCACCCGCCGAACCTGGGTTCGGATTACACCCATACCAAGCGAGGGCGGGCGGGCTTTTATTATGGGTCATAATGAAAAAGGTAAAACCATATATTAGTACTGCTGTTAGAAATTAACAGGGGAGACTACCACATAGTCTCTCCGCCCAATGGAACGCCAACGTAGTAATGAGCTGCAGGAGGAAGTACCTAATCCACCACGACATCTACAAGACGGGACCAACTCTACCAAGGACGAAATTAAGGTTGTTAATGCCGGGAGTGAAGAATCTCTGCGACCCATCTCGATAAGCTCGACTCTGTGCGCATACGAATATGTAAAGCTGGTAGACCTCCTCAAGAAATATCAAGACGTATTCGCATAGACATACGAGGAAATGCCTGGCTTTGATGAAAGGCTGGTCACTCATCATTTATACGTAATACCTGGATCCAAACTGGTCAAGCAAACCCTGAGATAATTCCGGCACGATGTAGAGGAACAAATTAAGGTAGAGATTCAAAAGCTACTAACGGTTGGTTTCATCAAACTGATTCACCACCCTACTTGGTTGGCCAACGTTGTTCCGGTAAAAAAGAAGAATGTCCAGATTAGGTGTTGTGTCGATTTTAGAGATTTGAACAAATTTTGCCCTAAAGATGACTTTCCGCTCCCCAACATTGACATTCTAGTAGATGCCACCAGTGGACATGGTATGTTCTCTTTCATGGATGGATACATCGGCTATAACCAAATAAATATGTACGAACACGACACAAGTAAGACGTCTTCTCGAACTCCTCTTGGAAACTTTTACTACACTGTGATGTCCTTTGGTTTGAGAAACGCTGGCGCCACATACCAACGCGCCATGACCACCATTTTTCACGTTATAATGCATAATCAAGTCGAAGATTATGTAGATGACATAGTGGTCAAGTCAAAAACTCGGGCAGCCCATACAGGAATTCTGCGGCAGGTGTTCGAAAAAATTCGCGAGTACAAATTGAAGATGAATCCATTGAAGTGTGCTTTTGGTGTCTCTTCAGGCATGTTCCTAGGTTTCTAGGTGACTTCCGAGGGAATTAAAGTTGACCCAGTCAAAACAAAATCCATCCTCACGATGCCACCACCACGAACCGTGAAAGAACTCCAGAGTTTCATGGGTAAAATAAACTACATTCGCCGCTTTATACAGGATTGGCTCAACTCCTTGGTTCGTTTACCCCCTTACTGAAGAAATGATCAAGCTTTGTCTGGACCACACTACAACAGGAAGCATTCCAGAAAATTCAGCAAAGATTATATTCTCCAGCCATCATGAATTCTCCCATATAATGAAGGCCGCTACACCTCTATACTGCTTTTAGCGACACTGATGTCGGAGCTCTCCTCTCCCAATAAAATGACGAAGGGATTGAGAATCCCATATACTACTTCAGTCGAACTTTAAGAGATGCCGAACTCATATATCCCAAAGAAGAAAAGGCGTGCTTATCTTTGATCCACTCCATCCAGAAATCCAGGCATTACCTACTATCCAATAAAGTGGTGTTGATATCTAAGTATGATCCGGTGAAGTTCCTCCTCTCAAAATCGGCCCTGATAGGAAGACCGGCCAAATGGCTCCTCCAAATGTCAGAGTTCGACATAACATGTGCTTCCCCGAGAGCCATCAAATGGAAAGTTGTTGCGGATTTACTGGCGGCGTTTCCTGGAGAGAATACCATGGCACTACACGAGGACCTCCCTGGAGACTTTCTGGAAATCTCTTTCATCCAAGAAGAAACATGGCTACTATTCTTCGACGGCTACGCTACTCTTAACAACGGTACTGGAGGAGCAGGTGTGGTTCTAGTATCCCCAGATGGTAAAGTATTCTCGCACTCCTTCAAGCTAGACTTTCCCTGCACCAACAATTCAGCAGAATATGAAGCCTTTCTCATCGGACTGTCCTTGGATAAACGAGCTGGAGCCATGCGTCTGGAAATAAGAGGGGACTCTAAATTACTTGTCAACCAGGTGAACGGTGTATACGCACTGAAAGAAGTAACCTTGGCCCCATATAGAGCCGAGGCACAAAAACTGCTAATTAAACTACTTCGCTGATGCGACCATAACACATATTGGGCGTAGCGACAACCAACACGCTGATTTCCTAGCCACACTAGCATCAAAACTGAAATTTGAAGGTTTTGAGGAAACCCTGACAGTGAAGAGACGAACCGTGTCTTCAACATGGGTTTCACAACCCGAAGAGGATGAAGATGGTGACTGGAGAACACCAACTATCCAAGAACTTAATAGCTCACTTTTACAGGGAAAGGTCAGTCTCAAAACCTTACAAAATTTCTTCATGCTCCGAGGGGTGCTATATCATCAAAATCCAGATGGTTCCTTGCCAAGATGTCTTGGAGAGGGAGAAGCACAACAACAACTCAAACGCGTCCGTGATGAGATCTGCAGGAAAACATTAGTGGTAAGACTCTATCACCGTTTGCAATGCCTTGGATACTACTGGCCAGAAATGGAGGCTCAATCTCGGTTACTTCAAAGAACATGTTCCAACTGTCAAGCGCCGCCGCATCAATTAGAAGTTTTCAATATTGGTCACGCTGGGGACTGGCAGGAGCCATACATCAGTTACCTTCACGACGACATACTCCCCACCAATAAGAAGGATGCATCCAAGATAAAACAAAGGTCCGAGAGATTCGTATTCCATGAAAGAATCTTATATCGTAAAAGATTTGGAGGAAGTTTGCTACGATGTTTGAACAAAGCAGAAATCCCAATCATGCTGAAAGAGATGCACGAAGGCGAATATCAAGGAAGACGGAAATTATTTCTTCAGATACATGATAAATACTACTGGCCAACCATGGAGGATGATGCAACTGTTTTCGTCCAGAGGTGCAAAAAAATGTCAAATTTACGGAAACCTTATCCATATACCGTCGACTCCCCTGCATTCAATAAGCGATCCAGTGGCCCTTTCACAGCTGGGGACTCGACATTATTGGAAAGATCAATCCGTCATCCTCAAAGTATCACAAGTACATAATAACAATAACCGAATATTTCACCAAATGGGTCGAAGCCATACCTTTACGAGGGACGAATGGAACCACAATTGCGACATTCATTAAGGAGTACATTATCTTCCGATTCGACGTTCCTAAACATATCATCACCGACAACGGAAATCCTTTCGCAAACAAGCAAGTATGCGAGTTACTCTAAGAATACGAAATTAAGCAAGTCTTCTCCACCGTGTACTACGCCCAAGGGAACGGACAGGCTGAACGCACCAACAAAACTCTGATCTGAATCCTCAGTCGGACAGTGCATGATAATCCTTGGACATGGCATGAGAAATTATCAATGGCACTCTGGGCGTACCGGACATCACCAAGAAGTTCCAACAGGGCCTCTCCCTACTCCCTTGTTTACGGTGCAGACGCCATCCTCCCAGCGAAAGTTAAAATCCCGTCGGTTAGGATTGCCGAAGAAAGCGGAGTTCGATTGGAGTGAAGCTGAATCATTGAGCGCCAGAGTTGCAGAATTGGACACTGTAGATTTCATAAGATCCAAGGCGGAAGAACATACACAAGCATACAAAAATAGGGTTTCCAGATCATATAACACCGTGAAGCCTCGAGTTTTTCAAGTGGGAGATTTGGTATTGAAGACTTCCAAACACATTCAGCAAGACGCGTCCGCACCAAAATTCTTCGCAAAGTGGGAAAGGCCATATATAGTCACAAAAGCGTACAACAGTGGGTACTACAAGGTCATTAAAGAAGATGGAGGAAAACTGGAAGCAGTCATCAACGGAAAATGGCTTAAGGCATACTACGCCTGACCACCACCTCGCGCCCCTCCGTATCACAAACATGGATAGCCAGGCATCTTTCCACTTTTCTTCCATACCTCAAATATCAAGTCTCTTTTCCTTTGTTTGATTGAAGTAAATCAATAACATTTTATTATTAAAAAAAAAGAAGAAAAAAAACAGAGCAAAAACATGCTTAAAACCCAGAAAGAAACCAAACATCTCACAACCACATAACTCAGAAAAGCCCATCCAACAAATTATAATCCCTCGAAATCATCATCTTTAACCGGCTTTAATACCTTTCAGTCCTACTCTCCAAGTTCTGGATTGACTCTTCCACCTTATGTGACTCCATGGCCAGAGCTTTCTCCTCTTCCAGAATAGCTTTCGTAGCAGGGACCATGCCAGCAAGAATACCGGATCTGTCGACTTTCACAATATCAAGACGATGTCACAACCAACTAACGTTGACCTTCAGAGATTCACAGGTAGATACCATGTTCTCCCACTTTTGAATAGTTGATTCCGCGACAGCACAGATAGGCATACTGTCCATTTCGACGACCATTGGCAAGAGACAATTCACTATGGAAACTAAAGCGGATGAACAATATTGCACCACACTCCCGGTGGCGATGTGGCCATATATCCTTCATATCTTTGTGTAAAGAGTCATGAATTCTTTCCGCACCAGAAACCCACTGATGTTCCGGTAGTTAGAATAAATACACCTCATGTGGGTTCCGAATGACAAAACTGCATTGGGATACCCATGACAAGAAATTCCTAAGTCGGTGTTCTCTAGATATGAAGCGGTTGGTGGGATCAGGCTTAAAGGAAAAGAGGTAACCAAATCATCTTCATCAATGATGGTAACGCACGCTCCGATAGGATATCTCTACACATAAGAAAACTTTTGTCATTTATCGAAAAAAAATGAAACACTTGTTGATCAATAAAAACATACCGAAAGATAATCTTCTTGACTCGAATAACCTGGGATAGGGGATTGTTGCAAGAGTTAGGCCTCACGCGTTTGACTGGAGAATCTAAGCGTCTCGAGGATGATTCACTTCGAACGACATGATGAAGAGTAAACTCAACAAGAGGAGATCTTTGTTGTAAAGCTGGGAATACGATGCAACTTCACCGCGTAAATCTTTAGAAACCCTAAATGAAGAAATACAAACACAGACTGAATGAGCGGAACATGATTGTATCATGACCGGGAAATCTGCCTCAAACGAAACCCCTCATCACAAAAAAAAACCTAATAAAAGCCAAACGAGACAGGAGGGCGTGATACTTTGACATTTGAATGAGGAAAGGACTTCCTATTTGAGTCGAGTAAGGAAAATAGGCAATCGGGCCCGCAAAAATAAATTACCACTGTGTCAAGCCATCCGCGCATGCTTTGCCTCACCAAACCACGCCTTTCCTTGGCCCACCACGCCAAGCCGTCCGCGCCATGACTTGCCGCTCCAACACCAACAACTCACTAACCAGCGTCATGATGTTCCCTAACCCATCCAAGATGATGCATATCTAGACTAAGACGACGATATTCATCCCACCACTTCACGGTCTACACCACAAACAAAATCTATGCAAGGCCGCCAAACACGGGGATCATGAACTCTCCTTCCCTCTCGAAAAAGGTTAGTCAGACCTTCCTGGCCACCTTTTTATGACTTGTCATTTCGATTTTTGTCCTTGCCCGTCACCATCTTATGCTTACCTCGCAACAATGCTCCTATTCCGAGCTAAGCAGTGTACTTAATATTGATGGTGGGTTTTAGCTTAGGGTTAAAATCGTAAAACCGTACAACTGACATGACGTAACTATGACCATTTATTGAATCGATCAGCATGCCTACGTAAGAATTACCAGGGTACCTTTTTTTTTCACGACTCATGTTCCACGACAGAACCCTTAACATGACCGACATCATCTATGCCAAATCCTAATTCTCATGCTATTGCGCCAAGGCATGTCAACCATGCCAGCCGCACCATTGTGCCAATGGAAAACCATGCCATCCACATCTCCGTGCTAAGACATGCCAACCATGCCCGCCACACCACTGTGCTAATGGAAAACCATGCCAGCCACATATCTGCGCCAAGGCATGCCAACCATGCAAGACGGACCACTGTGCCAATGGAAAACCATGTCAGCAACGTCTACCACGCCAAGGCATGCCAACCATGCTATCCACACCATGCGCCAATGGCATGCCAAACCCTTGTCCCCACCATGCCAAGCCAACCGCACCTTGCCTTGACCCCAACCATGCTAGTCGCACCATGTGCCAATGGCATGCCAAACCCTTGGCTCCACCATGAAAAGCCAACAACACATTTCCTTGGACCCACCATGCCAAGCCGTCTGTGCCAAACCATTTTCCCAACTATGCCAAGACCATCCACGCCATTTTTTGCTGTGGACCCACCATGTCGGCCTTCCCTATTGTGGCTACCAAAACGAAGGCGTGCGGCGATCAACGACCACCCTTCCATCCTAGATGCAAATCCTAGCCATCCAAGATCACCGAACAACGCATGGTAACCTTCGGCCCAAAATCCTAGTTCTGGCCACGCCAACCGCACCTTGCCTTGGCCCCACCATGCCAAGCCGTCCGTGCTAAACCCTTGGACCCACTATGTGAAGGCCATCCACACCATTTTTTGCTTTGGCCCCACCATGTCGGCCTTCCCTATTGCGGCTACCAAAACGAAGGCGTGCGACGATCAACGGCCACCCTTCCATCCTAGGTGCAAATCCTAGCCGTCCAAGGTCGCCAAATAATTCATGGTAACCTTAGACCCAAAACCTTAGTTTTGGCTACGCCAAACCGTGCCAAGGCATGCCATGCCACACGTGCCAATGGAATGCCAACCACCTTGTCGCGCCATACCATGTCGGCCTACCCTATGTGGCTACCAAAATGAAGGCGTGCGACGATCAACGGCCACCCTTCCATCCTAAATGCAAATCCTAGCCGTCCAAGGTCGCCAAACAACGCGTGGTAACCTTTGGCCCAAAACCCTAGTTTTGGCCACGCCAAACCGCGCCAAAGCATACCATACCACATGTGCTAATGACATGCCAACCACCTTGCCGCACTATAACATGTCAGCCTTCCCTATGCGGCTACCAAAAAGAATGCGTACGATGATCAACGACCACCCTTCCATCCTAGATGCAAATCCTAGCCGTCCAAGGTTTCCAAACAACGCATGGTAACCTTTGGCCCAAAACCCTAGTTTTGGCCATGCCAAACCGCTCCAATGCACAACATACAAGTGTGCCAATGGAATACCAACCACCTTTCCGCGTCACGCCACACCGTCCTTCCCTATGCGGCTACCAAAACGAAGGCCTACAACAATCAACGACCACTTTTTCATCTAAGGTGCAGATCTTAGTCGTCCAAGGTTACCCGCTAACGAAAGGCAACCTTTGGCCCTTGTTTGATCACGCCTAAACAAATACAAAACCCTAACTTTTGGCCGCACCTAAACCAGACCATAGTAAATCCATATTGATCATGCTTTCATGCCACTGTCTACTAAATGAAGGGTTGCAATAATCAACGGCTACCTTTCCTCTTAAGATGAAAAATCTCGATCGTGGAGGGTCACCACCGAGCCGGCAAGTCTCCCAAGGTCAACTTTCCACACAACAACAACGTGCTACACGTTTTCCAAGAAAACACTCGAGACATCAACGCATGTCACAAACTGTAGGATGCTCATTGGGTATTGGTTTGGCGGTTTATAGCGTACGGCTTACACTACGCACGTTATAAGAAAGTGTCATAAGGATGAGGAGGTTAGTAAATACAGGGAGTAATTGTGAAATGTTTTCTTTTATGGAATATCAATTCCAGGCATTACCAGTTACCACCTCCTCCCATTTACTCACCCGTTTTCCATTTCTTAATGAGACCAGAGTACGTTTCACTTCGACTTGTATAAATAGGCATTACCTATTTCCACCGAACAACAAGTTCAGGTCAGGAGCATACAACACTCAGAAAACATTTGCTAGCTCTCCATCTGTGAGCATCCCACTTTCTGATACAAGTCGTAAAACAACTACTCTTCCAGAATCAACTATTCTGGTCTCAACACTTTCTTTTCTTCCCTCCCCATAACCAACCCTTCTCCTTCACTTTGTGACCGAAGCAAGTCTGGAACGAACATTTCTTGGTTTAGGCCTGATTTGTACAGATTGATCTCTCGAATCTAAAGTACTCACTTGCAGTACATTGTTTAGGGTTTAAATTCGCTTCTCACCCACACACCCGAAATTACCAAAATCAGTAGAAACCGTTTTCACCCTCAAATACCTATTTTTCATGAACTTTTGATATTAACCAAACCTTACGCTGAGAACCCTTATGTTGCATCTGATTTAGTGAATTATTTATCGGTTAAGCTAATATATTTTGTTTTCTTGATTAGTGGAAGAGGAAAAAAATCAAACCAACCTTTACTAGAAGATCTGAGAACTCCCACGTCTCGAGGCAAAGTACATTGTGTGCCGGTAAGCGTGGAACCAAAAATGCTAAGTATGGAGGTGGGTCATTACCGGGTGTTGTCATCGAAGATGGTGTTAATAGAGATAATGTTGAGAACGTAATCCAACAAGTTAATGAAGAGATCGCGGAAGATATGGGCAGTCAAGAACATCATCAAGGTGGAGAAGGTGAACCAACTGAAGGAGGTGATAATGAGGGTGACAATGATGACGGTGAAAAAGATGAGGAAAATGGAGATAAGGATGATGATGAATCATAGGAAGAGGAAGACGAAGAGGAAGAGGCACAAGTAGAAATAGTGGGAAAGAAACCTAGAAAGATGCCTAAAAAGCCTTGTGCTAGATATTCATACATTCTTGATGACAATTTGTGTTTGCCACAAAGAAGCCAACTTATGGTACTCCAAGAGATGGAGGGAGGTATTGATGGGCTACAAAAACTCATGGGCTGCCAATATCTTTGCGACAAAGGTATGGTTCAATCTTAACCATCAAGATTTCTCAGTCATTTTATTATATTTTGACATATATCGTTATTTTCTATATATATATATATTAGTATATAAGATATGAAGTTGTTTTTGTAGGATCATAATAATGATGTTCGTGTATTGAAATGTCAAAAGAACAAGATATGAAGATAGAAAATGAGTGTGATGAGGTTTGCTTGGCGGTATTTGATTGTGTACTATGGAATGGGATACAACATGCACACCAAAAATTTGATGATGTCACTGTTACTGCATTTGCCGAGAGGGCTTATCCAGAAACGAATACCTTTCATCTACCTTTTGGTGAGATGGCAATAACTCCGAATGATTGTTTTAGAATCACAACCCTACCAATTACGGGAACAAGTGTTCGAGATGGCTATGATCCCTCGATGAGTTATGAACTTCTTGAAAATCTAGTCTAAAGGTGTCTAGGATGGAGCAATAAAAAGGAACAATATGAGTTTAGACAAGCTAACAAATAGCCTAAGTAAGGTGGTGAGTATAATGAGTTTGAGTAAGACCGCTCGTACAAGAAGAAGTTGAAAAATATCAAGCTCAAAACCTTGTTTGATGAGTTTTTAGGGACAAAAGATTTGGTTGCTAAAGGAAAGTTGGTGATGACAGAGGATAAGATTAAGCACCATGTGACTGCTTATTTGTTATATCAACTAGGAACCATTTTCTTCCCTGAGAGTTCAGGTCACGTGGTAAATGCTCATTACCTATAGATATTGGACCCCCTGAATAAGGTGAACAACTACTCTTGGGGAATTGCGGTTCTTTCATTCGTTCAAGCGGAACTCAAAAAACCTTCGAGGATTAAGAGTCTATATTTTGGAGGCTTATACACCCTTGTTCAGGTACCCCGTTAAATTATCGTTTGTGTGTTTCAATATATAAGTAAATGAATTTGTATTGTTACTAATCATATTGCGAATGTATTATTTGTTGCCTCTTCTCATAGGTTTGGGTGTACGACTACTTCCCTAAACTGCAATTGTCTCATGCTCACACTCCTTGGCCTTATGGGAAGCCTACAGCTGGTAAATATGATTTTTTGAACTTACAGGAAAAGAATAAGAAAACAAAGGTGTTGGAGTTGAGGGAGACATTGGATAAGTTAACAGTGGAAGATGTGGTTTTCCATCCTTACACCATTGCATCAGATGAAGATGAGGAGGATGTTGAGGTTATTGATTTATCACCTGTTGTCGCTTATAATAGACCGTTATTTCATCCTGGAGGTTGTACAATGTATAATCCTCGAAGAGTATTAAGACAACTTTCTTGTGTCCAAAGTGTCCCACAAGTGGAAAACTTCAACTTCAAGGTGAAGAAGCAGAGAAATAAGAACACAGAGAAGAATTTATCCCCCAAATACGATCCTGCTCCATCAGTGGACCACTGGAAGAACTTTGGGGATTATCTTGTTCTAGTTGAAGAGTTACAAGATTCGTTTGATGATCCAAATGCCGCTGACGAGGGATATATGGAATGGTATGAAATTTTTTCTCATCCTCGTGTAATAAACAGTGTCCAACAAGCCCGTGCTGATAAAGCAAAAGCGACGGCAATGGAGAAAGAGGCTCAGAAAATTATGAAGCATACCCCTATGTGTGGTGATGAGGCCTTGATCTTGTGGAATTTGGCAGTAAGATATTTACTTTTATTTTTGTTTTCAAAATGTTATAAAGTATTGAAAAATAATAGTTACTTATGTTTTTGATGAGAAAAGGTGAAGGCAAGTGCTAAATTCTTGAAGAAAATGATGGAAAAAATCCGGAGTGGAGAGCCGATGGACACTCGACAACAAACAGACCTCTACAACCAATGAACTGATGTTTTTAATACCAACCTTATAGATACAAGCCAAATTGATCCAAGCCAGACCATGCCGTCAAAGAGGAGTCGTCGAGAAGGGGAAGGTTCAAGTCGGATGGTTGAACAATAAAGCAGTGGAGATGACACTCCTAGTGATGAAGGACGACCTAAATATCATAAATGCAAGAGTAGAAAAGTTTCTCATAGTGGTCGTGGTAAATGAGTGATTGCAACAATTAGTACTTTGGTTTCTTATGTTTAGAAAACTTATTGTGGATTTGAAACTTTGTTTTCTTATGTTTGGAAGACTTTTTTATTGCGGATTAGGTAGTTTGTTTCCTTATGTTTGTAAGGCTTTTGTTTTGCGGATTTGGTAGTTTGTTTTCTTATGTTTTCTTCCAACTTAGTGGTCCACGAGTTCAGTTACTTCCAACTTACGACCAACAATGTTGAACAATGGCATCTTTTATTTGTTAGTCTTGTAAGTGCAATCCATTATAAGAACTTGATGGAAGCATTGAGAAATTGAACACTCTTCGGATGCACAATGAAGAGATGCGTTATTTCATCTTCCGGACCTACCTTCTTTTGAACCGCGTAGCCTTTCTCTTTAGCGCAAAAAAATAATTTTTGCATCACTTGTCTATCCTTCAATTTTGTGACGCCCCAAATACTAAACCTGCTTATCTGATAGGATTACAATCTGATTGAAGCATCAAAACCAGATTATCGATTTTAAGAATCCTAATTTCATAAAATGCTAAAAATCAAACCCAACTCTCTGAATTTTGTACAAATGAAGATCTCTCCAGTGATATAAATATATTAATGCGTTTTTTTACAAAATAAGAAAGAATAAATGCAGTAAAAGATACACAACAACTCTAGATTCGATAAATCTCTAAGCTACGAAACAGATATCTTCAAACGCTCCATTTCTTCTGATTACTGAAAAACTAAAGTGGGAACAAGTGAGCACATCATCCCAAAGGGGTTCCCAATGGAAACAAATAACTTTCAAGTAATCATGCTTCACAAAGTAGAGAACAATAATTTACAATCAAGTATAATATGCATACGAGTGATTTCCCTTAAATAAAATAGTACTCCCTCCATTCCGATTTACTTGACGTTGTAGAATTTTTCACGGATATTAAGAAATATCAAAGAGAATAAAATCTTTCCAATAATACCCAAATTAATTCCTACTCAAAGACTTAAATAACCTAGTTTTGTGTTTCTAAAATATAGGAAAGGTTATCAATCCCATAGTTATGTACTTGGGATGTACAAGATTGAGTATATATCTTCCATGGGGTATATTTAAAAATTATAGAGTAATTATTTTTTTGTTGATTACCATGAGAATTAATTCTCTGGTGTGATTCCAAAGCAGGGGTAGATTAGTGAAAATTTGGAAAAAAAACTAAAACTATCATCTA
Source organism: Papaver bracteatum (assembly GCA_023529315.1). Taxonomy (NCBI): domain Eukaryota; kingdom Viridiplantae; phylum Streptophyta; class Magnoliopsida; order Ranunculales; family Papaveraceae; genus Papaver; species Papaver bracteatum. The sequence continues at coordinate 19,668 of JAJJWX010002814.1, read as the reverse complement.
ATTTGGAACACAAAAAAACCCTAAAAAAGAAAGTAAAATGGAACCAAGGGAGTATATATAATATTTCGGATGGCGTATCGCCTACTAATACTATTGCCACGTGATGGCGTACGCCCTACTATCATAAGAAGAAAATATATAATATTGCTGACGGATGGCATACCGCCCTACCACATAATATTCAACCGGATGGCATACCAGCCTACTTAACTTAGCTAAGAGCCGTGGGGAAACACAGACACTCTTCGCGGGAAAATCACATAACGCATATTACATACATATAATTACATTCAAAACAAACATCGTTCAATGCAATTACAAAATACATTCATATAGATAGTAAAAGCACATCATGCTCGCAAAAAGAATAAACTCAATGATTACAAGAAGGTTATAAAGTTCCCACAATGATTACAAGAATTGATGACAAGCCATGCCTACCTCGAGATCCATGATCCACTAGTTCATCCTTTGAATCGATCGTTGTTAAATAAAGAGTAACTGTTAATCACACAAGCACTCTAAATAATTAGCCAAAAGGCTCATACAAGGTTCATAATATAATCTCAAACAGTTTTATAGTTAAAAGCTAAGTGAACTATCTAATGGTTTTATACCTTTTCATTATCTACCTTTAGTACATATAAAGGCTTACTAATTCAATTAGGTTGGCTCTCTAGTCTATTAGATATATTCTATGAATATCTACAACCTTGTCGAAGGAACCAAAGGTTAATTCGGACCATAAGGGGTCCAAAATATCAATATAGGAAATTAAAGTCTATTCTGGTCAACTAACAATCAACAGAGTCAACTTACGGTAAACCTCAATCAAAGGTCAAGTCCAAGGTCAAGGTAAGTCAAATCCCCAAGGTCAGTCAACGAGTTAAGTCACCGAGTCAAATCGGGTCAAGTCGGTTATAGGGTCAACTCGGTCAAATACTTGATTCAGACAGATAAACTAACTCAGGTGAGTCAGACTAGACTACCAACTAGCCATGCTAAAACACAAGTCCTGAGCTATTAGCTCATGCCACAAACTAAAGCACATACATAAATACAAAATACACAATCTCTACAACATTATAACTATACACGGTTCTCTAAGTTACAAACTAACTTCCATCTCCAAAGTCTTGTTTTCATCTATCAATACACTCTTCTCTAAATATAACTCCAACATAAAACAATCTTCATGTCTTCAAATCCATCATCGTAGCTCAACAACATTCATCACAATAACTTAACCATCTTTCGCTTAATTTCGCTCTATATCAGATCCACAACTTCATTATAAGGTCCTTTCAATCAACACAAACAACACTATCAGTTCAGTTCTCCATTTCAAAAGATCAACAGCAACAACAGCTAAACCTCTATTGCTTCTCAACCTACAATTCCAACACTAGCTCCACTTATGTACCGCATTTTGCATTCGCTTCCAAATCAGTTCCATGACCATTTTATCTTCACCACCAATTCAACTCAATTCAATCATCTAACAGGACATGCACCACCACTTGTATCTCGGATTCCAGCTGCAACCCAATTATTTACTAACTTCATCGTTTCTGGGAAACCATCACCAATTCAATACTACCACCAACGTCATTATCTGAGACACAACTCAGAATTGTAACACCACCACCATTTCCTTCTCCCTGAATTACAACACCAACCTAACTAAACTATAATTCACAGATTTATTCCATATATCCAATTCCACCTCAAAACCATTCACATAAGTTCAACATAACTACTTGAACCTCAATTCCACACTACAAATTATGTATTATCCAAACCCAATCACTTAAGCAGCAACACAAACTCTTGCAATTCCATTCATTTAATCATTATCATCTTCTTTATAACTTCAACAATTCTAGTTACAAACACAACCCCATCAACTACTACAATTCACCAGTAAATCAAACCCACAATTCTATTACTCTTCTTCCTTCTCAATTCAGAACCATTTTCATTCAATACACTAATAACTTCATCTGGGTTACCAATTCAATTCCCAGACAACATCAACAGCTCCTTTTCTAAGCTTACACGACAATTAACTCTTCTTCTTGTAACTCAAATGAACAGGAAACCCCAACCTTCATCTTCAATTTACCAAACACCCTAATTGAGACTCTACTTCTTTAAAAACTCAACTAAACCCTAAAGAACCATCTATACTTCAATCAAACACAAACCCTTATAACACCAAACCAAACTCAATTTCATAAAGAAATCAATCAAAACCGAGACACCAAATTAAATCTTCAAATTAAGAAAAACCTAATTTACCTTTTTCTTGTAAATCTGAATTTACTACTTGAATCAACATCACCATCATCAACTACTCCTCAATCGTACCCAGATTTTCTTAATTCTTCATCCTCAAAAGCGAACTCTAACTATCAATCCTCAGCAGCATCAGTTCATTCTTCTCCCAAAACTAAATCAACTTCAACACCACACCATCTTCTTCATTCATCGAGCTAACTAACATTCTATGAACATCACGCACAAGAATAACTCGGTTCTTCTAAAACTGAGATCGACAGAGAGGAGAAGAAGGGGAAAAGAGAAGAAGAAGAAGAAGAAGAAGAAGAAGAATAAAGAAATAGAAGAAGATAAGAGAAATGATTTTCTCTTCGACACGTAAAGGGATGATAAGGCCGACAAAAAAAATGCTAAAGGCACCTGAGAGCGGATAAGGGCATCCCGAGTTGGTCTAAGGAAAAATAGTAATTTTGTCCCTTCATACTTATCCAAAGATATCTTCTTCGCCCGGCATCCGAATGACACGTTCGAGTAGTCCATTTTGCCTAACTTTTCGAGACCTATTCAATGATACTAGTTTTGTATCTACATCATTGTTAGATTAATTTCTATTAATTAAGGTTCATCTCTAATTAATCGAGTCAATACTGGCTTAGTCATCTCATGATCGTTGCTAGACCAGTCAAATAGCGTTGACGAGCTTGAGGGTCTTTACAAATTTATTCCTTTTAATTGTCTCAATTGCATTGTAATGGTGGTCAAAGATGATACGTTATCCTTGTTATCATCCTTTAGTAAGCGAAGCATTTTAAGTGGTTAAATTCCCATTCTCCTAAATTTAGCTATTTTCTCCATTTCTTGAGGAGTGAGCCTTGCGGCCATTGCATGTCCTTCAAAATCATCCATACGAGGGTGGTTATGGTGACCTTCCACCTTATCCATAGATAAAACCCATCCATTCTTTTTTTTGCACTTACTAAATACTAGCTTGAACGGACATTTATTTTCTTTGAGCACGTTGTGTTCTTCCTCGCCGTCTTTCTTTTAACCCTTCCTCTTGTGATCAAAAATTATTTAAAAACGAGTTTTACTTTCTTTTCCATTCAAAACTAATACGCACATGGCTTTCTTGGCATGCTCTATAGCCTAAATCTTCGCATCAATAGGTTTATCAAAAACCAAATCATTGACATAGTGATGAGATGAATCTTCAAACAACATGCCAACCGGAGAAGGTTGATTATCCATTGGTATAGGTTGACATTCAATCTATAAGAAATGGAACAACATCAATTGAAATCACAAATAAATTCGGTTACATGATAATTTTATTGGGATAACCGAACTCAGCGTTCGGTTTGTAAAGCAAGTTTACAACTAACCGAACTTTATGTATACTAAGTCAAATTTTATTGTACGTAAGTTTGGTTAGATAGTTGATTGGTATGAAGTTTGCGAACCAACCGAACTTTATACACTAATGTGGAATCTTATTTTACGTAAGTTCGGTTAGATATTGGTTGCGAACTAACCGAACTTATAGACCCTAAAGTTCGGTTACATTTAAGCCAAACCAACATAGCACCTGTAATCCTATTTACAAAGTTCGGTAACATGTCCATTAACCGAACTTCAAAAAACCTCCATTATTGGATAATTCGGTAACCTGCGTGTTTAGAAAAAGTAACTGAACTACACTTTCAGATGAGTTCGGTTACATGTTATTCACACAAGGTAACCGAACAAGCCCAGATCTACTTAACAAATTCACATTTTTCTTGAAAATTTGGACCAATTCAACCAACAATATCTAAGTTTAGAGCATACCTGGGTACCCAAATAGTCTTCCTCCGGTTGTGGTTGGTAAAATCCGTCGTTTTCATCTTGATATTGGCTTTGGGGAAGAATACGTTCACCATCTAAGAAATAATTCATATCCGGATCATTGTGAAGATTGACATATACTCTAGGAGAGGAAGGAGATGAAGATTCATATCTAAGCTATCATCAATTAAATCATCACTTGTAGTGAACTCAAAAAAAATATTATTTTCCATGTTTTTCTTCTTCATCTTCTCTAACTTTACACTCTCAATAAATCTACTTCTTTTTTAAAAATCTGATTTTTTAATCTCAAATCTTTATTCAAAATCATTTCACTAATCATACTAACTAATATTAACACTAACTAATCATTACCCAAAAATAATCAGAGGGTAATTTAGGTATTATAATAAATATTTAGATAAGGGGTGACCTAGATTTACTTCTAATATCTTACCCAAAATAAAAGAATGGTCCCTGAAAAAGCGGGGGTCTAACAACCACACCCAATATTTCGATTAGCCATCTGTATGGACAACTCCGAGTTGTTTCCTAGAGAATCAACTTGACAGTTAGACTCAATCAATATAAAATACTCAAGGAGTTATTATCTCAATCTCTCAATTTGATTTACTCAAGAAAATACAATTCACGAGTCTTAATCAAAGAGAGATAACTTGGATGGTACCAAAGACCAATATCCAAGTGTCAATCAATTTAAATCAACAACCAAATAAGGTCGGATATTCTAATTGATTGAACAACGCACAACCTGTATTATTTCTATTATATAACGAAATATAATGCGGAAAAGAAATAACTAAAATACCAGAATTTTGTTAATGAGGAAATCGTAAATGCAGAAAACCCCCGGGACCTAGTCCAAATTAAACATACATTGTATTAAGCCGCTACAGACACTAGCCTACTCTAAATTAACTTTGGTCTGGACTGTAGTTGAACCCCAATCAATCTCACACTGATCCAAGGTACATTTATGCTCCTACGCCTCTGATCCCAGCAGGATACTGCGCACTTGATTCCCTTAGCTAATATCACCCACAACCAAGAGTTGCTTCGACCCAAAGTCAAAGACTTTAATAAACAAATACATCTCACACAGAAAAGCCTACAAGATAGATAATTTAAGTCTCCCATGAATAAACCTATGAGTTTTGTTCCATATTTTGATAAATCAAGGTGAACAGGAACCAATCAATAAAACCAGACTTATATTCTGAAGAACAACTCGGTTTTATCAATTACCTCACAATAAACTTAATTGCCGCGAAGAAGATTATTGAGGAATCATAAACGATGAGACGAAGATATTTGTGGATACTTTTATATCTTGCCTATCGGAGAAATTAATCTCGATAGAAACGGCAACATCAAATCACACAACTACAAGAAAAGTAGTATCGGTCCATTCGCTCACAATCCCAATGAAGTCTTTTAAGTCGTTAACCTTGGTTTTAGACGAAGAAAACCAAAGGTTAAAGGAGACTTCGACTACTAGCTTAGCAAACTAGTATCACACATAATATGTGGGGATTAGGTTTCCAGTTGCTAGAGTTCTCCCTTATATAGTATTTCAAATCATGATTTGCAATAAATGTTAGCGTGGTAACAAAGCATTCAATATTCACCGTTAGATGAAAACCTGATTAGATTCAATCTAATATTTCTCAACCGTTAGATCGAAAACTTAGCTTGTCATACACATATGTACTTGAAGATTTTGGGTTTGTGTAACCTGCATACCCAAACATGTACAATAGTTGGTTCAATACTATTTAACCAAATGGTAACTTTCATATCAACCATATTCTTCTTCACCATAACTAGTCCAAATAACTCAAATGAACTAGTTAGAGATTTGTTCAATTGCTATGAGATCTCATGTACTACACAAGACACAATTGAAGCGAAAACAATATGATTCACTCGAATCAATTTATGAACTATAAAGCCACGATTTGCAATAGCATTCCTTAGTTTATTAAGATAAGTTCACAAACATCGTTTTTAGACATAACCACTCAAGTTCGCGACTTGGGTTCGCGGACTTTAAGTTAACCATTTGGAGTTCACAAACTCCAGCAGAAATTCTCGGGTTCGAGAATTATGCACGTTCATGGACTGAGTTGACTGCTCAAGTTCCGGTTTCACTTGATCAACAAAGTTCGCAAACTTCGGTTCAAATGCTAAAGACTTATACATATATGTGTTACCACAATAATGTTTATATCCCCCAGTGGTTATATTGTCTAAACTCTCATTTTAATCATTGAAACATTCTCAAAGGGCATTATATAGTTGTTATTCACAAACTATTTTTCGTCATAGAGATTTCCAAAATGATTGAAACGTAACATGACTTTCGTCACTAGGTAAAGATGAACTTTGCTAAAGTGAAAGCTTTACCAACACATATTTATAGAAATAGATAAGCAAGATATACTCAGATCGAAATACAACATATGTATATTAATCTTAGTCTATATAGTAATACGACTTTTGTCTCAAGATATGAGATAGAGTAGATAGACTTTTGAGTGATAGATAAGTTCAAGTCTCCACATACCTTTTAGTCGATGAAGATCCACTGGTTCGTTAAGTAGTCCTTCATCTTGTATGATGATTTCCATGGAGTTCTTAAGCTCCACTCTTTCTATCCTAGTCCGAGACCTTAGCTATAATAGACTAGCAATCAAGACTTTATAGTTTTGATCACTAACATTGGCAAACATGCTTTAGATAGAAACGAATGCGAGTTCGACCGAGCAATGCTCTAACAGTCCTAAAAAAAGGCTGATCCCCCAAAAATGGTTCCTCTTTTAGCAGAAGGAAATGTGTATAACAAAGTTTGCAACAACAATGGCCCAATAGCAACCTAGTTGTTGCCGAATTAGTTGCTTTTGTTTTGAATATGGAAGCGTGTGAGTCCAGTACCCAAATCTCTAGTATGCCTTTCAAGTTTCAAAAAAGTTAAAATATCTAGATTAACTAATAACTAGGACGAATCAATCAAGATTGGTATATAGTATGAATCTGTTGTCCTAATTAGGTAGGAAAAGATGAGAACACCACTTTTTCTCGACCAAGTCTTTGAGGAAAAACAATAAGTTATATTGTATCTATGACTAGTTTTTTTTTTCATGTGGATGGAAATGAAACAAGTATCTCAATTCTCAAATTCGGACGATTACAATGGAACGTGTTTGGGTTAACGACTTAAAGACTTCAGTGGGATTGTGAAGCCAAAACGATACTACTTTTATCGTAGTTGTGTGATATGATCTTTCTCTTTCTATCGTACGAGTACAATTGTAATAATTGGATTGAGATTTCTATATCTGATAGGCAAGATAAAAGTAGTCACAAACATCTTCGTCTCATTGTTTGTGATTCCTCAATAGCTTCGATGCGTCGATTAAGTTTTTTGTGAGGTGATTGATGAAACTGAACTCTTCGAATATAAGTCTGGTTTATCAATTGGTTCTTGTTCACCTTGATTTATCAAAATACGGAACAAAACTTGTAGGTTTATTCGTGGGAGATGAATTTATCTATTACCTGTAGACTTTTCTGTGTGAGATAGATTTGTTTATTAAAGTCTTCGACTTTGGGTCGTATCAACTCTTAGTTGTGGGTGAGATCAGCTAAGGCAATCAATTGCGCAGTATCCTGCTGGGATCATAGGTGTAGGAGCATAGATGTACCTTGGATCAGTGTGAGATTGGTTGGGGTTCAACTACAGTCCAGTCTGAAGTTAGTTTGGAGTAGGCTAGTGTCTGTAGCGGCTTAATACAATGTATGTTTAATATGGATTAGGTCCCGGGGTTTTTCTGGATTTGCGGTTTCCTCGTTAACAAAATTCTGGTGTCTGTGTTATTTATTTTTCGCATTCTATTTCGTTATATAATAGAAATAATACAGGTTGTGCGTTGTTCAATCAATTAGAATATCCGACCATTATTGGTTATTGATTTAAATTGATATTGGTCTTTGGTACCATCATAGTTATCTCTCTTTGATTAGTGTAGGATCAGAATATCGCCATAGCAATACTCTCGCAAGATTTATAAACAACGTTTCTGCGAGCTCTTCAACAACATTCTGCGAGCGTCGCAGATTGACTCAAAGAATGACGTAACCGATGACGATATAGTCAAAACACGATAAAATCATGAAGATCCTACGAAGATTATAGCATCTGCGTGAATTAACATTATAACTCTCGAAAATATCGCGAGTCAGATCCAAATTAAAGGACAACTTAGCTGTCATCCACTATGTAACTACCCTATATAAAGAGAGCTAATAGACTCAGAAAGGGGGGATCACTTTTTAGAGTGTTGAGAAAGTCTTGAGGAGAGAGAAAGTTCTTGTGAGCAATTGTATTCTTAATTTCTTCTATTTCTTGTAACATTTCTGAGAATTAATCAATAAAAGTGTTGTTCTTAATCTTCAAATATGTGTTGATTATAGTGAATTCTTGTGAGGGGTGTAGTGTAGTAAATTCCTGCAACTACATAATGGCGCTAGAAACATGGATGTTTCTAAGTAAAGATTAAAGTTGTGATTTGTAAGAATTTGAAGAAATTGGAGAAGATACTCACGTGATTTACAGTAATACATCAGAATTGAAGGAATGGCTAGAAGAAGAAATACATCAGAACAACCAACAACCGTAAGGAGAAGTAGAAGACTTGCCGGAGAAGAGACAAATGAAATAGGGGAATCTTCAAGATTAAGAACAAGGAGCAACAAAATAAGGAATAACGGGGAAAATCAAGTTCAACAACCAAATCAGCAAACACCGATACAAGATAGAACTGTGGATTATGACAGAGTGAGCGTGCATACTTGGCGATCATATTAAATAGAAGAAGTAGAAGATCGACAATTAAGAAATGAAAGATGAGAGGGAAGATGTCAAGAAATGGTTGAAGTATTAATTCATGGAGATGGCGAAAATGAAGCAGTATAGGATTTAAGACAAAGAATACAAGAGGAAAGGAGATTAGAGGCGGAAGAACGTGTGAATTTAACAAGACAAAATCACAAGTTAAGAATGGAGAATTTGAGATTACAAAATAGAAGATCAAGAAGTACTGCAAGATCAAGTTTAAGATCATTTAGAGAAGAACCAAGGAAAAATTCCCCTGTGAGAAATATTGGAGAAAATATTCGAGAGGAAATGCAAAATCCAAATGAAGAGAAGCATCATGCAGAAGAAGAGATGATTAATGATCGATATATTCCACGCAGGGAAACTTGGGATGGTAGACGTGATAATAGAAATCTAGAGGGTGGAAATAACCAAGATGGTGAGAAAAATCGAGAAGAAGGTAGAAGAATATTACATGAGTGAGAAATTCAAAGAAACCGAAGAATAATTGAGGATGAAATTGAGAGACATTATGCTGAACAAGCACGTCTAGCCTGCGAAAGAGAAAGATTGAGAGCAGAAGTAGAAGAACAAGAGTTTCAAGAAGCAATACGGCAAAATAATCATGACAATCGAGAAAGGAGACGCGCACAAAATCGCCACTATGGTAATATCAATGAGGAATATGATAGCATACAAAGGAGAATAGAAAGACAGCGAAGAGAAACGATGAGAAATGAAGAAAATCACAGAGAAGAAGGTGGAAGGCGTAATCAACTGTGAATTCAAGAAGGAGGTGAAGAAGAAAATCGCAGAAGAATGCAGAATGAAGATGCAGAAGAATATGCACAAAATCTCGCTAGGCAAGAAAGACATGAACGCGGAGAAGGAAGCTGCACTGAAAAGACCAATGGAGAAAAATTCAGGATGGGAATGAACAGATCTTAAAAGAGTTAGCGAGAAATGAGGGAATGTTAAATTAACGAGAGGAAAGGAGGCGATGAAGGCAACTTGATGAAGCCATTGAAGAAGTCAAGCGAGAACCCCGTTCACTCAAGAAGTACAATTAGGAGGAATACCCAAAAAATGCAATTTGCCAACGATAACCAGTATCTTTGATGGGACTACTTGTGTTGTTCAACATGTCAAGGCTTATGTTAGGTGTATGCTATAGTGGAAAAACCATGATGTTGTATTGTGCAAATATTTCGATCCATCTTAATCACAAGGCGCTAAAATGGTTCAAAGATTTACCCAAAAACACTATAACTTCTTTCGTTTGCAGGCTACATTTTTGGGAGCATATATAAGTAACAATTCTTCGCGGCCTAGTATTGAAGATGTATTTGGGTTAAAACGGAGGATTGGCGAGAGTTTGAAATATCTAACCATAAGATGGAAAACAATGTGCAGTGAGATGACATGAAGAGTGGATGAGAGATACCTCATTTTATCTTTCATTAATGCAATGTTCGCAACCAATATGATGTACATACAAATTTTCAGAATAAAAAATACAATCACTATGATGGAGCTGCGAGAATTACAAGAAGAATACATTGCATTGGAGGAGAAACAAAACGAGATGAAATCATATCCCATTAGAACACCAGTTCAAGCTTTGCAACAAACGCAAGTCTACTTCCCAGGTTAATAAATACAGTAGCGAGCACTTTGCAGGTGAAGCAAGAAAAGAATACAAATGATAATCAACATAAATTAGTAGCTATGGGAAGCATATATCAAGAAGAGTTCAAAAGGGAAAGAAATTTCTTCAAGAAGGTGGAAATAATAAGATTCAGAGGCTTGATCATCCACAAGAGACTTATGGTGGTCAGAGGCAAAATTATTATAGAGGGCAAGGAAGTCAGAAGATAATATGGGAAGAAATTAAGATGCCACCTCTAAATGCTAGCATAGAGAAAATTTGGGAGGCTGTAATTCTGATGGAAGACATACCCGTACCATGGAATATGGGAAAAGAGCCACACAAAAATAATTGAAGTTTAGAATTTTGCACTTATCATCATTTTCATGGTCACTCAATAAATGAATGTAGGAATGTAAAAAGAATCATCTTGAGGATGATATATCAGGTAAAATTAAACCATTTTTTAATAAGACATCCACAGCCTCAGCAACTACCCCCATCCCCAGAAATTCGCAGAGTGAATAAAACAAAGGAATGAGAAACGTTTGTGATAGAAGTTGGAGCAAAAGCGAAGAATCTGTTCTGTAACTCCATCATACATTCGTACAAGACTATAGAGGACTTCCACGACAATGTTCTAAGTAGAGTTTTCGCGAGAGATGCGGATGGAAGAGAGATAATGAACATTGCGAAAGCTTCGCCATTAGAAGAATGGCAAAAGCAGACTATTTCTTTCACTGCACAAGAAGTGCCTGATCCTGGAGAGATGCACGACAATCCACTAGTGGTAAGGTTAGAACTAAATCCAAAACAAATAGAAGAAGAAGATGAAGAAAATGAGGATGATGGAGATGAAGATTCTTGGGCCATTAACAGAGTTTTAATTGACACTGGAATCTCAGTGGATATCTTATTTTATCATACTTACAAAACCATGGGAGGAAGAGACGAGGATCTGATACCATCGACCTATAAGATCTATGGTTTCAATGGTACTTCCAACAAGCCCAAAGGGGATATCTTCTAAGATTCTATTCTGCGTTGTTGATGTTGAATCTCCTTACAATGCCTTGATTGGACGACCTTGGTTGCATGGGATTCTAGGTGTAGCGTCAAATTTCCACTAGTGCATTAAGTTTTCTCATCCTAGTGGTGTTGGGGTTATAAAGGGATATTGGATTGATGGAAAAAAGTGATATAAAATTGATATGGAATCTTGCGAGGAAAGGGCTACGAAGAACAGAAACTGGAAACATAACATCAAACAAAAGCAAAGAAGTGATAAGTTGATGGTTGATACAGTAGAGCGGCGAGAAGAAGGAATACTGCGAAGTCAACATGAGCTGCAACCAATAGATGGCGAACGTCTCGCATATGGAGAAAATGTAGCAAAGCGCAACAAAAAAGCAGAAGCAGAAAATAGTAAGTAGAAAAGGTAAAATTTCTGAATTGTGAAATACAAGAGATGTATAAATGATTTGTTGAAGAAAAATTTTACAAAAAATATGTGTTTTGATTCAATAAAGAAGATGAAAAATTATACAAGAGCTGAAATGCAAAAAGAGAAAATCAAAGAAAAAAAAAGCGAAAATTTCGCAGAGACATATTAAGAATGGGACGAACCTTTATGGCGTACACCCTAGATCGCGAATAAAATTTCGCAAGAGGAAAATGTATGACCTAAAATGTGTCATATAAGGGGGTATCTCTTTGCATGGCTCAGAGATAAGGTTATACCGCTGCTGGAACCTGAGTCATGGAGATTTGGGGTCAATGAAAGCCATCCAGGAGAGGTACCTTAGATTTCCAACTATATATATACACTAACAGTTGGAAGACCAAGGGTCTGTCCTAAGGAGTGCAGATTATGATCAAGGCGCCGAGGTACGCGGTTGAGCCAAGGGTGCCCGGGGCATACAAAACTACCCTGGCCATTCTTGGAAAGTCTTGGATATGATGCTCTCGGCCCGAAGAAAACCCCACTTAGGGTACAGTCTCGTAACTATAAGCCATATAGGCAAAAAGGATAAGAGGCTGCGAAAATAACTGGTTGTTGTTAAGACCGGATGGGAGGAGCTAGTCTTGTATGGCCGATGTACGCGTCCTTTAAGGGGAAACCAGGGGGAAGATAAGGGCGGCACCCTCCATTAGGGAGATGATAATGTCAAAAAAGACGGCAATGTCATGGGGCTTTACGTTCGCAAGAACATTTAGGCCTGTCATATTGTCGCATACGTGATAAATATCCTATAAAGGAAAAAATCCATGAGACAAAGATAAGATGAGATCAATGGGTTTTTACATGAAAGTGTAAAGACGTCCTGCGATTTCATCGCAAGACGACAATGTCATGGGGCTTTGTCTTCGCAAGAAAACTTAGGCCAGTCATATTGTCGCAGAGAGATTGATAAAGCGCAGATAAGGAAAGATCAATGGGTTTTTACATACAAGTGTAAGGACGTCCTGCGATTTTGTCGCCAAAACAAAACGTGGCTAAATAAGACCTTTAACTAGGAAGGCAAAATAACACCACAAGAGATCATGAGATTATGCAGATATGACTGCTGACATTCTAAGAGATCATGAGATTATGCAGATATGACTTGCGATATTTACTCAGAGACTGAGGCAAAAATTTACAAACAGATCTTATTCAAAATTAATCTGCTCAATCTTTCATATTGCAGATGAATAACAGAGGCAAGTATGGGAATGAACATAATGATAAAATTATTATTCATCTTTATATGACAGATTTACGCAAATAGAAAATTAATAAGCATGTTGATTAATTATATTGCAAAAAGGAATTGTTTTCTAATGTATGCAGATAGAAACAAAAGAAATCTATACACCAAGGAACGTTAGAAGCTGGAGAAATTCGCATCAATATACTTTTTTTTTATTAATAATAATTTTTATTAATAACCAAAATTCAGAGATACAAAAAAGTTTCAAAACAACCTAAGCAGAAACAAAATTACATGATGTGCAAATATGGGCTAACAAAATCTATAGTATGTTGTCAATTCATTTTCCAAGTCCCCAAGGAAAAATGGTTTATTGTTGTATATTCTTTGTTCACCACTTTGAAGTTTTGCACCCTCTTTTGCCAATCCATCAGCTGAAAAATTTAGCTCTCTGTAAATGTGAATGAATTCCCATTCTCTAGCATTATGACAAATTTTCTCCCATCTGGATATTTCAAACAATGGAATTCTTGTTTTTTTTTAAAGTTGTTACTGTGACGCCTATTGAGTTTGATCTGAATAGAAGACTTCTAAACCCATTTTGAATGGCCCATTCACCTGCACACAGGATTTCTATAACCTCTCTGCAACAAGATTGCTATAAACTCTGCATAGGTTCTAACCCATTCGCAGACAATATACAAATATTACAAAGAGACTAAGAAAAGAGATGAAATTATTTCTCATTAGATCCTTCGTTATCTTCACCAGATTTCTCCCCTTCACTTTCATCTTCATTATATTCTTCATCTTCTTCAGACTCTTCAGCTTCACTGTCAGAGATGACAAGATTAGGGACGTTCTCTGGTATTTCATCCGCGAGATAAGGATACGCAGAATGAGGAATTTTATGGTCATCACATACCATATTAATGGAATCATTAGAACACTAACAAGAGTATTGCTAAAATTCGCCAGGGTAATATGAAGCTGATTTTTGAACTTGGAAAATTTCTCATTGAGAGAAGATAGATTTTTTTGCGAGTTGACCTTTTTCTTCTTCCAATTCTCTAATTCTTTGGCGAAAATTTCCTTGATTCTGCGAACAAATGACAAAGAAATTAATAAAATAGTGGAGATTCAGTTAAAAAATGGATTAGTGGAAAAACAAGAATAACAACTTTGCTCTTTCGTAGCTCATATCTTTAATCAAGGAAGAGTGATCAGCTTGAAGGCTAACATCTACACCTAAGTTATTTAGCGCTATCAAGAATCTTCACACCTAAGAAAACTCGTCATTATTACTAATGAGAAGGAGGGAGAGAACTTGGTTTTCCCTTTCAACAAGAGCTCTATTCTCGCAGATAAGTCTATCTCTTTCAATTTGAATTTCAAGAAGAGTTTTGTGGAAATCCGCTAAAGCTTGAGCACCTTGTCTAGATATGCGATCTCTTTCATCTATGAGATCACTTTTTTGGGCTCTTAGAATATTGATTTCTTCTTTAGAGTTAATATAGCGATGCTTAGATGTATTAGCCGCTCTCAAACTAGATCTGTGTTCAATTACTAAAAGACAAAATGTGGATCTACGGTCATCTATGAAAAGAGATTCAATCTTGTCATTTGAATAACTGTTTAAGGAATTATTAAGGCGATCAAGAAGGGTATCCTCATCTCTAGGCTCAGGAAAAGAACGGAAGAATGTAGCCTCATCAGTAAGACCATAAATATCTGCAAAAATGGTTTCTTGAATAAGCTAAAACAATATGGTGAAATAATTAAGAAAAAGGAAAAGAATTCGTACCATAGAGCTGCTGGTTAGCTTTTTCAAGATCAGAAATCTTGCTCTTATCTCTCGAAGCATCAATTTCCATTTGTTTAACCTTCTCGTGAAGACTAGCAATTTCATATTCCAACTGTTCATCCTTCTTGCAAATACTAGCAGACTCAGATTCTAGTTTTTCATTCTTCTTGCGAAGAGTAACGTTCTTCTTTTCAAAGGTTGCACGTCTCCTCTCCAAGTATGAGGCAACAACAAAAGAAGCTTTTCCAAACTAGAAAGAAAACAAAAAATTGTCAAGACAGATATAAATTAAAACCTTGCAAGGAAGTGAGAATACACATACGTGGCGAAGAAATGAGAACATACCAGAACGCTGAGTGAATTTAAGAAACTTGGAGATATAGATCTTGAAACCCCATGAAGAGATTCATTATTCTCCAAGAGAGGGGCATCACAAATAGCTGCCATAGATTTGCAAGCTTCATCAAGAGGAGTATCACCAATCCCTAGTATAGTATCAGAGAATATACTGGAAAGTTGAGACATAGAAGACTTACGTTGGGAGGATTCCTTCGCAGAAGTGAAATCAGCATCACCATCATCATCATTGTTATCATCGCTGTAATTCTCGCTAGATTGAAAAGTTGAAGGAGGAGAGGACTGCACTTTTCTTTTCTTTGAAAGAGGAGCAGCAAATTTCTCTCTTCGAGAAGAACCTTTACCTTTAGTCTTTGCAACCTCAGCGGGTTCCATTTCTCCAATGACCTTCAAATACAGATAAAGATAAGAAATAGAGGCAACAATATATTGTTCAAAATCATTAAGGAATATTTCTTACTTCATCTGTGAATGATTTAAGAGATGATAAAGTAATGGGTTTCCCTAATTTCTTGTAGCTAGCCTTCAGACTTTCAATCTGGTAAAATGGGTGTGGTCAACGAGAGTACATATAAAAGTATGAATAGAATAATAATGGTAATTTAAGCAAAAAATTCGGGAATATGCCTCTTTATTCCTTTCAGTAACCGAACACCCATGGTTGGTATTTGTAGGACCGGATATCGCTACACCTATTTTCTCTGCGAGATTAACAACACTTCATAGCGAGCATCACCGCAAGATTTTATATCAACATTTCACGAGTGTCACAAAAGCCTTCAAAAGAGAGACGTAATACCTGACGATTAAAGAAAACTTGAGAGAAGTATGATTAATTCTGCGATGGTTATAAAACTGTCGAAAGCGAACATTGTAACTAATCGCGGTACAATCGCAGAATCAACCCAAAATAAGAGGAAACTTAGCTGTCATCCACTATGTAACTACCCTATAAATATAGACCCAATGTGTCCAGAAAATGATGATGTGTTTTTGAGAGTTAAGAAAATCTTGAGGAGAGAGAAACTTCAATAGAATAGTTGTAATCTTGAATTCTCTCATTTCTGTAAACATTTCTGAAACCAAAATAATAAAGTGTCGTTTTTCATCTTCAATTACGAGTTGATTATAGCAAGATATTAACAAGGGTGTAGTGTGGGAAATCCTGCAACTTTGGCGCTAGAAACAGGGAGAATGAAGTTGAGAAATCTCTAATTACAATTTGAAAATTTGAAGAAATCATTAGAGTTGAAGAAATGGCTAGAAGAAGAAGAAATACATCACCACCAACAACGTGAGGATGAGTAAAAAACTTGCAGGAGAAGAAACAAATGAATTAGGATATTCTTCAAGGATAAGAACAAGAATAAATAGAACAAGGATTGAAGGAAAAGATCAAATCCCACAACCTAATCAACGAACACCGATCCAAAATAGAAATGGGATTATGATAGAGTGAGTGTGTATACTTGGAGATCGGACTTTCGATGGAAGATGTAGAAGATCAACAATTAAGAGACGGAAGAAGAGAAGAAATAAATCAAGGAATGGTTGAAGGATTAATTCATGGAGGAGATGAAAATGAAACAAAGAAATGATCCAAGACAAAGAATACAAGAGGAAAGCATATTAGAGGCTAAGAGCGTGCAAATTTAACAAGACAAAAATCACGAGTTGAGAATGGAGAATTTGATATTACAAAATAGAAGATCAAGAAGTACTGTTAGATCGAATTCAAGATCAGTAAGGGAAGAATTAAGGCCAAATTCCCCAGTAAGAAATGCTAGAGGAAATAACCAAGAAGAAATGAAAAATCTAAATGAAGAGCAACGTCATAGAGAAGAAGAGGTAGTAGAAAATCGCCATGATCCAAGGTGGAAAAATTTGGATAATAGACTTAACAAATGTAAATCAAGAGGAAGAAACAACCAAAATGATGAAGATAATCTAGAAGAAGGTAGGAGGATATTACATGGTAGAGATCCGGAAAATCAAGAATAATTGAAGAAGAAATTGAGAGACATTATGTTGAACAAGCGCGATTAGCTCAAGAGAGAAAGATTGAGGTGGCAGTAGAAGAACAAGAATTTCAAGAAGCATTACGACAAAATAACCATGAAAATCAAGAAAGGAGATTTTATTTTAAAAATCTCCATAATAATAATATTCGGAAGAATATGATAGAATACAAAGGAGAATAGAAAGACAAAGAAGAGAAATGAAGAAATTCGAGATAAGAAAATAGACAATATAATCGATTGCGATGGCAGAAGAAGTCATAGAAGAAGATTCAGAAGAAGAAATATGCATGTAGATGAAGATATACAAAATCTACTTAGATAAGAAGTACATAAACGTTGAAGAAAGGAAGCAGATTGAAAAGACCAATGGAACCAAATTCAAATTGAAACGAGCAAATTTTAAGAGTTAGCAGATGTGGGGAATAATAAATAATATAAAGAAGGAGGTAGAAGGAAACTTGATGAAGCTATTGAAGAAGTCATGAGAACTCCACTTACTCAAGATGTACAGTTAAGAGTAGAATACCTCAAAGTGCAACTTACCAAAGATAACCAAACATTTTTGATGGAACTACCTGGTGATGTACAACATGTTAAGGCTGTTGGGTGTATCTTTGAAATGGGAGAATCATGATGTTGTATTATTAAATATTTTAATCTAGATTAATCATGAAATCTAAAATGGTTTTGAGGATACCAAAAATACCAGCAACATTTTTGGATCATTTACAAGCTACATTGGAGCATATATAAGCAACAATTCATCAATGACGGTGTGAAGATGTTTTGGATTAAAGCAGAGGGGTTGAGAAAAGTCAACATTTAACCATAGATGGAAGACAGTAATGCGTGAGGATAGGGGAAGAGTTAATGAAACATATCTTTATCTTGTCTTTATCGATACAATGTTGTGACAATCTGCTGTACATAAATTTTCTAGTCATGAATACAATCCATATGACCTAATTGTGAGAACTACAAGAAGAATACATTGCTTTGGAGAGAAATAAAATGAAATGGAATCATATCCCATTATGAACACTAATTGAGTGAGAAAATGGGATTTTACTTCCTAAAATATTAGCAATGTATGACGACTGCAAAGCACAACAAGAGAAAGTGGAACCGATAACTAAATGGTATTGGTAGCTATGGGGCAGTCGAGATCAAGAAGAATATGAAAGGGAAGAATTATTACAACTGGAGAATAATAAGATTCAAGGCTTGATTCAGTCGAAGAAACTTATGGTGAATGAGGCAAAACAATTTCAAAAGCCAAGAAATCAAAAGGAGTAATATGGGAAGAAATTAAGATGCACTCCTCTAAATAAGTTAGTATAGAAAAAAATCTGAGAGCTATCATTTGATGGAAAATATAAATTCTCCATGGAATATGGAAAAGAACACATCCCACAAATAGGAATCAAAGAATTTGTCCTTACCATCACTTTCCATCGCTAATAGTAAATAACTTGTAGAATGGGAAGAGAATAGTGCAAGGATGATTATTAAACTAATCACTTTAATGGAACATCCACAATCCCAACGATAGCCTCATTTTGAGATTTCAGGGATAAATCTTTTGTAAAAAGGCGAGGTCATTAAACTAAGTTGGGGCTAAACAAAATTGTTTTGTAATTCATTGTACATTCACAGAACAATAGAGGATTTCCATGATAATGTCTTAAGCAGAGTC
Source organism: Papaver bracteatum (assembly GCA_023529315.1). Taxonomy (NCBI): domain Eukaryota; kingdom Viridiplantae; phylum Streptophyta; class Magnoliopsida; order Ranunculales; family Papaveraceae; genus Papaver; species Papaver bracteatum. The sequence goes on along the minus strand of JAJJWX010002814.1, from coordinate 448 downwards.
TTCGCGAGAGACACAGATGGAAGAGAGATTATGAATATCGCGAGAGCCTCGCCATTAGAAGAATGGCAGAAACAAATTATATCTTTCACTGCACAAGAAGTACTAGAACACTAGCGAGCAGCATGATAATCCATTGGTAGTAAGGTTAGAGATAAATCCAAAGCAAATAGAAGAAGATGATGGAGGAAATTATGATGAAAATGAAGACTCTTGGGCTATCAATAGAGTTCTGATAGACACATGGCGACTCAATTTGTAGTTGCAGAAATTCCCACACTACACCCTTGTTAAGATTCTATAGAAATCTATTGGAAATCAATTAAACTTCAAAGATTTAAACGACACTTTACTATTCAAGTCTCAGAAATGTTTACGAATTGGAAGAAATCAAGATTACAAATATTATCTTGAAGTTTCTCTCTCCTCAAGACTCTTTCAACTCTCAAAA